>LR738713.1:859210280-859239887 GCA_902687465.1 Secale cereale | reverse complement strand
GCGACGGTGATGCAGCGCGGCGACGGCGAGAGGAGTGGGGAGAGAAGGGGCGATGGAGGTCGGGCTATATAGGAGGGGGGAAGGCAACGCTTGGAGGAGGGGGCACGACACGGGGAGGCGTGCCCGAGGCGGACGGCGGCGGCGCTCGGCGTCCTGGCGACGCACGGCGAGAAGACGGCACCGCGCTGGGCTGGGCTGGCTCGGCTCGGCTGGGCCGGCCTAGAGGTTTTTTTTTACAAAATAAATAAAAAACCAAATATAATATATAACTAATATAGGCATATAATATATCACACTTTTCAGAATTTTTTTCCTACAACATGAACATTTTTCTAGCATCAAATAAGATCCTCACAAATTTACATAAATCAAATAATGCTACTATTGCAATAAAACCCAATAAAAGTCATTTGAAAAATGCCAAAATGCTTTCAAAATTATTTCTCTCTAATTTTTTACTGCAGGGAATCATTTTACCCTATTTTCCATATATTTAATTTGTGGAGAAAAATAATTTTATTAAAATACAATAACTCAAATAAATTTGAAAATACTTCAAAGGAACTTCCAACTCATATTTCCTATAATTTGAAGAAGTCATTTTATCTTCTCTCGGTAAAATCATTGAGTTGCATAAAGTTTCTGAATTTGAAATATTTCCAAAATGGAATTCAAAATCCTTTTCATTTATTTAAATGGAAGAAGTCATATTATCTTCACTCTAGGGTTTTGTATTTGAAATGAATTTGAATTCATGGAGAAGCATAAATGCAAAGTGAAAGTTTGGGAAAGTCATTTCATTCCCTCTCATTTAACTATCAAAAGTTTCAAATATCACTCAATTTCACACAACACATCACACAAGAAATCAAAACGATCTATTTGATATAACATTCCAAAATTTAGAATTTTGGGATGTTACAAACCTACCATACTTAAAATGAATCTCGTCCTCGAGATTCGAAGAGGCTAGCAAGAAATAGGTTGGGTTTTCGGGGTCTCCTAACACATCCATTGATCGGTATAGTCTAGTGTGTTACCACACTTAGAATGATGGTCACGGTTCCATCAAAACTCATGTACTCCATCCTTTGTTGACAGCGTCGATCTTCTCAAATCTTTAGGGTAATTCCTTCTCTGGGCTCTTCCGTTAGTGGCATAACCCTGGTCCTCAATTCCTGTGTCCTTTCATCTTGGTAAGGTTCTTCGAAGACTGGTTCTACTCAGCTGACAGGTCTGGCGCCAATACGAGAAAAATATCGATATCTCATGGTGGTCATCATACAATTTGACACGGTTCCTGCAGAAAACAGGTCTGGGCTACATTCTCACTGTATGACCTATAGTGCTCAACAGCTGCCTTGTACATGGGAAAAATTGTCATACCATTCCAAGGTTTAAACAAAGTTTTGGCATCGTCGTCTCTCTACTATAGGTAAGTCACTCAGATTTATCACCCCGTATAGCAGAGGCGAATAGTAAGAGTAAGTCGGTATGGTGATCAATCCATTCCGCACCCGAATCATTACCTTGTATATGGTTTAGTGAATCTCGTATTCTAACACTTAGTCATCCTTGCAAGCATTGCAGAATTTCCCTTGTCGGCGAAGCAAGTTCGGATAAATCCATTGATTCTGCAAGCCAAACGACCATCTATCGTTTCTTCACAACCCTCGGGTTTTGCGTAAACACCTACAAGATCGTTTGTTGATATAGTTGTAACTTCTTCCACGGGGTTTCCTTCAGCAAGAGTGTGCTTGCTTCTTGGCAGGTCCTGGGGCCTGTGGGTTATGGCCCATCTCATCACTTATGAACCTTGAACTCAGCATCGGGGCAACTGATCATTATTCTAACATCCAGCTTCCTAGCATTCTCAAATCCATCCAATGGTACAATCTCCCTTCCTTCTATTTGTAGCGAACTAAGACGTGATTACTCAAACTCATCGTGGAGTTACAATTGCTCCCTATTACCAACATTATACCTCCTTTATATTCCAATAGTACTTAATCCCTTCATACTCTTGGGGTTTCCCACATATCGAGATAAAACTCGTACTTACTTTGTCCGAAATCCACTTCGGGGAATATCATCATCTTTTCCAGGGGTCAAGTGTCCTCACAGTTACTACCACCCTTGAAATGCACAAATTCTTCCATAGACCATATTTCTCATATCCTCGTAAATGGTCGAAATCTTTCTTCATAGAGTAACAACTCATAAAATACAAATCAGTACCAACGATGCTAACTTTATTTGATTCTCAATTTTATTACAATCTCCTGCATTTTCATTACATGCCTCAACTCAACACCTCAATATAAAAGAAATGTTCCCACTGCTTCTACTATATTTCTCATAGACACATCTAATTATCACAAGTCTCCTTCTCCTTGGGACAATCTCTAGCAATGTGCCCTGCTTCATTACAACGAAAACATATTACTTATGACAAGTCCCGAGGTTTCCTTTTTGGGAAACTGCTGAAGTAGTGCCCCGAATCCTTGCACCTGAAATAGGTGATATGACTCAGGTCCTTCCTGGAATCCAATCTACTTCTCTTGCTGGACTTTTCAGTTCCAACCAGGGTTTCTTTTGCCTGTGGGTCATACTCTTCTTCCTCTGTCGGGAATTCTACTAGATCCCCATTGAGACAATTTTGGGTGATGTGTCCTTCTTCTCCACATGAATAGCATGACTTAGTGCATGGTTTAATTGGGTCTTCTTTGGGTGTGTCCTCCACCTCTTCCTTCACCACAGTATCTTCTAAAATTTCCATGAGGGTTCCTTTCTTTACTTCTTTCTTCTGCTGGATGGTTCTTTGTACCATGGGGCAAATGTGACACTGAGCAGGGTAGTGGGTTGTCCCTTCACACAAGAAACAAGTGATCTGCCTCGTTGGGCATTCTTCAGCTGGGTGAATTCCTTCACAATTAGGGCATTCATCCTTGTGTTCTTTATGGTTGTGTCCTATTTCTCCACAAAGCTTGCATGCACATGGTTTCTTCGTATCATTTCCATAATACTTCAATTTCTGGGACACAAGACGAGACTTTAGCAGAGTCAACTTAAATTCTTTCCAAGTGTTTACTCCTTGACATCCGTTGGATTTGGTACATACTCAACCATGTCAGGCCCAATATGCGATTCTATCCCGATCACGTGACACACTCGTGATTGGGGCACAACCGCATTTCGGGCGCTTAGCAAGATGGATATCATTACATCTTAGCATTACATAAATACATGGGGATACAACAATTCATACAAGTCACATGAATACAACAACATCAATACAAGATATCCGACTACGGATGCAAACACGAAAAGCACAACGACATCCATCCTGCTATCCCAGGTTGCCGACCAGGAACCTAACCCAAGACCGACGAAGAAGAAGAAGAAAGAACTCCAACGCAAAGGCTATCGCTCTCGCGTCAAGTCATCGGAAACCTGCACCTGCAATTGTTGTTGTAGTATCTGTGAGCCCCGAGGACTCAGCAATCCCATAACCATGGGTAACAAGACTAGCAAAGCTTAATGGGTATGGAAAAAGGATAGTGGTGAGGTTGCAGCAGCGGCTAAGCAATATATGGTGGCTAACTTACGAGTACAAGAATAAGATGTGCATCTACGCAAATGGTCGCAAACTAGCAATGATCACTGAAGATCCTGAACTACCTACGAGTCAAACATAACCCCACCGTGTTCTCTTCTCTAAATGAAAAGAGACGGTCACGGTTACTCACGCGGTTCGTGTGTTTTATTTCGGATACTCTGTCAAGTTTTCTACAACCGGACATTAACAAATTCCAATCTTCCACATAACCGCGGGCACGACTTTTGAAAGATCATAACCCTGCAGGGGTGTCCCAACTTAGCCCATCACAAGCTCTCACGATCAGCAGAGATAATAATAATATTACCCATTATCTTAGGGACAATCCGATCAGGCTCGGAATCCCGGTGCACAAGACATTTCGACAATGGTAAAAAAAGTCCATCAAGACCTCCCGGTGTGCCGACACCCTGATAGTAGCCGCGTGTATCTCGTTTCAGGCCACGACCGGATGGGTCAAGCTACGGGAACCAATCCTCGAGTTTCCCCGTGGTGGCCCCGCAGGCTGCCCGTTTGGTACCAACACCATCAGCACTGGCCCCCCTTCTATGTAGAAAGAATCCTAGGGGACGCGATCCCCTATGCAATCTATACCTATACTAATTCTTGACTCTCCAGAAATTCCCACGTTAATTAGATTTTATGAGCCGTTAATCTGGTGGGACCAGATTATTACGGTGTAGATCGACTCCTATATTTCTTTATTAGAATTTTGCTTCATTGCAAAAAAAAAACATCCCAAGGCCCACTTCTTTTGCGTCGGTTGTTAAAATCAATCCATCTACGACATGTTTGGTTACTAATCCACCATCTTCCTTTCTTAACTAAAGCAATCTTTATCCATTTATTATAGAACATGCTATGTATTCATATCTCCAGCGACGTCCTTCCATAAACACAGAAGAAAAAAAACTAAACGTCGTCTCGCCCAATCTCATGGTGTCGAGGATCCTGCAGCCGCAGACCTAGCTTGGCCTCCCGAAAAAGTCCCAACGCCCTCTGCCTCGCCACCTCACGCCTCTCACCGTCGAGGGCAGCGGGAACGACAGGGTCGTGCATGTGTTGGTCCTGCGTGCGTGCGGTGCCGCCACTTTGCCAAGCCGCTGTAGGGCTGCAGCACGCCCTGCCTGGGACGACGCGTCTGGCTGGTGGCCGAGACATTAGAGGACCTCCAGCAGGTGGCGGTGATCCAAAACTACTCCTTCCAGTTCAACACTTACCTATGTAAAGTGGTCCTTTCCCCTGCCCAGCTCCTATCTTGACCCGTCCATGTTTGAGCTAATGTGTATAGCCTGACGGATAGGTACGTGCTTGGGGGATTGGACCTTAATTAGTCTGTTTAACTAACAAGTTTCTTCTGGATTAATTCCTTTCTCGTGATCCAAAACTACTCCTTCCAGTTCAACACTTACCTATGTAAAGTGGTCCTTTCCCCTGCCCAGCTCCTATCTTGACCCGTCCATGTTTGACCTAATGTGTACAACCTGACGGAAAGGTACGTGCTTGGGGGATTGGACCTTAATTAGTCTGTTTAATTAACAAGTTTCTTCTGGATTAATTCCTTTGTCGGCAAGAACTGAATCAGGCATTTCTTGCGCTTGACATGTATGATATTTTTTTCAAAGGAGCTAATGATCCTCTCAATATTTGATTTCCAAATTCTTTGATTCTCTTTAACTTGAAATAGTCAGTTTCTAAATGCAGTTTAGTTTGTTTTAGGTGGGTGGATGCATGAATGTATTCTCATTATTGTTTGCTTCATGTTCTATATTATTGCAGGATTAACAGTGACAACCAGCAGGATGCTCTATGATTTTTGGAAGAGATACAAATAAAATAAATGTCTCATGGTTGAAAGTATCTTAAAAGGTATGGGGTAATGATGTTGAATAGATCCTTTAAAAACCAGTACGGATGTCTCCCTCACGGCATGCATTCATATACAGACTCTTCTCTGACGCCCATGGAGCCGTACATGGTGAAAAATTAATAAGAATGCAAATATGTTGGTGTTATCCTCCTGGACATGGGGAAAAAGAAGCTGGCTAATGAGGTAGACCTGAATGTCATTGGTTCAAGGACAGCGGTGAAGAAGTCCAGCAGCAAGTAGGAAAGCAAGGGGAAAAGGCAACATCGAGCATTGGCAAGGTATACGGTTCATGGCACGATATCGCGAAGTTGTCATGTTGCATAAATAAGAAAGTCAGTGTGGTTAATGACGGACTTCCCCAAGACAAAATTACCTGGTGGCAGGGTTGTAGTTGAATTCAAGGAAGTTATTGAGGCAAGAGGAGAGGAAATGTTGCTGCTCTGATTCAATATTTTGATTTTAGGTACGTAAATAAAGCATCGATGCAGCATAACCTTAAACAGAGTACTAGAGGAGCGCAGTCCAGATTTGATTCTATTTTCGTATTTGATCCCAAGCTGTAGGGAAGTAATTAGAATTAGAACGGGTCTACAAGCAGCAGGAGTTAATTTATTTCTATCATAATGCGATGAGAATAAAATTAAGAGTTTCATGGAATTTCCAGTGCTAGCTCTTGATATCCATCCAGATAGTTTACTGAAACGTAATGGTAAGTTTGGTCAAGATTTGGTTTTTAACGTTAGTGCTTAAACAAATATGGGTCCATATTGTCTATCTCAACAATGGCGACGGATTGGAACGGCGATAATGTTTACAGTATTGCATCAACTAATTATGCGATAACCTGCTGCTTACTGCATATATTTGTTCTGGAATGTTGAATTACTATTTGTAATTTAAATATTGGAAGTACTAAGCAACTTATATTCTATTTACCACATATAGGATTAATTTTGTTCAGTATTTCATATAGTTCCAGTAAGCTTGGAAGGATATGTATACTCACTCTATTTCTATCTCTAATTTTCTCATAATTGCTTCTCTGTTTTATTTGTTCGCAAGTCGCTTATGGGGCCAATTTTCGTTCTTTCTTAGTACTGGAGGTAACCTCTCCCATTTTCGGTAAGTACTAATCATGCGGTAAATATATTCACAAGGAGCACTTGAGGATATCAATATAACGTAGTTACTTCACTTCTATCTAAATCCGTTTGGAACAGAGAACGCGATATAAATATATCTCTATAAATTATACTATCCGTCCCAAATTGTAAAATTACTTAACACATCGGGAAAAAAACTTAACTTACATAACAATTATAAGTGGGCTCGGCTGGACAATGACTTTTTTCGTCAAATTTCTACTTCACATGATATCTCTGTCTCTTTTTTTGGGATATAGATGTCGGTCTCTTACTCACATATTAGCACTAATCGATCTGGAATTAGGTGGAGCTATATCACAACCGAGGTATGTATAGTGTCAATTTCCATTTAATCAGGTGATCTAACATCTCAATCAAAATTAGTTATTGAAGTAAATGAGGATATCTCATTATAAACCCCGAGTAGTTTGAATTGGAGGTCAAGAAAAACTGCTAATGGATATACCTATATACGTTTGGCTTTTTAATAGCTAACCTTTAATGGTTTGCAGAAATGTTACTCCAGATCTATATTAAGCACTATGAATCCAGAGTAAGATATTTAATTTTCAATCTTTACACTTACAGTAAATATGATATACACTCATGTTATAAATATGTATTAACAATTTTGTACAGTTAACCAAATGTTGCAGCATATTGACAATTTTTTAAATATATATATTCACAAAATGGCACATGAATATATAATTTCAAATTTCATGTGTGAATATTAAAAAAATAAAATAGGAAATGGGAACATGCATAAAAGAATTACACAATTGAATTAAAAATAAATCAACATTAAATATACACTAGCCCGTGCGAATGCACGGGTTGACGACTAGTTTAATTAATTAATTAAGTTGTTATTATGAGGCAAATTAAAAACCAATGTTTGGCCTTGCTGGAGGAGTTTTATTCAAAGACGAACTGTCAAGGGGTCCCCATATACCCAACCGCGTTAGAGACGCAAAATCAAGGAACATAACACCGGTTTATCGGTTCTTAAGGCGGCATGGGTGGAACAAAACACCGAGCAAAAGGCCAAGCCTTCCACCCATTGCCAAGTATATAGGCGTGTTAATATATTTAAGAGATATTGTGATATTCCAACAACAAGTTTCCACATGGAGCAATCTTCATCTTCACCTGCAACTAACAATGCTATAAGAGGGGCTGAGCAAGCAGGTAACATAGCCATACAACGGTTTGCTAGGAAGGTGTCAAAGGTTAGAGGTTTCATGGCAATAAGGAGAGGCTGACATCAAAAGATAGGTAGCGCGACATATAACGATAGCATTGAGACAACTAGCATGGCAAAGATAGTAAAGGTATCCAAGGTGATGGTCATCTTGCCTGAGATCCCGCATGGAAGAAGAACGAGTCCATGAAGAAGACGAAGAAGAAGCCTTGAAGACAAACCAAGTGTAGTTGAACTTATCCTCACGATCACAACGAAAATATGAATTAGCGAGAAGAAGCAAGTAACACAAGAGCACGACAAGAAGCTCAACCAAGTATGATGCAATCCAAGTCTTTATGATGCAATTCATGGCAAGGTATGAAGCACACAAGAACAACACAAACCAACAAGTTTAAATGAGGCCGGAATCAACATATAACAATTCCGGTAAGCCCTCATATGCGCATTTCGAAATTGGTCCAGATCTGAACAAACCTTAAGTTCAAGATGTTAAACAGCAAGTTAACATGCACCATGATGATCTACTCGAAATTCTAGTCAAGTTACATATAAAGTTTGTTTAATTCGGAGCTACGGCCTAGAAGATATGAGCAAAACAAGTCAAGCATGGCAATTATGCAAGATGCATCCAAACATCAAGCAAACACACTCCAAACAGGTATTGAACAAGATATTATGCATCTACATGCAAAAACACACAAGTTTCATATAGGGCACGCTCAAAACGGAGGAACGGTTCAACACATACACATGAGACAAGATATAAAAACAAGCTGTCCAAAAACAGTAACATATCACTTTGGAGCAAGGTATATATATATATGCTACAGCACCCAAACATGATAACAAAAGGCATGGATGTGAAATAGACATGATACTTAACAAGCATGAACTTAGAGCACACCCAAAAACTTGCTGGAACACAATTAAACTAGCATGGCAAGATTCAATAGGTTTACAGATTCTCAGACTTAGCCAAAATCTGGGAAGGCAAAAACATCATCACGATGCTGCCTTCGGAGGCACAAAACAACAAGCATATCAACTCTACTAAGTATATAAAGATCATGGACATGTATTAGACATAGCATACATCAAACAACTCCATTGGAACAACTTCATAGGAGGCATGGATCAATAACAACAAGCTTCACACAATTTATCATGTTGATAACAGTCTGACAGGTACATTTATAGCAACTTGTGAGTAAGAAATAAATAAGCTATAGCAGGCTATATATGCAAACAAGGGCATGGATGGATAGTGCATAACATGGACAACACGACATGATCATTGGAGATACTAAAACAAGCATGGATTTGAGTGGGGCATCAAGCAAATAGGGCATCAGGTTTAACAGTTTCAGACTTGGCAGTTTTTCAACAAGTCCTAGAAAACAACATCAGCGAGTAGGCTACTTTACAAGCTTTTTACAAACACCACAAGGCATATCATGGAAATTGGATTGCACAACAGCAAAGATGACATGATTGTGCTTCTAAAACATATTGACATTGAACATATAAACCTTGAAGAACTGCTAGGAAAGATCGAGCCATCCACGTCGCCCTATAAACTCTCGTGCCATCGCTTGTTAATTCCGTGCCCCGCCGAGGTCATTTTCGTCATTTCGCATACGGGTGTATAAAAGGCAGCCACTCCGGTGGAGGTAACCTACCCTTCTGCCCATCCCGTTTTCACAAGGGAAGTGAATGGAAGGGAAGAGAAGAGGAAGAGCGAGCGGGTCAGGCGACGGGAAGGGAAGAAAAGATGGAGAGCGAGTGGGTCAGGTGACGGCCATGGCCATGGCGCTCGCAGATCCACCGACCCCGTCGTCACCGCTGAGCTCGCTGGTTCCGACTCTTCTGACCTTGTTGCTGCTGCTGCCGCCTACGGTTAGGGTAAAGAAATTCCACCTTTTCATTACAATCGATTCCTTCTTTCCACTGCTTCAAATGCTTTCAGAGCTCACTGATTTGTTCTTGTTTCCCCCGTTCTACTTGTTTCTCATCTGTAGGATCGTTGCTTTTGGTTGGGCGCAAATTTGGCTGTGTTCTTTCCAAGGTGATTCTTTGTACTGTTTTCTGTGCTTGTCACATGTTCGATGCAATGTCTGGCTTAGTTCGTATGCTTGATCGTTGATGATATTTGGTCCCCATCCTTGCTACTGGCTCCTAATTTTTGTGTGATGAACAAATGGTTTAGATTTAGCGTGTAAAGCTGAGATTCTACATTGGTTGGGAATTTAACTTGTTACCTTTGTTTAATTTAATGCCATGCAAAACCTAATGTATATGTCCATGTCTTTGCCAATGATGTCAGTAGGAAGTTTTTTTTTCTTTCTTCATAGTGTAAATCTGTTGTTTAAGCTTCAAATTTATCTTGTTTATTATCCGTAGGAGAATGAGCAGAGGATCCAGGAAAGCAGCCGCAGGAGCCGGAGAAGACGTCCCCATGGCTTCTACGAGGACCAGAAGTGTATGTATATCATTATAGCTTGGATAAGGGCAGGTGATGCAAGGGGTCTCGTCCTAAAATCATCTATGTTGGTTTGGATGATTTTGCAGGTTTCTTTCAGCAGCTTCTCCTCGCACCCAGCAAAGGCGGAGGATGCACGCGGCAGCTCCTCACCTAGCCATATGGTGATGTATTCAACGGAGAAGAGGAAGCATGTTGCCTGCATTGCCTGGTTAGCTTTGCATCTCCACCATGTCTAAAGTTTGTGGCTTCTTCTACTACCATTTTTACGCCACCGCTGACTCCTCCATGAAGACCGAGCTGCAAGTGGATGCTTCTGGAAAGATGACTCCTCCAACTCCCAAAATGCCGGCTCGAGAGTCCAGCCGACGCCAGCAGCCGAACGATCACAAACGCAAGACCCACGCGCCGGCTGCCAACAGCCGGCTGGTGGCTGTAGTTGATGGCCAGCAGCCAGAAGCTCAAGCAGGACCTAAGCGTCAGAAGGGCGGCAAGCAAGCCTGGCAGCCAGCTTTCTCCTTCGACCAAGCTCTGGACGCCCCCTGCAAGTTCCACAGTGGCGCGAAGCCTTCCAATCACACCACACGAAAGTGTCATTGGCTCACAAGGATTGCCAGAGGAGAAGCTCTGCCACCACCGCCTGCTGGGCAGGCGGCCCCGCCTCCCAATCCGCCGGCTGCTCGTCCGGGCGGCCAGGTCCAGGATGAATTCCCAGAAGAAAACGGGGCCTATGTCGTCTTCACAAGCCAGGCGGATGATAGGCACAGCTGGCGCCAGCAGCGTAGAGAAGTCAACACCATTGCCATCAAAGCCCCAGAGTTCATGCACTGGTCTGAGAGGCCCGTCAGCTGGAGCCGAGAAGATCACCAAGCTGTCATGCCTTCACCAGGGGCCTATGCCTTGGTTCTGGATGCGACACTCTCCACCGACAGACGGGCCTGTCGTTTCTCCCGAGTACTGGTAGACGGCGGCAGCAGCATTAACATCATGTACCGCAACACCATGGAGAAATTGGGCATCAAAGAAAAGCAGCTTCAGCCTACCAGGACTGTGTTCCACGGCATTGTGCCAGGCCTCTCTTGCTCACCAATCGACAAGGCCAAGATTGATGTCATGTTTGGTGACAAGAAGCATTTCCGGAGAGAGCCAGTCTGGTTTGAAGTGGTGAATCTGGAAAGTCCCTATCACGTGATCTTGGACCGGCCTCTCTTGCAAAGTTCATGGCAGTACCCCATTATGCCTACCTCAAGATGAAGATGCCGGGCCCCAAGGGAATAATCACCATAGCCGGGGACTACGAGAAGTCCATCGCATGTGCAACAGCCAGCAGCCGTCTGGCTGAGTCCCTTGTCGTAGCTGAAGAGAAGCGCCGCCTGGAACGGCTAGTGGCAATGGCTGGCGAGCAGCCAGCCATACCAGCCAATCCCAGGGAGGCGGAGCCGCAAGGCTGATTCCAGCCGGCCAAGGAGACAAATAAGATTGCCTTGGACCCGTCTCACCCAGAGCGATTTGCTATCATAGGGTCAAACCTAGACAACAAATAGGAAAGCGAGCTCGTCGATTTCCTCCGTGAGAATCGAGACATCTTTGCATGGTCCCCCAAAGACATGCCGCGTGTCCCGACGGATTTCGCCGAGCACAAACTCCATGTGAGAGAAGATGCAAAGCCTATCAGGCAGCCGCTACGCCGCCTATTAGAAGAGAAGAGAAGAGTTGTTGGGGAAGAAGTTGCCCGCCTGCTAGCAGCCGGCTTCATTATGGAAGTTTTCTACCCAGAGTGGCTAGCAAACCCAGTCCTAGTGCTGAAGAAGAACAACAAATGGCGCATGTGTATTGATTACACCAGCCTCAACAAAGCCTTCCCTAAAGATCCGTTTGCTCTGCCGCGAATAGATCAAGTGATTGACTCTACAGCCGGATGCGAGCTGATGTCATTTCTTGATGCTTGTTCCGGGTACCACCAGATCAAACTTGATCCAGCCGATCGTCTGAAGACCGCCTTCCTCACGCCATTTGGGGCCTTCTGCTACCTGACAATGACGTTCGGCCTGAGAAACGCCGGCGCCACCTTCCAGCGTTGCATGCAGAAGTGTCTCCTCAAGCAACTTTGCAGAAACGCCCACGTTTATGTGGATGATATCGTGGTGAAGACGGAGAAGAGAGGAACCCTTTTGGAGGATCTCTAAGAGACATTTGAAAACTTGCGCCACTTTCAGATCAAGCTAAACCCAGAGAAATGCGTCTTCGGGGTACCAGCCGGCCAGCTCCTTGGTTTCCTGGTATCTAAACACGGCATCGAGTGCAACCCTGCGAAGATCAAGACCATTGGGAGAATGGAGCGGCCAACTCGTGTGCGAGATGTCCAGAAATTCACAGGGTGCCTGGCATCTCTCAGTCGTTTCATCAGCCGGTTGGGAGAGAAGGCACTCCCCCTGTATCAACTGATGAAGAAAACCACTTGCTTCGAGTGGAACGACTAGGCAGATGAAGCCTTCCAGCAGCTCAAGAAACTGCTGTCCACCTTGCCTGTCCTGGCGGCGCTGATGGGCCTCGAACCCCTCGTTGGTTACCCCAAGTGAAAGGTGTAAGATGCAGTAAGTAGAAGTGTTTTCCCCTAGCAAAGATGCCAAGGATCGAATCCCCAGAGACTCCTAGGTTCAACAAGTAGGTGTCAATTGCTAACGGCGCAATTAGCAATCAACGTGGACCTGCACACAAATACAAATAACTTTGCTCCCAACGAGTACAGAGAGGTTGTCAATCTCTCCGGCCTTGTAGTTCACAAAGGGTTAAAAGCAATATGATAGTAGTGATAAATAGTGTTTTGCAATAGTAAGTAAAATAGCGAAAAGTAAATAGTGTATGTGATCAATGATGGTAATATGGACCGGAGTCTCATGATGTTCACTAGTGATGTCTCTCTCCCAAAAGACGATAAAACTGCTATGTGAGGTAAACAAATTACAGCTGGGCAATTGACAGGACCCACGAGCACATACAAATGCTGATTACATTGCCAGAAAGGTTGAGGTTCAAAGCATGGGCGGTACGCCAAAGTAAGTAGACCGAAATCCATCAATATCTACTACTAATCATCCACCTTGAGATATCTATCCAGAACATCTCGCTGGTATTAAGTTGCGAGTCCCACCCATAGTGTAAACTCAATGCAACAGACAACTGCATTAAAAGAACTTTGCGTAAAGTAAACAATCCTTGCACCCGCGGGCACAAGCACCGTTGTTTTCCCCCTTGTGGCAACAACACATCCCCTAGACTCATGTTTCTGTCACTCAAGCTAGTCATCGAGGGGCATGAACCCACAATCGAGCATAACGTTCCCTCTTGGAGTCACTACCTATTACTCGGCCAAAGCAATAAATAACAACGGAGAACATGCAAGAATTACTTATGAACAAAAATATAAAAGAGGTGAATCAAATATATTACTCAAGATCAATCTGAACATAATCTCATAATCCATCAGATCCCAGCAAACTCAACATAGCAACAGCATAAGGATTACATAGGTGCCTCGATCATGTAGGGCAGCTCACGAGGACTAATTAGTGAAGCACAAGAACGGGAGGAGAACATCACATAGCTACTGGTCATGGACTCATGGTCCAAGGGAGACTACTCACGAGTCATCCGGGAGGCGTCCATGATGGTGGAGAAGCTCCCGGTGGTGATCCTCCCCTCCGGCAGGGTGCCGGGAAGAGTTCTCCTGGTGCTCCCGATCTTGGAAGCGGCGGCGGCGGCGGAACAGAGATGGGATCGCGAAAAGAGTTCCTGTTCTGAGGGTTTCGGAGGACGCTTTAAATATATGCCAAAGGGGGGCATCGGGGAAGCTTCGGGGGGCCCAGGCGCCCCCCCGGCGCGGCCCAGGGGGGGGCGCCGCCAGGGCGCCTGGAGCCCTGGTGCCCCCCCCCCCCCGGTTGTCCTTCGGACGCCCGGTAGTTTCCGAAACGCTGATTTTTTATATAATTTTTCTGGATTTTTCCTGGCAGTTCTCGTAACGTGAAAACCTGAAATACAAAAACAGCCGAAAACAGAAACTGGCACTGGGGTGCACTGGATTAGTAAGTTAGTCCAAATATGATCAAAAGTGTATGGAAGTGTATGAATATCATAGCAATATCACCCAAAAGTGGCATGGAGCAAGCAGAAATTATAGATACGTTTTGGACGTATCAACATCCCCAAGCTTAATTCCTGCTCGTCCTCGAGTAGGTAAATGATAACAAGAATAATTTCTGTGGTGACATGCTATTAACCATATAGGACTTTTTCATAGTCATATGACAAAAGCTTACTGAGACAATGATTCTAAAGTAATTAAGTTGCCTCATGAGAAAATCACAAATGACTGAAAGTTTTACAATATGAAACTGAAACATCAAAAAGATTTGCAATGAACATGATGTGCAGATATGATAAAGTGATATCTAGCTTGCCCCCTTTAGTGATGCAAAACATAAATGCAGGGGCACCTTCAAGGTTTAAGTGATGACTAGATACAAAGATTTCAGAATAAACGATATCACAATCATGCAAAAGACAATGCTACTTTGGGACAATGCACATTACACTCAGAATGACAATCATGCTCTCAGTAGTTGGTGCTTTAACATAAAAGTAAAAGAATGGTTAAGTGCTAGAGCTTTTTACTTGAAAACATGGAAGCAATTTTGTCAACGGTAGTAGTACTTCATATGTGTGATGCATAAGACATCCTATAAGTTGCAAGCCTCATGCATCGTATACCAATAGTGCTCGCTCCTTGTCCTAATTAGCTCGGATTTCCATGGGTTATCATTGCATTACATATGTTTCAACCTAGTGTCACAAAGGGGTACCTCTATGCCACTTGTACAAAGGTCCAAGGAGATAGATCGCATTTGATTTCTCGTTTTTGATAGATCTCAACTTGAGGACATCCATACCGGGACAACATAGAAAATAGATGATGGACTCCTCTTAAATGCATAAGCATATTCTCATAAGAGATTGAGGATTAAGGTCCAAGCTAAAACTTCCACCATGATGCATGGCTTTGGTTGGCGGCCCAATGTTCTTCTCTAACAATATGCATATTCTTTCAACCCACGGCAAATCACCCTTACTTCAGACAAGACGAACATGCATAGCAACTCACATGATATTCAACAAAAGTGTGACAGTTGATGGCGTCCCCAGAAACATGGTTACCGCTCAGCAAGCAACTTATAAGAAATAAGATACATAGGCAACATATTCTTTACCACAATAGTTTTTAAGCTACTTTCCCATGAGCTATGTATTGCAAGTTAGTTTGCTTAGTACAGGTGGATGTTAGCAAAAGACTGGGAGCGACCAACTAAGAGAGCAATGATGGTCATAATCATGCAGAGCGACAAAGCAATATTAAAAGAACTTTGCGTAAAGTAAACAATCCTTGCACCCGCGGGCACAAGCACCGTTGTTTTCCCCCTTGTGGCAACAACACATCCCCTAGACTCATGTTTCTGTCACTCAAGCTAGTCATCGAGGGGCATGAACCCACAATCAAGCATAACGTTCCCTCTTGGAGTCACTTCCTACTACTCGGCCAAAGCAATAAATAACAACGGAGAACATGCAAGAATTACTTTTGAACATAAATATAAAAGAGGTGAATCAAATATATTACTCAAGATCAATCTGAACATAATCTCATAATCCATCGGATCCCAGCAAACTCAACATAGCAACAGCATAAGGATTACATAGGTGCCTCGATCATGTAGGGCAGCTCACGAGGACTAATTAGTGAAGCACAAGAACGGGAGGAGAACATCACATAGCTACTGGTCATGGACTCATGGTCCAAGGGAGACTACTCACGAGTCATCCGGGAGGCGTCCATGGTGGTGGAGAAGCTCCCGGTGGTGATCCTCCCCTCCGGCAGGGTGCCGGGAAGAGTTCTCCTGGTGCTCCCGATCTTGGAAGCGGCGGCGGCGGCGGAACAGAGATGGGATCGCGAAAAGAAGTCTTGTTCTGAGGGTTACGGGGAACCCTTTAAATATATGCCAAAGTAGGGCACCGGGGGAGCCTCGGGGGGCCCAGGCGCCCCCCCGGCGTGGCCCAGGGGGGGGCGCCCACAGGGTGCCTGGAGCCCCTGTGCCCCCCCAGGCTGCCCTTCGGACGCAGTGTTGTTTCCGGTTCGCTGATTTTTTATATAATTTTTCTAGATTTTTCTGGGCAGTTCTCGAAACGTGAAAACCTGAAATACAAAAATAGCCGAAAACAGAAACTGGCACTGGGGTGCACTGGATTAGTAAGTTAGTCCAAATATGACCAAAGTGTATGGAAGTGTATGAATATCATAGCAATATCACCCAAAAGTGGCATGGAGCAAGCAGAAATTATAGATACGTTTTGGACGTATCAGGCGCCGACAGACAAGGAACCCATGTTCCTTTACATAGCCGCCACCAGCCGGGTGGTCAGCACGGTCATTGTGGTCGAGCGCCCAGAAGACGGCAGAGCCTTGCCCGTCCAAAGGCCAGTCTACTACTTCAGCGAGGTGCTGTCAGTCTCCAAGAAGAACTACCCCCACTACCAGAAGATGTGCTATGGCGTGTACTTCACCGCCAAGAAACTCAAGGAATACTTCCAAGAGCACCCGATCACGGTCGTCTCCACGGCCCCGCTTTCTGAGATCATGGGCAACAAAGATGCTTCAGGAAGAGTGGCCAAGTGGGCCATCGAGCTGGCTCCCTTCACCATCTTCTACCAGCCGCTCACCACCATCAAATCGCAAGCATTGGCCGACTTCCTCATCGACTGGGCCGAAATCCAGTACCTGCCGCCTGCTCCAGACTCAACCCATTGGCGGATGCACTTTGATGGGTCAAAGATGCGCACTGGCTTGGGAGCCTGCGTCGTCCTCACCTCCCCCAAGGGCGACAAGCTTAAGTACACCCTACAGATCCACTTTGCCGCCTCCAACAATGTGGCTGAGTATGAGGCACTCACCCACGGGCTCCGGATGGCCAAAGAGATTGGTATCCGCCGAGTGTTGTGCTATGGTGACTCAGACTTGGTTGTCCAGCAGTCATCTGGGGACTGGGACGCCAAGGATGCAAATATGGCAAGTTATCGTTTCCTCGCCCAGCAGATTGATGTCTACACACGCTTCTATTCTTGTAGACAGTGTTGGGCCTCCAAGAGCAGAGGTTTGTAGGACAGCAGCAAATTTCCCTTAAGTGAGTAACCCAAGGTTTATCGAACTCAAGGAAGTGGAGGTTGAACGTACCCCTTTCAAGCAACCCTGCAATCAAGATACAAGAAGTCTCTTGTGTCCCCAACACACCTAATACACTTGTCAGATGTATAGGTGCACTTGTTCGGCGAAGAGATGGTAAAATATGGATGATAGGAGTGGCAAAGCAAAGTAATATAAATCTGTAATAAAAATTGCAGCAAGCAAACAAGTGGTAAACGTGAGCACAAATGGTATTGCAATGGTGGAAACAAGGCCTAGGCTTCATACTTTCATTAGTGGCAACTCCCAACAACATTAACATAATCGAATCACATGATATTTCCCATAAAACATGCAAAGGGGACGCACTCGGAGGTCATTCCTTTGTGGTCAAGAGAGGACGAGAATTATGTAGGGCTACAAAAGCACACCTCAAAGTTCGTAGTTCTCAATCTATGGATTTCCCAATGTCACCGCGGCCATCCAAAGAGAGTACCACAATCACCACAACATATCTCAAGGATAGTCAAAGACAAGCACCAAGAGACTCTCAATCTTCAATCCACACACAAAAGAGGAAATCACTCATGAAAATATTCTTCTAATCCATGTCCAATAGACCGCTGTCACCTTGGTCTGGGGGATTATACTAGATAAAGACAAGTGAGTACATCAATCCAATACATAGAGGAAGGGGAAATATCATGGGATCACCCTAGATTAACATAGCCTATGATCACAACGAAGATCACATCATGGGAGAGAGAATTGACCACATAGCTACTGGTAGAAACCTCAGCCCCGAGGAGGAACTACTCCCGCATCATGGAGGGAGGAAGCAACGTCGATGGAGATGAATCCGGGGGCACTTCCCCGTCCCGGCAGGGTGCCGGCACAGGAATTCTGGTCCCCCAAAACTTGGTGGCGATGGCGGCGGAGATCGGAATTGCTTCTGGAGAAAAGGGTTCCGGAATCAGGGTTTCCGCGACGGGTGGTAAATATATGCTAAAGGGGGTCACCAGAGGCGGAGAGGGGGGCCCAGGCGCCCCCCCGGCGCGGCCAGGGGTGGGGCCGTGTGGGCTGCCCCTGGCTCCCCTCTGGCCCCAGTTCTGGCGCGTGGAAGCTACTGGAGCGCTGATTTTTTATATATTTTTCCCGGAATTTTTCTGGCAATTTAAGTAATGGGAAAACCTGAAATACAAAAACAACAGAAAACAGAAACTGGCACTGGGTGCACTGAGTTAATAGGTTAGTCCAAATACTATCAAAAGTGTATGAAAGTGTATCAAAAGCATAGCAATATCACCCAAAACATGCATGGAGCAAGCAGAAATTATAGATACGTTTGGGACGTATCAACATCCCCAAGCTTAATTCCTGCTCGTCCTCGAGTAGGTAAATGATAACAAGCATAATTTCTGTGGTGACATGCTACCAAAGAGTCTTTCACAATCACATGACAAATGCTTATTGAGATAATGAATCTTTAGTAATTAAGTTACCTCATGAGAATATCACAAAGAACTGAAAGTTTACAATATGATACTGAAACACCCAATAGATTTGTAGTGAACATGGTGTGCAAACATGACAAAGTGATACCTCGCTTGCCCCCTTTAGTGAAGCAAAACATAAATGCAGGAGCACCTCCGAAGTTTAAGTGACGACTAGATACAATGATTTCAGAATAATCGCTATCACAATCATGCAGAAGACAATGGTACTTTGGGACAATGCACATTACACTCAGAATGACAATCATGCTCTCAATAGTTGGTGCTTTGAAGAAAGAAGGTGGAGACTCTTGAACCATGGATTTTGATGGCAAGGTTGAAAACCCGTGGTTGGAAGCAAAGACTAAACATGTACCAGAGCTCTTGGTTTTGAAAACAGAGGTAAAAATGATTTTTGGGAGGTGTATATTTCGTCAACGAATGTTAGTAGACAACCCAATCACTTCTCGAACTGGACAAGTTTCGAGGAACGGCTCCCGCACGGGGACGATCACATCCCCTTAATCTCCTTTGTTTATCACTGCCAAAAGTTTTCTGATTTCTCATGAACAAAGCGTGAAGGAGGGTTTGTTTGTTGTATTATCTTTTATGAGCCGGGCGCACTCATGCCAGTTCCTCCTCGTATTAGGTGTTTGCAGATTAGACATGCAATCCCGGGGTAAAACTTGTCCAACTTAAAAAGATCATGAATTAACTACCACTTCCTCATGAGCTAAAACAGAGGCACAAAAGAGAAATGCTTTTGAATAATTTTGAGATGGTACAAGAAAGTCTTCGTTAGGAATGGCAAGTAAATACCATATATAGGAAGGTATGGTGGACTCATATGGCATAACTGGTTTCAAGGATTTTGGATGCACAAGCAGTCAGTCCGCTTAGTACAGGTGAAGGCTAGCAAAAGACTGGGAGCGACCAACTAAGAGAGCAATGACCGCCATAATCATGCAGAGCGACAAAGCAACATTGAATCGGGCATGGAAGTTATATCACTACTCAGAAATTAAAGATCATCAAGGCTTGATAGACTTTCTTTACAGTCTTAAATATGCGTGAGCATATGCCAAGTCAATCAAAATAAATTCTTGGAGGAAGATATCACTAAACCATACCACATCATAGGCAAGCAAATCATGCTGGTACTTCAATAACACATTAAGAACCCCCAGCTATTTGAGACTAACCATAAGAAAACATGAACTACTAAGCACCATTATGCACATAGCATTTTTATCATAGACATATCAACCAGTGCCATAGAAGCCAACTCTCTTAACAAGATAAGCATGATAACTCAAGAGAGTTCCAGAAGCAACAACCTAAGCAAAAGCTCTTAAAAAGATAAGCATGAAAACTAAGAGCTAAGCATGACAGCAGCTATGAAAAGATAAAGAACACACACAAGAAGATACGCATGCAAGCCTATGTTGTGTTCTACAGTGGAGTGGAGCATATTTCTATCCCAAACAATGAAGGCTAGGATCTAACTTATTATGAACAACAAGTAAAACTAAAGAAAACTAAAAAGGAAACTAAGAGCAAGACACTCCAAGCATAGCACATAACGCATGAAGTGATTAAATATAGTGGAATGAAAGACGAACTGATAATTGTTGATGGAGAAGGGGATGCATGGGGGCATCCCCAAGCTTAGATGCTTGAGTCTTCTTGAATATTTCGTGGGGGTGCACGGGGGCATCCCCAAGCTTGAGCGTTTGACCCTCCTGAATCTTCTTTTATCATCTTCCCTCGCACACTTGAAAACTCCCTTCATACATAACTCATCATAATCTGATTAGCGAGGTTAGTACCCACAATAAAATAATTTTTCCCTACTGGAAATAAAGATAATCTTGAAGAGCTACTGTTTCTCAAGATTGCCAAAAGGTTTTTGCAAAGAAAAAGCTAGCTCAAGGTTTGCAAAACGAAGAAAAGGCAAAACAGGACAGAATCTGTGAAAAACAGACCAGCAGATAGTAAATAATTTTTTCGGGGAACTTCTGCAACTCAAATCAAAAAACTCAGAACAGACGCCCGAAAGCCAATTGTATAGAGCACGCTGTCAAAAAAATTAAGATCAAAAAGATGATCTGGTGATTTTATACGAATTTTTCTGTCCAAGGACAGAATCTGTTTTCTGGACTGCACGTCACAACTTTTGAACTTTCTTGCAATCAGAGGCTAAACTTGGCACAAAGCTGAAAAATAAAGATACAATGATGTTGCTACAGTAGTAACAAACATCAAGACCACTAAAAACTGAAAGAACAAACTGAAAGCAAAGATAACAAGGGTTGTCTCCCTAGAGCTCTTTCTTTCTAGCCATAAAGATAGGCTTAAGACTTTAATGATGCTCTCGTAGGAATAAGAGTTGAAGAACAAAAGAGAGCATCAAGAAGCAAATACCAAACACATTTAAGCCTAACATGCTTCCTATGCATAGGAATATTGCAAGAAAATAAGTTATTGCAGCATAAAGCAACTAGCATAGGAAAGCAAAACAAGCATAACTTCAAAATATTCACCATAAAGAGAGGAAACTTCTTATTATTAAGATATTTAGAACCATGTCCCCCTCTCTTATTATAAATTTCAGTGGCATCATGGATGAACTCAACAATATAACTATCACATAAGGCATTATTTCCATGATCCAAAAGCATAAAAGTATCATTACTCTTCATATAAGCAAAATCTTTCTTATTAGGAATAGTGAGAGTAAGACTATCATAACCATCATGGTAATCATCGTATTTAGGAGGCATATCATAATCATAATAAAATTTATCCTCAATAGTAGGTGGACTGAAAATATCATATTCATCATTGTAATCATCATATATAGGAGGCATAGTATCATCAAAGTAAATGTTCTCTTCAAAACTTGGGGGACTAAAAATATCATGTTCATCAAACGTGTCATCCCCAAGCTTAGAGCTTTCCATGTCATTAGCAATATTGATATTCAAAGAAAGCATACTAATAACATCACCACCATCATGATTGTTATGCAAATCATAAAGTTCCAAAGGTTTTTTAATTTTCTCTTCAAACACATCATGTCCAAGTTCAAGGTAGAGCTTATAAAGCTCTCTCATATTTTTGTTGTTTTCCATTAAGCCTGACTAGTGAAAATAAAAACAAGAAACAAAAAGATTTAATTGCAAGATCTAGAGAAGGTACCTTCACTTACCTCACTTCCCCGGCAACGGCGCCAGAAATAGCTTGATGTCTACACACGCTTCTATTCTTGTAGACAGTGTTGGGCCTCCAAGAGCAGAGGTTTGTAGGACAGCAGCAAATTTCCCTTGAGTGAGTAACCCAAAGTTTATCGAACTCAGGGAAGTGGAGGTTGAACGTACCCCTTTCAAGCAACCCTGCAATCAAGATACAAGAAGTCTCTTGTGTCCCCAACACACCTAATACACTTGTCAGATGTATAGGTGCACTAGTTCGGCGAAGAGATGGTAAAATATGGATGATAGGAGTGGCAAAGCAAAGTAATATAAATCTGTAATAAAAAGCACAGCAAGCAAACAAGTGGTAAACGTGAGCACAAATGGTATTGCAATGGTGGAAACAAGGCCTAGGCTTCATACTTTCACTAGTGGCAACTCCCAACAACATTAACATAATCGAATCACATGATATTTCCCATAAAACATGCAAGGGGGACGCACTCGGAGGTCATTCCTTTGTGGTCAAGCGAGGACGAGAATTATGTAGGGCTACAAAAGCACACCTCAAAGTTCGTAGTTCTCAATCTATGGATTTCCCAATGTTACCGCGGCCATCCAAAGAGAGTACCACAATCACCACAACATATCTCAAGGATAGTCAAAGACAAGCACCAAGAGACTCTCAATCTTCAATCCACACACAAAAGAGGAATTCACTCATGAAAATATTCTTCTAATCCATGTCCAATAGACCGCTGTCACCTTGGTCTCGGGGATTATACTAGATAAAGACAAGTGAGTACATCAATCCAATACATAGAGGAAGGGGAAATATCATGGGATCACCCTAGATTAACATAGCATATGATCACAACGAAGATCACATCATGGGAGAGAGAATTGACCACATAGCTACTGGTAGAAACCTCAGCCCTGAGGAGGAACTACTCCCGCATCATGGAGGGAGGAAGCAACGTCGATGGAGATGAATCCGGGGGCACTTCCCCGTCCCGGCAGGGTGCCGGCACAGGAATTCTGGTCCCCCGAAACTTGGTGGCGATGGCGGCGGAGATCGGAATTGCTTCTGGAGAAAAGGGTTCCGGAATCAGGGTTTCCGTGACGGGTGGTAAATATATGCCATAGGGGGTCACCAGAGGCGGAGAGGGGGGCCCAGGCGCCCCCCCCCGGCGCGGCCAGGGGTGGGGCCGCGTGGGCTGGCCGCGTGGGCTGCCCCTGGCTCCCCTCTGGCCCCACTTCTGGCGCGTGGAAGCTTCTGGAGCGCTGATTTTTTATATATATTTCCCGGAATTTTTCTAGCAATTTAAGTAACGGGAAAACCTGAAATACAAAAACAGCAGAGAAACTGGCACTGGGGTGCACTGAGTTAATAGGTTAGTCCAAATATGATCAAAAGTGTATGAAAGTGTATCAAAAGCATAGCAATATCACCCAAAACATGCATGGAGCAAGCAGAAATTATAGATACGTTTGGGACGTATCATAGATCAGTGGACACTTTGACGGCTGCGAGTTCCTCCACGTGCCACGAGCCGACAACATGCAAGCCGACACCCTGGCATGAATCGGCTCCACCCGCCAAGCAATACTAGCCGGCGTGTCTCTTCAATGCCTGCGCAAGCCGTCTATCAAGTCTTCACGAGAATCGGAGTCAATCTTCATACCAGCCGATCCTGGAGCAGACGGCCCGGCAACTTCAGCAACCGGGCCGAAGAGTGCTCCAGCAGGCGGCCTTGATACTCCAACTCCAACAGATGGTCCAACAGTCGCTGCGCCGGTTCCTGGCCCGGGGACTGCTCCAGCAGACGACCAGGAGGCACCAGCCCCAGCAGACGGCCCGGGGACTGTCGCAGCCGGCTCGGGGACTTTTGAAGCACAACAGGCGGCTCAACCCAGCCCTCTGTCTCCCAGCCCAACCGCCCTGGTCTCTTTGGCAGAAACAACAGGAGTCTCAGCGCTGTCTTGGGCACAGCCAATCCTCACATTCCTGCTCAGAAAAGAGCTGCCAGCAGATGAAACCTTGGCACGGCAAGTTCAACGCCGAGCCTCAGCATACACAATAGTCAACAAAGAGCTTGTCAGAAGAAGTGCAACTGGCGTCTTCCAGCGCTGCGTGGAAGCAGAAAAGGGTCTGGCTATTCTGAAGGACATTCACCAAGGGGAATGTGGCCATCACGCGGCCTCAAGATCTCTCGTCGCCAAAGCCTTCCGCCACGGTTTCTTCTGGTCGACTGCTTTGGACGACGCCAAATAATTGGTAAAAAAGTGCAATGGCTGGTAGCGCTTCAGTTCCAAGCAACACTTGCCGGCTTCTGCGCACTCAAGACCATTCCGATCACTTGGCCATTTGCCGTCTGGGGGCTGGATATGGTGGGCCCCTTCAATACAGCCGGAGGCGGCTTGACACATTTACTCGTGGTGGTGGACAAATTCACCAAGTGGATCGAAGCAAAACCAATCAAAAAACTCAACGGCCCCACAGCTGTGACATTCATCGCAGACATCACAGTCTGGTATGGCATACCGCACAACATCATCACCGACAACGGCACAAATTTTTTCAAAGGCGCACTAGCCCGTTTCTGTGCAACACAGGGCATTCGACTGGACCTAGCGTCCATTGCTCACCCACAGTCCAACGGCCAAGTTGAGCGCGCCAACGGCCTTATCTTGTCTGGCATCAAGCCCCGGCTGGTCGAACCTTTGGAACGACCAGCCGGCTGCTGGATTGAGGAGTTGCCATCCGTCCTCTGGAGTCTCAGAACAACTCCGAACAAGTCCACCGGCTTCACTCCTTTCTTCCTCGTTTATGGGGCCGAGGCTGTCATCCCAACAGATGTTGAGTTTGACTCGCCTCGCGTCACCATGTATACAGAAGCCGAAGCCAAAGAAGCATGAGAAGACGGCGTAGACCTGCTGGAGGAGGCCCGGCTGGTAGCACTCAGCCACTCCACCATCTACCAGCAGGGTCTCCGCCGCTATCACAGCCGGCGAGTCAAGCCACGCTCCTTCCGCGAGGGGGACCTTGTGCTTCGGCTGATCCAGCGAACAGCCGGCCAGCACAAGCTCTCGGCTCCTTGGGAAGGACCTTTCATCATCAGCAAGGTGCTAGGCAACGATGCCTACTACCTCATTGATGCCCAGAAGCCAAGAGCACGCAAGAGAGACGACTCGGGCAAGGAGTCGGAGCGCCTGTGGAACGACAACCTACTTCATCGCTATTATAGCTAAAATACAGTATGTGTCGCGCCATCTACTTTATTTTGAGAACCAATGGGACCCCCGAGGAGTTCTCTGGGACTGCCCAACCTTTTATCTATATGATAAGAATTATGCCTGTGAATGAGTGTTGTTCATTCCTTTGTCCGGCACCGGACCCTAGCAGACGGCCCGGGGACTGGCCGCCTAGCCCTATGTTTAAAACTTCTCCTTAAAATAGTCAGACAAGTAATGTGATGGCATCCAAGCCCTCTCCCACCTTCAGTCACAGACTCGCAGAACGCGGCTGTCCGACTGGCAGGAGCCAAAGGCAAGAAGCGGTGCCCACATGAAAAATGGCTAAGGAAAACAAACATAGAGCAAGACGGCCCCTCATACAAATTAACCGGCTGTTACGCAGCCAGTTAGCCGGCTTCGGGCATAGCTACGCCGCCTTCTAGAGGGCGGGATACTTGCCTATCCGGAAAACAGCTAAGTACCTGACCCAGTCGCAGAACCACAGAGTGGCTGCCTGGCTGGCAGGACGGCAGTTAAAGGAGACACCAAAAGAAAATCGCCCGAAGGAACCAAGGGCGGGGCTAATCCCAGAACCCAGCCAAATTGCATAAAACACTATGCAGCATTAAAAGAATATTTACATCAAAATAGGCCTCAAGGGCCGCCTTCCAGTAGCAGCTCACTTATACACCCAGTGGGTGGAATTGTTCGGACTAATCCTACCAAGTCTTACGAATAAACATGAATCAAAAGATACAAGAATAAAGCCTAGGGCGCAGCAGGCGGAGCGGGCGGCACGACGGAGCCGGCTTCTGGGGGGGACACCTGACGGGTCTCGGCTTGGCCACCACCTGCAGCAGGCGGAGCCGCCACGCCGGGTCCGCTTGTCGAGGATTGGTCAGGCTGATGGCCAGCAGACGGATCCGCCTCCTAGGAGCTGGCCTCCTCGTCGCTGTCTCCTTCCTCCTCGCCTTCATCGCTGGAGGCGATCTCTTCGTCCAGCTCTTCTGATGCCGCCAAGTCTAGCCCGAAGTTGCTGGGTGGCACCACATGACCATTCTCATCCAGCTCCGGGATGAAAATGGCAGTGTCGACGTACTCAGCAAGGGTGGCGGCACGTCTGGCGAGATCTCCTTCCACCGCAGCCAGCTCGGGCTTAGCTTCTACACGGAAGGTCTTCAACTGGTCGAGGCTCGGGTCCGGGTACCAGCCCTTGGCAAACTCCAAGGCGGTCCGCGCACCCGCCCGCGCTGCGGCACCCTTCCAGGCCTCGAAGCGGTGGCCGGCTGCCTCCAGCCAGTCGGCGGTCCGGCTGGGGGTGTGGAGTACCGGAACGCCTGGCCAGAGGGCGGTCAGCATTTGGGCGCCGGCACGTTGCGGACGGCGAAGCAGGCGGTGGGCCGGCTGGAGGCGCGCCTTGACAGCAAGAAGCTGCTCCGCCGGAGTCCTTGGGGCATTGGGTGCGATCACTCGGCCCGCCTTGCGCCTCTCGTCATGCTGGGCCTCGATGGCCTGGCTGGCGGCCACTGAGTGGCCCGGGAAGAACTCTGTAAAAGCTAGAAGAAGAATCAGAAGAAAGAGAAGCGGCTGTAATAGACGGCAGGCACAAGAATAAGGGGCAGGCATCTTACCGTCAACCATGTCTGCAATGGCCCCATAGCCATCTTGTAGAGCCGCCTCCTTCTCCACCCAGTTCGAGCGCTCAGCCTCGAATTCTGCCCGAAGGAGCGTCTCGGCTTCCGACATCTTCCCATGCTCGACCTTGTGGGATGCCGCCTAGTCCGCCAGCTCCTTGACCAGACGGTCACGGTCCTGGGCAGCAAGATTGTGCTCTCGCTCCTTGGCAGCAAGCTCTGACTGGGCCTCGCCCAGCTGGTTGCGGAGGTTGGCTGTGACCGCTGGCAAGAGAAGAAGAAGAAGAATATCAACATCAACAAAAAGATAACCTTGGAGCTCCAAGCCGCCTGCTCAGCAGCCAGCTCGGAACTCGGGGACTACACCCAGCGGATGCGCTGACGCGCCCCCGCAAGGAGGAGAAGAGGAGCACTCACGCCGACTGTCTGCCAGGGCAGCCTGTAGTTGCGCCAGCTCCTGGCGCTGGGCGTTGTAGGAGGCCACCCGGAGGTTGTGGTAGTCCTACAGCAAGACACAAGATTAGCCTGCAAGGTATACTTTGGAGTTTCGAGCCGCCTACTCAGTACCCGGCTCGGAACTCGGGGACTACACCCAGTGGGTGCGCTGACGCGCCACCACAGAAGAAATTAAAGGAATAAAAGCAAAAAAGCATGGATTCAACATACCCGAACAGAGGATCGCGTAGCCACGAACTCCTGCATCACCATCTGCACGACATTACTCAGGGAGTTGAAGCGGTCGAGGACATCCCGCGACGCGACAATCAGCGCGCCGCCGCCTCCGGGCCTCCAGCCTGATGGTGCCGCGCTGGTGGCTTCAGTCTCTGGCGTGGACGAGCTGGCGCCGCCGGCCTCTACCTGCTACGGCATGGAGACCGCCCTCATAGGGCGCGGACGGGCAGGAGCTTGGGGGGCCGGCTGTGGGCCTGTCACCAGCACGCCCTCCGCTGGCGGCACCTCAGCTCCTGTAGGCCGGCTGCCCTACGTCCCAGCAGGCGGCGCGGGGGGCGGCGCCTCTGTCTCCATGCCGACGCGGCCGTCCCCCTCGTTGTCTAGAGCCGGCTGCTCGTCAGCAGCCGGCACTCGGGCGGACGGCTCCAGAGAGCCAGTCTCTTGAAGGACGGCGCGGCCCGCTGGCTGCTGGGAGCCCGCCTCCTGCTCCCGGGCTCGGGCGGCGGCGTCTGCCTGGGCCTTAGTAGCCGCCTCGGCCTCTGCCCTGGCAGCGGCATCAGCCACCGCTCGCTCACGGTCAGCGGCCTCCTGCTCCTCGCGCACCTCGCGAGCGTTCCTCTCCGTCGCTTCCCGAAGCGCGGTGGCAGGATCCACGCGGCGGGTGATGTCTACACACGCTTCTACTCTTGTAGACTATGTTGGGCCTCCAAGCGCAGAGGTTTGTAGGACAGCAGCAATTTCCCTCAAGTGGATGACCTAAGGTTTATCGAACTCAGGGAAGTAGAGGTTGAAGATGGTCTCTCTCAAGCAACCCTGCAACTAAGATACAAGAAGTCTCTTGTGTCCCCAACATACCTAATACACTTGTTAGATGTATAGGTGCACTAGTTCGGCGAAGAGATGTTAAATGGCAAGTGATATGGATGGCAAAACAAAGTAATATAAATCTGTAATAAAAAGTGCAGCAAGCAAACAAGTGGTAAACGTGAGCACAAATGGTATTGCAATGGTGGAAACAAGGCCTAGGCTTCATACTTTCACTTGTGGCAACTCCCAACAACATTAACATAATCGAATCACATGATATTTCCCATAAAACATGCAAAGGGGACACACTCGGAGGTCATTCCTTCGTGGTCAAGAGAGGACGAGAATTATGTAGGGCTACAAAAGCACACCTCAAAGTTCGTAGTTCTCAATCTAAGGATTTCCCAATGTCACCGCGGCCATCCAAAGAGAGTCCCACAATCACCACAACATATCTAAAGGATAGTCAAAGACAAGCACCAAGAGACTCTCAATCTTCAATCAACACACAAGAGAGGAAATCACTCATGAAATTATTGTTCTATTCCATGTCCAATAGACCGCTGTCACCTTGGTCTCGGGGATTATACTAGATAAAGACAAGTGAGTACATCAATCCAATACATAGAGGAAGGGGAAATATCATGGGATCACCCTAGATTAACATAGCCTATGATCACAACTAAGATCACATCATGGGAGAGAGAATTGACCACATAGCTACTGGTAAGAACCTCAGCCCCGAGGAGGAACTACTCCCGCATCATGGAGGGAGGAAGAAACGTCGATGGAGATGAATCCGGGGGCACTTCCCCGTCCCGGCAGGGTGCCGGCGCAGGAATTCTGGTCCCCCGAAGCTTGATGGCGATGGCGGCGTAGATCGGAATCGCGTCTGGAAAAAAGGGGTCTGGAATCAGGGTTTCCTCGACACACTTTAAATATGTGCCAAAGGGGGGCATCGGAGGTGCCTCGGGGGGCCCAGGTGCCCCCCCGGCGCGGCCCCCGGGGGGGGGGGGGGGGGG
>LR738713.1:859181196-859210270 GCA_902687465.1 Secale cereale | reverse complement strand
GGGGGGGGGGCGCCGCCAGGGCGCCTGGAGCCCTGGTGGGCCCCCCCGACTGTCCTTCGGGTGCACGGTAGTTTCTGGAACGCTGATTTTTTATATAATTTTTCTGGATTTTTCCTGGCAGTTCTCGTAATGTGAAAACCTGATATACAAAAACAGCCGAAAACAGAAACTGGCACTGGGGTGCACTGAGTTAATAGGTTAGTCCAAATATGATCAAAAGTGTATGGAAGTGTATAAATATCATAGCAATATCACCCAAAAGAGGCATGGAGCAAGCAGAAATTATAGATACGTTTTGGACGTATCAACATCCCCAAGCTTAATTCCTGCTCGTCCTCGAGTAGGTAAATGATAACAAGCATAATTTCTGTGGTGACATGCTATTAACCATATAAGGACTTTTCACAGTCACATGACAAGTGCTTACTGATTCAATGAATCTGTAGTAATTAAGTTGCCTCATGAGAGAATCACAAAGAACTGAAAGTTTTACAATATGATACTGAAACACTCAATAGATTTGTAGTGAGCATGGTGTGCAAACATGACAAAGTGATACCTCGCTTGCCCCCTTTATTGAAGCAAAACATAAATGCAGGGGCACCTCCAAAGTTTAAGTGACGACTAGATACAATGATTTCAGAATAAACGATATCATAATCATGCAAAAGACAATGGTACTTTGGGACAATGCACATTACACTCAGAATGACAATCATGCTCTCAATAGTTGGTGCTTTAAAGAAGGTGGAGACTCTCGAACCGTGGCTTTTGTTGGCAAGGTTGAAAACCCGTAGTCGGAAACAAAGACAAAACATGTACCAGAGCTCTTGGTTTTAAAACAGAGGTAATAATTTATTTTAGATCATGCATGTTTTGTCAACGAATGCTAGCAGACAACTCGATCACTTTTCGAGATGGACAAGTTTTGAGGAACGGCTCCCGAATGAGGACGATCACATCCTCTTAATCTCCTTTGTTTATCACTGCCAAAGTTTTCTGATTTCTCATGAACAAAGCGTGAAGGAGGGTTTGTTTGTTATATTATCTTTTTGAGTCGGGCGCACTCAATACCAGTTCCTTCTCGTATTATGGGTTTGCACATTATACATGCAATCCCGGGGTGAAGCTTGTCCAACTTAAAAAGGTCAAGAATTAACCACTACTTCCTCATGAACTTACAACAAAGGCACAAAATAAGAATGCTTTTTCTTTGAATAATTTCGAGATGGCACATGCAAGTCTCCGTTAGGAATGGCAGGTAAATACCATGTAGGAAGGTATGGTGGACTCATATGGCATAACTGGATTAAAGGATGTGGATGCACAAGCAGTCAGTCCGCTTAGTACAGGCGAAGGTTAGCAAAAGACTGGGAGCGACCAACTAAGAGAGCAATGACGGTCATAATCATGCAGAGCGACAAAGCAACATTGAATCAGCATGGTAGTTATATCGCTACTCAGAAACAAAAGATCATCAAGGCTTGACAGACTTTCTTTACAGTCTTAAATATGCGTGAGCATACGCCAAGTCAATCAAAATAAATTCTTTGAAGGAAGATATTACTAAACCATACCACATCATAGGCAAACAAATCATGTTGGTACTCCAATAACACATTGGGAACCCTCCTCAGCTATTTGAGACTAACCATAAGAAAACATGAACTACTAAGCGCCATTATGCACGTAGCATCTTTATCATAGACATATCAACCAATGCAACGGAAGCAAACTCTCTTAATAAGATAAAAATGATAACTAAATAGAGTTCAAGCAACCAACTAAACAAAAGCTCTTTAAAAAGATAAGCATGAAAGTTAAGAGCTAAGCATGATAGTAGCTATTAAAAGACAAAGAACACACACAGCAAAGATAGACATGCAAATTCTATGTTATGTTCTAGGTAGAAGTGGAGCGTGTTTCTCTCCCACATAAAGAAAGCTGAGTTCCAACTCGTTATGAAAAGCTAAAGAAAACTAAAAGGAAAACTAAAACAAGACGCTCCAAGCATAGCACATAACACATGAAGTGATTAAAATATAGTGGAACGAAGGACGAACTGATAAATTTGATGGAGAAGGGGATGCACGGGGGCATCCCCAAGCTTAGACGCTTGAGTCTCCTTGAATATTTCTTGGGGGTGCATGGGGGCATCCCCAAGCTTGAGCATTTGACACTCCTGAATCTTTTTATCATCTTCCCTCGCACACTTGAAAACTCCCTTCATACATAACTCATCATAATCTGATTAGCGAGGTTAGTACCCATAATAAAATAATTGTTCCTTGCTGGAAATAAAGATATTCTTGAAGTTCTACTGTTTCTCAAGATTGCCAAAAGGTTTTTGCAAAGAAAAAGCAAGCTCTAGGTTTGCAAAATGAAGGAAAGGCAAAACAGGACAGAATCTGTGAAAAACAGAACAACAGGTAGTAAATGATTTGTTCGGGGCACTTCTGCACCTCTAATAAAAAAACTCAGAACAGACGCACGAAAGACAATTATATAGAGCACGCTGCCGAAATAATTCAGACCAAAAAGATGATCTGGTGATTTTATACGAATTTTTCTATCCAAGGACAGAATCTGTTTCCTGGACAGCACGTCACAACTTTTGAACTTTCTTGCAATCAGAGGCTAAACTTGGCACAAAGCTGAAAAATAAAGATACAATGATGTTGCTACAGTAGTAACAAACATCAAGACCACTAAAACTGAAAGTAAACATAACAAGGGTTGTCTCCCTAGAGCTCTTTCTTTATAGCCATAAAGATAGGCTTAAGACTTTAATGATGCTCTCGTAGGAATAAGAGCTGAAGAACAAAAGAGAGCATCAAGAAGCAAATACCAAACACATTTAAGCCTAACATGCTTCCTATGCATAGGAATATTGCAATAGAATAATTCATTGAAGCACAAAGCAACTAGCATAGGAAGGCAAAACAAGCATAACTTCAAAATATTCACCATAAAGAGAGGAAACTTCTTATTATTAAGATATTTAGAACCAAGTCTCCCTCTCTCATTATAAATTTTAGTGGCATCATGGATGAACTCAACAATATAAGCATCACGTAAAGCATTGTTACCATGATCCTCATGCAAAAAGGTACTCTTACTCTCCACATAAGCATAATCTTTCTCATTGGTAATAGTGGGAGTAGGACTATCATAAACAACTTGAACACTATAGATTACTTGTGTATTAGGAGGGTGGTGTTCAACAAGGGAGTAATTCCCTCCATGATTATGACAAGTTTCATAAGGATAATTTCTCCTTATGTCATAGGTACCTTTATAATCACTATAGGTTGGAGTTATGACATCATCATAGTAGAGAAGAGCATTATCATTGCTAGCAACTATATTTGTAATCATGTTGTCTTTATTCTTACTAGCAAAAGAATTATCAATTATCACATCACTAGTGGGTAAAGGGTTTGCAATCCTATCATCCCCAAGCTTAGAGCTTCCCATATCATCACTTTCAGAGTTGGTACCAAAAAGATTTTCAAGATCATAAGTAGCATTATCATCATTTTCCCAATCACAATAAGTAACATGCATATCATAATCAAAATAATCTTCAATAGTACCTACGGACGTATCATCAAGATGATAATTAAGGCAATAAACTTCACCTTCTTCTTTAAACTTACAATCGTTAGGATAAAAGTTGATGGGGGGAATATGCTCAGGCCAGGTTGATACCCATTCTTCTTCTTTCTTGCTCCTCTTCCTCCTCCTCTTCTTTTTCTTCTTCTTAACCTTAGGAGGGAGTGGTTGGAGATGAAGCTTCTCCACATATCCTGGTTTATCATTAGAAACAATAGGGGAAACTTGGGAGAAACTCTCCTTTTTATTAGCAGAAATATAAGAGACATTTTTATACTTTGGTAAAGTTCCCTCCTTTATAATCTTACCTATGTAATCATTTTCATGGCAATTAACAACACAATAGAGATGGCAATTTTGCAAAGTGTTTTTTATTCCTATGGCATTAACATCTAGCCATGAAGTCTTTTCTGATAACTCTTCACACATCAAAAATAACATAAGCTCATCATAATGATCAGAGGTGATCATGTTATCACACAACCGGTTAACAGTTATGTTTTGAAAGTTCATGCATTGAAAATTAAAGTGACCCTCTATACGGCAAAGTTCACAAGTAAAAGGATAAAGGTCACACAATTCTCTAGCAATTTCATTTAAATCTCTGACCCAAGTGATTGTTCTTTCATGCTTATGTTGCTTACAATACTTCTCTTCTTCAATCACAGGCCTTTCACAAGGTCTATCCACTCCACAAAAATTAACATGCTTATATAAAACTTCATTTTTAGGAATTGGATCATGCATGTTGCAATCATCATGAACAATTTCATTTTCTTTGCAAGTCTCTTTAAAAGGTTTATGATACTTGATCCAATCCTCCTTAGGCATATTAAGATGTGAAGCAAAAGATTTGAGGAAATCAACAAGGAGTTGAGAATCAAGCCCAAACTTAGCAATAAACTTATTAAAACTTGTAGTTTCAACAAAGGACTTAATGCAATCATACTCATAAATTATACCTGACTCTTTACCTTTGTCGATCTCCCAATCTTCAGTGTTGCGTTGAATTCTTTCAAGGAGTTCCCATTTAGCATCAATCTTTTTGTTTGTGAAAGAACCCATAGAGGAAGCGTCGAGCAAATCTTTATCCTGTCGAGAAAGCCTCGCATAGAAATTAGTAATAATCATATCTTTGGGGAGCCCATGGTTAGGACATTTTAGCATTAACGTTTTCATTCTCCCCCAAGCTTGAGCTATGCTCTCTCCGTCATGAGGATCAAAATTATAAACATAATTCCTATTCTCATGGACTTCATGAAGAGGATAAAACTTGGAGTAAAAGAGAGACTGGATCTCTTCCCACTCCAGCAGGTGAGAGTCATTTAGTAGCCTATACCATTCCAATGCTTTTCCTTTCAGTGTCAAGGCAAATAATGTCCTCATGACAAACTCCCTTGATACACCTGCAAGCTTAAATAATGAACATAGTTGTGACAGATATAGCAAGTGTTCACCGGGATGTCTGTCTCCTGCATAACGATCAGCCAAAACATAATCGATAATACCAGCTGGTATTTTATAGGGCACAATTTCAGTAGGGGGAGGAACAACCACCACAGGTGTGGGGCGTCTTCCCGAAAGCAACGATCCAATAGCAAGGTTGTCCATAAGCATAACTAGTGAAATAAAAACAAGGAACAAAATAATTTAATTGCAAGATCTAAAGATATACCTTCAAGCGCTCACCTCCCCGGCAACGGCGCCAGAAATAGCTTGATGTCTACACACGCTTCTACTCTTGTAGACTATGTTGGGCCTCCAAGCGCAGAGGTTTGTAGGACATCATCAATTTCCCTCAAGTGGATGACCTAAGGTTTATCGAACTCAGGGAAGTAGAGGTTGAAGATGGTCTCTCTCAAGCAACCCTGCAACTAAGATACAAGAAGTCTCTTGTGTCCCCAACACACCTAATACACTTGTTAGATGTATAGGTGCACTAGTTCGGCGAAGAGATGTTAAATGGCAAGTGATATGGATGGCAAAACAAAGTAATATAAATCTGTAATAAAAAGTGCAGCAAGCAAACAAGTGGTAAACGTGAGCACAAATGGTATTGCAATGGTGGAAACAAGGCCTAGGCTTCATACTTTCACTAGTGGCAACTCCTAACAACATTAACATAATCGAATCACATGATATTTCCCATAAAACATGCAATGGAGACGCACCCGGAGGTCATTCCTTCGTGGTCAAGAGAGGACGAGAATTATGTAGGGCTACAAAAGCACACCTCAAAGTTCGTAGTTCTCAATCTAAGGATTTCCCAATGTCACCGCGGCCATCCAAAGAGAGTCCCACAATCACCACAACATATCTAAAGGATAGTGAAAGACAAGCACCAAGAGACTCTCAATCTTCAATCAACACACAAGAGAGGAAATCACTCATGAAAATATTTTTCTAATCCATGTCCAATAGACCGCTGTCACCTTGGTCTCGGGGATTATACTAGATAAAGACAAGTGAGTACATCAATCCAATACATAGAGGAAGGGGAAACATCATGGGATCACCCTAGATTAACATAGCCTATGATCACAACGAAGATCACATCATGGGAGAGAGAGATAACCACATAGCTACTGGTAGAAACCTCAGCCCCGAGGAGGAACTACTCCCGCATCATGGAGGGAGGAAGCAACGTCGATGGAGATGAATCCGGGGGCACTTCCCCGTCCCGGCAGGGTGCCGGCTGATGTCTACACACGCTTCTACACTTGTAGACTATGTTGGGCCTCCAAGCGCAGAGGTTTGTAGGACAGCAACAATTTCCCTCAAGTGGATGACCTAAGGTTTATCGAACTCAGGGAAGTAGAGGTTGAAGATGGTCTCTCTCAAGCAACCCTGCAACTAAGATACAAGAAGTCTCTTGTGTCCCCAACACACCTAATACACTTGTTAGATGTATAGGTGCACTAGTTCGGCGAAGAGATGTTAAATGGCAAGTGATATGGATGGCAAAAAAAAGTAATATAAATCTGTAATAAAAAGTGCAGCAAGCAAACAAGTGGTAAACGTGAGCACAAATGGTATTGCAATGGTGGAAACAAGGCCTAGGCTTCATACTTTCACTAGTGGCAACTCCCAACAACATTAACATAATCGAATCACATGATATTTCCCATAAAACATGCAAAGGGGACACACTCGGAGGTCATTCCTTCGTGGTCAAGAGAGGACGAGAATTATGTAGGGCTACAAAAGCACACCTCAAAGTTCGTAGTTCTCAATCTAAGGATTTCCCAATGTCACCGCGGCCATCCAAAGAGAGTCCCACAATCACCACAACATATCTAAAGGATAGTCAAAGACAAGCACCAAGAGACTCTCAATCTTCAATCAACACACAAGAGAGGAAATCACTCATGAAATTATTGTTCTAATCCATGTCCAATAGACCGCTGTCACCTTGGTCTCGGGGATTATACTAGATAAAGACGAGTACATCAATCCAATACATAGAGGAAGGGGAAATATCATGGGATCACCCTAGATTAACATAGCCTATGATCACAACAAAGATCACATCATGGGAGAGAGAATTGACCACATAGCTACTGGTAAGAACCTCAGCCCCGAGGAGGAACTACTCCCGCATCATGGAGGGAGGAAGCAACGTCGATGGAGATGAATCCGGGGGCACTTCCCCGTCCCGGCAGGGTGCCGGCGCAGGAATTCTGGTCCCCCGAAGCTTGATGGCGATGGCGGCGGAGATCAGAATCGCGTCTGGAGAAAAGGGGTCTGGAATCAGGGTTTCCGCGACACGGTGTAAATATATGCCAAGGGGGGCATCAGAGGGGGTCAGGGGTGCCCAGGCGCCCCCCCCGGCGTGGCCAGGGGGGCCGCGTGGGCAGGCCACCTGGAGCCCCTGTGGGTCCCCTCCGGCCCTACTTTGGCCGCATGGAAGCTTCCGGAATGCTGATTTTTTATATAATTTTTCTGGATTTTTTCTGACAGTTCTCGTAATGTGAAAACCTGAAATACAAAAACAGCCGAAAACAGAAACTGGCACTGGGGTGCACTGAGTTAATAGGTTAGTCCAAATATGATCAGAAGTGTATGGAAGTGTATACATATCATAGCAATATCACCCAAAAGAGGCATGGAGCAAGCAGAAATTATAGATACATTTTGGACGTATCAAAAAGCATCTTTGCACTTATTCCACAAATCAATACTATTTCTAGGCAAAGAGGAAAACCAAGTTGTAGCACGATCTCTAAGTGAAAATGGAAATAACTTCAATTTAACAATATTGTTATATGTATCCCTTTTTTGCATATCACACAAATCAACAAAGTAGTTTAGATGGGTAGCGGCATCTTCACTAGGAAGGCCGTAGAATTGATCTTTCATGACAAGATTCAACAAAGCAGTATTGATCTCACAAGATTCAGCATCGGTAATAGGAGAAATCGGAGTGCTAATAAAATCATTGTTGTTGGTACTGGAGAAGTCACACAATTTGGTACTGTTCTGAGCCATAGTGACAAGCAAGCAATCGAACACACAAGCAAACAAGGGGCAAGCGAACGATAAACACACGGCGGAAGAAGGGCAAATAAAACGGCAAGGGTGAAGTGGGGGAGAGGAAAACGAGAGGCAAATAAATGTAATGTGAAGGATAAGGGTTTGTGATAGGTACTTGGTATATGACTTTTGCGTACGCCTCCCTGGCAACAGCGGCAGAAATTCTTTTTGCTACTTCTTGAGCTTGCGTTGTATTTCCTCGAAGAGGAAAGGGAGGTGCAGCACAGTAGCATAAGTATTTCCCTCAGTTTTTGAGAACCAAGGTATCAATCCAGTAGGAGACCATGCACGAGTCCCTCGCACCTGCACAAACAAATAAGAACTTTGCAGCCAACGCGATAAGGGGTTGTCAATCCCTTTACGGTCACTTACGAAAGTGAGATCTGATAGAGATGATAGTTTATATTTTTGGTATTTTAGTTTATAAAAACAGCAAATAAATGCGATAAAAGTAAAGTGGATATAGATTGATATGTTGAGAATAGACCCGGGGGCCATAGTTTTCTCTAGTAGCTTCTCTCATGATAGCGATATTCTATGGCGGGTAAACAAATTACTGTCGAGAAATTGATAGAAAAACGAATAATTATGAGACTATCTAGGCATGATCATTGTATAATGGCATCACGTTCGAGACAAGTAGACCGACTCCTGCCTGCATCTACTACTATTACTCCACACATCGATCGCTATCCAGCATGCATCTAGTGTATTGAGTTCATAAGAACAGAGTAATGCCTTAAGCAAGATGACATGATGTAGAGGGATAAACTCAAGCAATATGATATAAACCCCATCTTTTTATCCTTGATGGCAACAATAGCATACGTGCCTTGCTGCCCCTACTGTCACTGGGAAAGGACACCGCAAGATTGAACCCAACGCCAAGCACTTCTCCCATTGCAAGAACTATAGATCTAGTAGGCCAAACCAAACCAATAATTTGAAGAGACTTGCAAGGATATTATGAGAACACATAAAAACTTCGGAGAAGAACCAAATATCTTTCATAGATAACCTTGACATAAACTCACAATTCATCGGATCTTGACAAACACACTGCAAAAAGAGATTACATCGAATAGATCTCCTCGAAGACCGAGGAGAACTTTGTATTGAGATCCAGAGAGAGACAAAAAGCCATCTAGATACTAGCTATGGACCCGAAGGTCTGTGGTAAACTACTCATAACTCATGGTGAGGGCGATGATGATGATGATGATGATGAACTACGTGATGGATCCCACTCCGGTGAAGCTCCGGAACAGGCTCCAAGATGGGATCTTCACGGGAACAGAAGGTACGTCGGTGGAATTAGGGTTTTCTCTCTGTCCACAGAGTTTATGGGGTACGTAGACTTATATAGGAAGAAGGAGGGCACCGGGAGACGCTCGAGGGAGCCATGAGGCAGGGGACGCGCCCTGGGAAGGGGGGCGCGCCCCCAATCTCGTTGGCCAGCCCTCGATCCCCTGACGTGGTTCTCACGCTCCGCGTGCGTGATTTTCTCCAAAAATATCTCTCGCGAAGGTTTCATTCCGTTTGGACTCCGTTTGATATTCTTTTTCTGCAAAACCCTGAAACAGGCAAAAAACAGCAATCTGGACTGGGCCTTTGGGTTAGTAGGTTAGTCCCAAAAATGATATAAAAGTGAATGATAAAGCCCATTAAACATCCAAGACTTCTTAAATAATAGCATGGAAAAATAAAAAATTATAGATACGTTGGAGACATATCAGGGGTTCAGCTGCCCTAGTGCTCGACCCAATTATCGATGGATACCATCTCACCCGAGTCCTTATGGATGGCGGCAACAGTCTCAATCTGATATATCAGGACACTGTCCGCAAGATGGGGATCGAGCCGTCAAGAATCATGCCAAGCAGCACGACCTTTAAAGGAGTGATACCGGGCATGGAAGCCCGCTGCACGGGCTCTCTAACATTGGAGGTCGTATTTGGTTCTCCTGATAACTTTCGAAGCGAAGAGCTAATCTTCGACATAGCTCCGTTCCGAAGTGGCTATCATGCATTACTCGGAAGAACGGCCTTTGCCCGCTTTAATGCAGTCCCGCATTATGTTTATCTAAAGCTTAAAATGCCTGTACCACGGGGCGTCATCACAGTCAATGGAAATATGGAGCGCTCTCTCCACACGAAGGAAGACACTGCGGCCTTAGCAGCCGAAGTCAAAAACGGCCTATTCAAGCCGGAAATCCTATTGGCCCTTAAAACCACGGACACAACTAAACGTGTGTGGCATATGCCTCAGTGCGGCAGCTCAAATGAACCTGGGCTAGATTAGCAGTTACGCCCCCATCGACTGCCCCATAAGGCGATAGCATACGTGCCTCGTGTACATAATTATGCCCTCAAAATCCCTTGGGCGGCGCTGGGGGCACACTGCATACACACAGTCCATAGTTCGGCTCGACCCTATTTTGACTCTAAAACTATCTTTCAAGGTTCACTAAACGAACCGGTTTTGTTTATGGCCACACTGGTTTTTTCTTTTTTTTTCTTCTCTTTTTTACACATGGCCATCTCACTCCCCCCTTCAAGGACACACTACAAAGAAGGAAACGGCGCAGACGTGCAGCAAGGACCCGCACTAAGGTTTCTTTTTAGATTAAGACCCTTTGTAAACCTTTTTTTTCCTTTTTGTTTTATACTTTTCTGGCATGTAAAATGTCCAAGAAAGTCATCGACATTATCTGTAAGCTTACGGCTCGCCGTACTATAACGGGATATTAACGGAACAACTTGGTTCATATTACGTTTGGAGTTTTATTCACTCACCATAAATGTTCTCTCCCCATGTCAGATCGCCACATGTGCCTTGTCAACAGGGTCCATTACCAGGGACTGTATTCAGCCCGGTATATGTCAAAAAGTCCGAACACCTATAAGGAGTGTTCGGTGTCCTGGATGTTTGCCCTATATGCATCAGTTATGTATCATGTCTTGGGTCAATAGTTGGGTTGCTCTGCTCCTGTGCTTACCCCTACGTTCCCAATTGTTTGGCTAGGGTGTAAAGGGAGAACTACTGCGATTGTACTTCTGGCTCATCCAGTCAAGTACCTCAATAGAGAAAGCCGAAAACTGACTGTCATGATATGTGAGAACCTGGTCCGCAACCGGTGACTTAATTTTATGCTACGATCGATAGACATCTACCCCGTGTTACAAGAAGGGTTGGTTTTTTCGCCCAGCCGGGTGCAAATGAATACCTTAACTCAGAAATATAATATCCACACCAGGGGCTAGTACCTAGCCCCACTTGTCAAACTCCTATGGCTAAGTGAAAGCAATAACGCCGCATAGTCTGATTGCCTGGTTCGTTCCGCATACCTCCTACACGGACCAAGACGTTGGATAAAGAGTGTATACGCATATGATCGAACACCCCAGTACTATGTACATGGGGGCTGAAGCCGGCGACTGGAAACTTTCAGATTTATATAAACAGCCACACATGAGGTAAAAGTCGCTGACATAATAACAACGCAAAAGTTATATACATCGGTTCATAAGCATAAGTCTTTACAACCGGATATAATTACTCAAATAAAACATCCTTTGAGCACTGGACTTCTACAAGGCGGGCGCCTTCTATGACGTCCTCGAAGTATTTCTCTGGCTTGCGGCGCTCCTTGCCTACAGGCAGGCCAGCATTAGCTATGTCCCGCGCCTTCATCTTTGCCTAGTGCACTTTTACACGAGCGAATGCCATCCGAGCACCTTCTATGCAGGTCGAATGCTTCAATGCGTCGACCCGCGGACTCGCCTCAACGAGCCGCTTCACCAATCCGAAGTAACTACTTGGGACTGGATCAGCGGGCCATAGCCGGACTATCAAGTCCTTCATGGCCGAACCCGCCATATTGTGCAGCTCGACCAGCTGCTTCATCTGATCGTTGAGGGGCACCAGATGTTTTGGCGCATAGAACTGCGACCAAAACAACTTCTCAGTGTCGTTCCCCCTGGGCTCGGAAGTATTGGGCGGCGTCAGCACTGCTCCTCGGAAGATCAGCAAACACGCCTAGAGAACTCCATAACCGTGTGAGCCCAAGATACTTCCGCCCTCCGAAGATGCTCTGTAAGAGAAAGGTCTTACCAGATGCTATCTGCCGTGCCTGCTTGATTTCTTCACATACACTGCGCGACTCGCTTCGCGCATCCTAGGCAGCCTTAACTGCCGCAGCAAGCTCAGGTGCTTGTTCCGAAATCTTCTCTTCCAAAGTCTCGCATTTGCGAATAGACTTATTGAGCTCAACCTCGACTTCGGACACCCGGGCATGGTGCTTCTCGCACACGGCCTTTTCGGCCTCTAAATCGGCAACCGCTTTGTCAGCGGCCGCCTTGTTCGCTTCGGCTTTCTTCTTGGCCTTCGTAAGTTCGCCCTTGAGGGCCTCGAGCTCAATGGCGCCAACTGTGTAATACATAATATCATAAAAGAGTTAATACCCATACTCAATTATTATTACTAGTCTTCTTGACATCTTAATCTTTTAAATCTGCATACCTTGCATTTCATCTAAACGCTAGTTGACGCGGTCGACGTCCGCGTTGGCCAACAAGTGCTTCCGATTTAGTTCAGCAACCTCCGCATCTCGTGCAGTTGCCGTAACTAGTGAAGCATGTTCAAATAACAGAAGCATAACAGTTCATCGCTATAAGCATGCTATACTATGGATATTTCGTCCGATTCTGTTCAGAATCACACAAAGCATCAGGGGCTACTGGCTATATATGTGCATACCAAACAAATAAAAGTTCCATAAAGAACATTACATTGCTTACCTCAAAGCCTGTTAACAGGCTGTTGAAGGCTTCGTTCAGTCCGCCTTTGAGAGACTCAATCTTCTTCATCACCGCACCCATCATGGTGCAGTGCTCCTCCACGACGGAAGCACTTTGAAGTGCTCCCTCCAGAGGGTCCGTCGCCTCCGGATTGACCCCGGGCGCCATCGTATCCTCCCCCGCCTTGGGGGACTGGTCTTCGGACCCCGGAGCCGCACTAGGGTTTGGGTCAGTATTCGGCGGGGCCCCGGATTGTTTGGGCCCACCGTCTTCGGTCTCCATGGGGATTGTTTCCCCATGGCCAGCGGCAGCCGAGGTGTTACCCTCAGTCGCCCTGTCACTTGCCCCACCCCCATCTCTTTGAGCGGATGACACCCGCTAGGAGGACACTTCGGTGTCCCCGCCGATCACGGGCGATGGAGCTTGGACCAGCGGGTCACTCTCCGTCTCTCCAGGCGCTAGAGAGTTCCCCTCCGATAAGGAGGCGTCGGGGTGTGCTCGGAGAGCGCTGTAGGTCAGCAGGTGAGAAATACTAATTAAGCATAAAAATGCTAAACGAACAAGGTGCGGCAATTAGCATATCCGGACAAACTTACATTTCGGTCAGGGGTTTCTCCCTGGGCTTTACCACAAAGCTATGTTCGGACGATGAGTCCGAACGAGCAGAGAGGTTCAGCCTCCTCCGTGGTGCGGCCGTACCCGCATCAGCGACATCCGCCCTCTTCGTCCCCCTGCCTTGCGCAGGGGGCTCTTCTTCTTCTTCTTCTTCTTCTTCTTCTTCTTCTTCTTCTTCTTCTTCTTCTTCTTCTTCTTCTTCTTCTTCATGCACCTCCTCTTCGGAGGAGAGGATGTTGATCCCCTCGGACTTCCCGTTCGCAGGGTGGGGGCCACCTTCATCCTCCTTCCTCTGCTTCTTGGGCTTCTTGACCGGATGTCGTGGTTTTGTCACGGCAGATATCCTAGCAAAAGGACTTAGTCATGAGGCCATCGCTACGGGTTAGCTTAAAGGGGTTAAAGCGGACAAGGATACAGGGATTTTATACTAGTTCGCCGCCTTCGATGAAGGTAAAAGCCTACGTCTAGTTTGGTGTAGTATTGCTGGGGTTTCGATGACCAGGGAGCGAATCCGCTTTGCCTATGTCTCGAACTATTGTTCTCTGCCTTGAACCGTCGCCGGGTTGTCCCTTTATATAAGAGGTGACGCCCAGTCCGGTTTACAGAGTCCCGAGGCCGGCTCATAAACATGTCCGCCTCGGTCTCTATTCTTTCTATCTTACATCTCAAGTACATAGTATGACGGTTTACAAATCATGGGCCCTAACACTTGGGCTCTAAACCTCTTGGGCTAAAGTCTCTTGCTTCATGCTCCGCTGGGCTTTAATAAAATAATCTTGATAACATAAACCGGCCCCTCCTGGGCAGTTTATACCTGGTAGTAATATCCCTGACATTAGGCCCCAGATTGATTTGAACCTGTTCATGTCAATCTTCAAAGTCTTGTATAGATCCTCCCTTCTGCATTCTCAAATACTTCATGAACCGGCGTGACATCATCTCCTCAGATCGCTTTAAACCGCCGTGACGTCATCTGCACATTTAATACTTGAACATGTTTTTTTATTATTATTCATTAAAGCTCCGAAGATCGAGGCGACAATATCGTCCATATCCACTTTTTCAGCTCCTCGATTCCCGCGCCTGCCGTTTTATCCCTTCGGCTTATAAAGAGGGCAGAGGGGCATCTATTTTTCCCCCTTGCCTCTTCTTCTTCCTCTGTCTATTCACGCTCGAGTTCCGCCGTCGTTCGTCGAGCTCTGCATCTTCGTCAAGTTCGGCCGCTGCATCAACCTGATCGTTTCCAGAGATTCGCCAGCGCTTCTCCGCATTCGTCGCCTCAGGTACGTCCTCTTCTTCCCCGTTCATAGATGTTAGTTTTAGGGTTTCCTCATGCAAGCTCGTGGATAGGCCCTTCTTCTTCGCAGTTCTTCGCCATAGCCAGTAGTCCGCCGTAGATCTTACTTTCCTAGTTAGATGACTGTAAGAGCAACTCCGCTCCTCCATTGTGGCTTTATCTCTTCCAATACGACTAGTTAGATTGAATCTGCTAGGACCTTCATCGCGTCTGCTGAATATAACTTGAATTATCTCTGAATTTTCAACATGCTGTAGATCCGTATTTCACTACTATTTTTGCGAAAGTTGTTTCCCCATAACTTCATATCTATGTTTTATTTACCCTTGTCGGCGGTTTATACCTTACCAGATCCTATAATCCGGCAAATGTCACTGCTATAGATGTTTTTCGGATACTTAAATCCGGTAGATACCATTAGGCCCCTGCTTAAACCGCCGTCTAGACCAGTACCTTTATAGAGCTTGCCGGTTTAAACTTGCTTAGAATATAAACCGGCTCTTCATTGTATTTTCAGCCTTTTCCTTCGAAAAAATGACCACTCAAGCCAAGCAGTTTGTCTCCTGCAACTGGGTTCAATCCCGGATCACTGAGGATGATTTAGAGAAAATGGCCTCAATTGGCGCTTTAGGCCCAAAGGATGTCCTTCATTGGAGGGCTCCCGGATTAGAATGTCCTCCAAAGCCCAAAGAAGGAGAAATCGTCGTCTTCTTCGATCACTTGGCCCGGGGATTCAACCCTCCCGGGTCAAAATTCTTCCGTGATGTGTTAGCAAACTTCCAGCTTCATCCACAAGGCATTGGTCCCAACTCTGTATCAAATATTTGCAAGTTCCAAGTCTTTTGTGAAGCTTATCTGCAAGAGGAGCCGTCAGTGGAGCTATTCCGGGATTTCTTTCACCTAAACCGTCGCACTGAATTTCATGACGGTCCGAACACTGAACTTGGTGGGATGTCTATTCAGAAAAGGAAGGATGTTAGTTTTCCTCATGCCATTCTCCACAACCATCCAAAGGACTGGAAACAGACTTGGTTTTACTGCGTAGACACTTCACCGGAAGATGAAAATCCCTTGCCGGGTTATCGCTCCCACTGTCTTCCAGAGAACCACCCTTTCCCACAGCGGCTAAGTGCCCAGGAACGAGCTCAGTATGCCCCTCAGCTTTCAAAGCTCAGGGCCTTTGTGGCCAACGGTCTGACTGGGGTTGATTTCGTCCGCTGCTGGCTTTCCTGGAGTATTCTCCCGCTAAGTCGGCGCTCCGGTTTGATGTGTGAGTATACTGGGAATCCCAAAGACCCTTTGCGCCACACAAAGATGGTGCTGCCAGAAAACGAGATTAATGAATCCGTCAAGAAGCTGCTGAATTTACCTCTAGAAGCTTGCAGCCAAACCGGCCTGGCTTCCTTCTGTGTAACCAACAAACCACCGTCGGTAAAAACTCTTCCCTATTGTTTGCTATGTTTTAATCCGTCTGCAGCACTTGTCTTAAAATGTCTTTATTTCTTTCAACAGGACAATGACCCTTTCTAGAAAAAAAAATCTGGATAAACCGGCGAAAGCAGCTCGCCAAAAGACCTAAGCTGTTAAGAGAAATAAAAATAAGAGCACTGCCGCGTCGGGATCCAATGCGGAAGAAGATGATCCGGCCTCTGAGGTACCACCTAATTCTTTCAACTTCCTTGTCTTTTCTTTATTTGAATTGTTATTGACCATGATTGCTCCCAGGGACGTGCTAAAGGCAATAAGGCGGACGATGTTGAGGTAATCACTCTCTCTCTACCGATTCAGAACCGCTGCCACCACCAAAAATTCGTCGAACAGTCCGGAAATTTCAATTTTCTCATCCTTATGCTTAGTTGGATCCAAATTTCTTTTGAAGAAATAGCAACATGAAGCTCGTCGCACCACTCGCCATAGCGGTCATGCTATTGAATCCACCGGATTACCGCACACTCCAGCTCGGAGGCGTCCTTCCAAGGTTTTACTTACTCCAACTACTCTTTACCCCAAATAAGGTCTTATTCGACAACCTCTTAATCCTTCTGATTCGGATTATCAGGAAACTCCTCTTTCATCTTCCGGTGAATCAACAGCCGCACAAATTCCTCCCCTCAAGACTGTTCCTGGGTAAGCTGTCTTTCACTCTTTCCGGTTTAACATTTTCGTATTTGACTTCTGATTTTCATTATCTTTACCTCTCACAGTAAACCCAAGCCTAGCAAAAAGGCCAAACTGAGTAAGCCGGCAGTCGACAATACCACTCCTGAACCGGCAGAAGACCCTGAACTTGCTGAACTTTCTGAAGACAACGCTGAACTTCCGCATGATGATCCTCCTCCCATGGACCAGGAAGCTTTTGTTGATCAGGGGAGCGATCCCATGGAGCGTGATCTTGAACCGGCCAGCCCTGCTCGGGCTAGTCCTGGTCCCGTTAGTCCCCCTAAGCAGGCAGCCGCTTCACCTGGTGATGTTGAAATCACTGGGACCGGTTTTACTACCCCAGGGGAGCCCGTCGCTTTGGCCAAGCATACTGCCAAAGAAGAATTTCTCAACAAGGAAAAAGTCAAGTGGAATACTGATTTGTCCAGCTATGCTCAGCTCAACTCTCAGGAGCTTCATTCCGGATATTTGAACCGGTTTCATACCGGCCGCGATTATGAAGCTGGATTGGTTAATTTAATGAAGGAGCGTTATGAGGTAACTTCTTCTCCTTTGTCTTGTCTTCTATTTCTGCTTGCGTCTTGTAACTGTATCTTTACTCCATCGTAGCCCCCAAGTGCTGGTTTAGCCTTTTAGGGTGAACCGGGACTTCAGTAGATCCAGTAGATAGCTTTGTTTTGCACATGTAGCCCCCAAGGGCCGGTTTACTTTCTTTAGGATGAACCGGGACTTCTGTCTGAATTCAGAACAATGTTACATTAGCCCACAAGTGTCAAGTATATAACTTGCTTATGTGCTTGAGACTTCTCAGAAAAATGCTTGTTTTGACTGCAAAGATACATTAGCCCCCAAGTGTCAAGTGCACAACTTGATATGTGCTTGGGACTTTGACTGAAATGCTTCCTGATTATATAATGTACATTCATTTTGACAGACTGATTTGAACCGGAAAACCTCTGAAATAACTGAGCTCCGGGATAACTTGAAATTCCAAGAGACTGCTGCTGTCAAAGTCAAGGACGAGCTTACACTTGCTTTAGCAAGTATAGTGAAGCTGAAAAAAGACTTTGAAATAGAGCGGTCAGGCTGGGAGTCTGAAAAGGCTGCTTTGGGGAAGAAAACCAGTGATGCAGAGGCTGCCCTTAACCCGGTGATAGAGGAACTGTCTGGATTGAAGCAGCAGATAAGTGACATGACGTCCGCCATCTTTGGTAAGTACTATTAACACAACCCTGAACCTTGCAATCTTGTACCGTTTCGGTTTAATTCATAATTTTGGCGCAGGGAGGCGTATCACTCATCTTGGTAATGATGTGCGGAAGAAATTGAAAGCTGCATACACTCTGGTGGAGCAGCTATATTCCGCGCTCAAAGGGCTATCAGTGCTATCTCACACAACAAACCGGCTCCAACCACAATCCAAGGTACCTTGGAGAAGCTGTCCATTCTGCCTGCCCGCCTCGTAGAGGTAAAGAAGTCATCCGCAAGAGCAGGTGCTCTGATGGCTTTGACTCGAGCGAAGCCTTGGTTCCCGATTTTGATCCGGCGGAGGCGATGAACGGCTACCCAAGCATGAAGGAAGACGGATCAGCCTTAACCAAGGATATGCGGCCTCTGGCTAGCAAAATTGCTGACGAATCCGATCTATCTAGATATCATCCAGGCTATGATGCGGAGAACGTGCGGGCAGATCGTCCGTCTTATGATATTGAAAATCTTATTCCGCCCGTCTGTAAGCACACCTTTGCTCTTGACATTGATCCGTCAGACCTTATAAATGAAGAAGTTTATTTCCGAGCTCTGGCCAAGATTGACTGGACCACTATTGACTTCCAGCAGCTGGAAGAAATTGCCGAAGAACCGGAGCAAGCTGATCCTCAATCTTCATGGCGAGCTGACGCAGAATCTTAAACCAGCGCCGGTTTACCTATATGTCTCAATACTTCAAGAAAAAACTGATATTCTTTTGGGCCTTCCAATGCCTTGTAATAGGATAACTGAGATACTCTGTGTTCGTCCCATACTATATTTTGTGAGATTGCTTCAATTGGCAACTTCTTAAATATATCCTGCTTTCAATGCTTTTTACGGTTTATTCTACCTGTTTCTGCATAAAACAATGTTCAAAGTGTCCTGGCGGTTTATTGCCGGACGGGTTGTAATGCCCAAGCACATGATCTAAGTTGATAACTTGAACTGTGTATAAAGTATAAGTATGTATCATCCCTGTGATTAAGTGTATCACAATAAACCTTAATCCGGCAGGAAGAAATAATGATTCAAGGTGTAAGTGCCGATGACTCCCTTGATTACTTGTCGATTCGTCATGAAAACTGAACCGGGTTATGATGAACTCCGGTTTAGCTGTAGTTAGTCCTCGTGTTTATAACCCAGACTAGAACTTTGTAAACGCAGATATAGTGGCAACTTATAGTCATCCACTCCCTGAATCGATGGACTTGGTTGAAACACGAATGACCTTGAGGATAAAGATTTGATAAAACATAAAAAATAAAAATAAAATTTTGGGCAAATAAGGCCATGTAGTCGAGGCTTTTTACGAGCTGCCAGGCTCCAAATTCGAGGCTTTTTATGAGCTGCCAGGCTACTGTCATTAACCATTTTGCAAAGCCTATTAAGATGGTCCTCAATCCTTAACCAAATCATCAATGTCAAATGCTATCAAGTTCGAAAAATCTTGTAAATATTGACTTGTGTAATCACTTGATGATTGTCAATTTGACGTTACCAAGTTCAGGGTCTGTATAGATTGACTTGTGTGTACGTTCAACGGGTCGTACCAGGTTTACCTGAACAGAGTGACTTACTTGATGCAAGCAAGTTATTCCGAGGTTTTAGGTGTATACATCAAGCTTCCAAGCCGTGTTTACTACAAGGGTTGTCAACTCGTTGATGTCTTGCATCAGGAGCCCCCAGGTAGCATTTGAGCATTGCTCGTCGGGGCCTATGTTTGAGTTGTGCTAGGCATCAAACTCTCTTTTGCCCCTCATCATCATGTGGAAATTGCCGAAGCAACCAGAGTTATGCTCTTATGATGGCCTTGATGTGGTCTCCGGTTTAAGAGGCCATAGGAACTCCCTTGCACACAGAAGCCCCCTTGTGACACTCTTATGAAAAAGGCGGCTGATACCCCGCTTTATCGGGGGCGCCGGTTTATTATATTGAGCAATGTTCCATGGCCGTCTGGTCTCCTCCTTCGCCGTACGTGAGTCCTTATGTTCTCAAACATCGACGATGTAGTATGATCCGTTGTGCAGGTTCTTGCTAACCACAAAGGGTCCTTCCCAAGGTGGGGATAGCTTGTGCATGTCTGTCTGGTCTTGGATGAGCCGGAGCACCAGATCTCCTTCTTGAAACGTCTTGGTCTTAACCCGGCGACTGTGGTACCAGCACAGATCTTGCTGATAAATCGCCGATCGAGCTGCTGCCGTGTCCCGTTCTTCATCCAGCCGGTCCAATGCATCTTGCCTTGCTTTTTCGTTATCCGCTTCAACGTAAGCCGCCACCCGCGACGAGTAATGACGGATATCACTAGGGAGGACCGCTTCAGCTCCATATACCATGAAGAAAGGCGTGTACCCTGTGGATCTATAGGTGTAGTGTTGATGCTCCATAGTACAGAAGGTAACTCCTCCACCCAACAACCCGGTGTCCTCTGCAAAGAAACCATAAGCCGGGATTTGATGCCTCTCAAGATCTCTTGATTGGCTCTCTCAGCTTGGCCATTAGACTGAGGGTGAGCTACTGATGATACATCAAGGCGGATGTGGTCTCGTTGACAGAACTCCTCCATAGCCCCCTTGGATAGATTGGTACCATTATCAGTTATAATGATGTATGGAAAGCCAAACCGGAAAATCACCTTTTTGATGAACTGAACCGACGTTGCTGCATCACACTTACTGACTGGTTCCGCTTCAACCCATTTGGTAAATTTGTCCACTGCCACCAAAAGGTGGGTCTTCTTATCTTGGGATCTCTTGAAGGGTCCAACCATATCAAGCCCCCAAGTCTCAAACGGCCAAGTAATAGGAATCATCCTCAATTCCTGCGCCGGTATATGAGCACGCCGTGAGAATTTCTGGCAAGCATCACATTTTCTGACCAAGTCCTCTGCATCGGCATGAGCCGTCAGCCAGTAGAACCCATGACGAAAAGCTTTAGCCACCAAATATTTTGAACCGGCATGATGACCACAATCTCCTTCTTGCATCTCTTTAAGAATGTCATAGCCCTCCTCTGGTGACACACACCGCTGAAACGCCCCAGAGACGCTGCGATGATGAAGTTCTCCATTGACAATAGTCATTGACCTGGATCGCCGGATTATCTGTCTAGCCAAGACTTCGTCCTCTGGTAACTCACCTCGGTTTATGTACGCCAGGTAGGGAAGCGTCCAATCCAGAATAACATGAAGCGCCGCGACCAACTGTGCCTCCAGATTAGGAACAGCCAAGTCCTCTTCTGAAGGTAATTGCACCGACGGATTGTGTAATGCATCCAAGAAGGTATTGGGTGGAACCGGCTTACGCTGAGAACCCAGCCGGCTTAACGCGTCAGTCGCTTCATTCTTTCGCCAAACTATATGATCCACCTGATAACCCTTGAAGTGTCCAGCAACAGCGTCTACCTCTCGTCGATATGCTGCCATGCGTGGATCCTTCGAATCCCACTTGCCAGATACTTGTTGTGCCACCAGGTCTGAATCGCCAAAGCATTTAACCCGACTTAAGTTCATCTCCTTGGCCATCCACAGACCATGGAGGAGAGCTTCATACCCAGCTGCATTGTTAGTACAAGGGAACATTAAACGGAGGACATAACAGAACTTATCACCTCGTGGGGAAGTTAACACGACTCCAGCCCTCGAGCCCTCCAATTGCCTGGATCCATCAAAGTGAATAGTCCAATATGTGTGATCTGGCTTTCCTCAGGTGCTTGCAACTCTGTCCAATCATTGATGAAATCCACCAATGCTTGGGACTTTATCGCAGTACGGGGCACATACTTCAATCCGTGTGGGCTAAGCTCAATGGCCCACTTTGCAACCCGATGAGTAGCCTCTCTGTTCTGGATTATATCCCCCAACAGAGCTGAACTAACAATAGTGATTGGATGGCCTTGAAAATAGTGCTTTAGCTTTCGGTTTGCCATGAAGACTCCATGCACCAATTTCTGCCGATGAGGGTATCTCTGTTTTGATTCAATGAGCACCTCACTGATGTAATAAACCGGCCGTTGAACCGGATATTCTTTGCCTGCCTCCTTGCACTCTACCACAATGGCAACACTTACCACACGGGCATTAGCAGCCACATACAACAACAGCGGCTCATTGTCAACTGGGGCAGCAAGGACAAGTGGCTCTGCTAATTGCTTCTTCAAGTCCTCAAACGCAGCATCAGCAGCATCACTCCACACAAAGCGATCTGTCTTTTTCATCATCTGATAAAGCGGGATAACCTTCTCCCCCAAACGGCTGATAAAACGGCTGAGCGCCGCAATACGGCCCGCCACGCGTTGGACATCGTTGATGCAGGCCGGTTTAGCCAAGGGCGTAATCGCCTTGATCTTCTCCGGATTAGCTTCGATTCCCCTGTTCGATACTAAGAACCCCAGGAGCTTGCCTGCCGGAACACCGAAAACGCACTTCTCCGGATTAAGCATCATTTTATAAACCCGGAGATTGTCGAAGGTCTCTTTCAAGTCTGTTACCAATGTCTCCTCCTTCTTGGATTTCACCACAATGTCATCCACATATGCATGAACATTCCGTCCAATCTGTCCATGAAGGCAGTTCTGCACATAACGCTGATAGGTCGCCTGGGCACTCTTAAGCCCAAATAGCATAGATACGTAGCAGAAGGCTCCAAAGGGAGTTATAAAGGCCGTCTTCTCCTGGTCCTTAACTGCCATCTTGATCTGATGATAACCTGAATATGCGTCCAAAAAACTTAGCCGCTCACAACCTGCCGTAGCATCAATGATCTGATCAATACGGGGGTGCGCAAAGGGATCAGTTGGGCAAGCTTTGTTCAGATCTGTGTAATCAACACACATTCGCCAAGTGCCATTTTTCAAAAGTACTAGCACCGGATTAGCTAACCACTGTGGATGAAAAACCTCAACTATAAAGCCTGCCGCCAAGAGCCTAGCCACTTCTTCTCCAATAGCCTTGCGCCTTTCTTCATTGAAGCCGCGCAGAAATTGCTTAGCTGGTTTAAACTTAGGATCAATGTTGAGATTGTGCTCAGCGAGTTCCCTCGGTACACCTGGCATGTCAGAAGGATTCCATGCAAAGATGTCCCGATTCTCACGGATGAACTCGATGAGCACGCTTTCCTATTTCGGATCTAGGTTAGCACTGATAGTAAACTGCTTGGATGAATCGCCAGGAACGAAGTCAACCTGTTTGGTCTCTTCAGCTGATTTGAACTTCAAGGCCGGATCATGCTCTGTGGTTGGTTTCTTCAACGGAGACATATCCGCCGGATCAACGTTGTCTTTATAAAACTTTAACTCCTCAGTTGCAAACCGCATCAGCATAGGCTGCATCACCTTCCTCGCACTCCAACGCAATCTTGCGACTCCCATGGACCGTAATGGTTCCCTTGTGGCCCGGCATCTTGAGCTGTAGATAAATATAACACGGCCTGGCCATGAACTAGCGTAAACCGGCTGCCCGAACAGGGCGTGATACGGGCACTTGATCTTTACCACTTCAAAGGTCAAGGTCTCCGATCTGGAATCATGCTCATCTCCAAAAGTGACCTCCAAATCTATTTTGTCAACTGGATACGCCGATTTACCGGGCACCACCCCATGAAAAACCGTGTTGGACTGCCGAAGATTCTTATCCGTCAGCCCCATTCGTCGGAAAGTGTCATAGTATAGGATGTTGATGCTGATGCCTCCATCCATAAGTACCTTGGTGAACTTGTAGCCACCCACCTGAGGTGCTACAACTAGAGCCAGCTGGCACGAGCTATCAACCCGGGGCGGATGATCTTCTGTGCTCCACACAATGGGCTGTTCTGACCAACGCAGGTAACGCGGCACCGCCGGTTCAACAGAATGTACTGCCCTCTTGTGAATTTTCTGATCACGCTTACACAAGCTCGTGGAGAAGATATGATACTGCCCACTGCTGAGCTCCTTTGGATTATTATGATATCTGGATTGCTGCTGCTGCTGGCGTTGTTGATTTCCCTGATTGTTATAGCCGCCCTGGACGTGCTGTTGATTATGCTGATTGTGCCCGTTGTGGTTGCCGTTGTTGCCTTGGTACCCTGATCCGGATCCACCACCTTGATAACCCGGCCCGTGGAAACCGGGGCCTGACCCGCCGGATGGTCCGTGATCGTACCGAGACCGGTTCATGAATTCCTGCATAATAAAACAGTCCTTCCAGAGGTGTGTAGCTGGCTTTTCTGTTGTACCGTGCTTCGGGCAAGGTACGTTAAACTGGCGTTCCAGATTAATAGGTGGCCTCCCATTCTGTGGGGGTGGTCTACCCTTGCGGCGTTGTCCGTCCTCCTGAGCATTGGTGTTGGCCACAAAATTCGAATTACCATCCGCTTTACGCTTACCGTTGTATCCTTGATTCGCCGGGTTGGGCTGCGGCGCTTTACCATTCTTGTTTACCTTCCCTGACTTGTCACTATCGGCGTTCTGGGTATTTGGTATTATCGGAGTCCGCATACTTTACTAAAGCGCCCATGAGAGTCCCCATGTCATCACAATTACGCTTAAGCCGTCCCAACTTCAATTTCAAAGGTTCAAACCAGCAGTTGCCCTCCAAGGTTACCACTGCTGTGCTGGGGTTGATGCTATTGAGGAATGCAGGATCTCTGACACTCAACGCACCCAACTACTCGTAGACTCATGCTCTCCTTGAACGCAGGCGGCTAAATCGATGACAGACATTGGCTGCTTGCACGTGTCCTTGAAGTTATTGATAAATCGGCGGCGCAATTCGGCCCATGATCCGACGGAATTGGGTGGCAAGCCCTTCAGCCAAGTGCGAGCTGTGCCCTCTAGCATCATTGTGAAATACTTAGCGCACGCTGCATCATCCACATCCAGCATCTCCATCGCCATCTCATAGCTCTCAACCCATGCCTCCGGGGACAGATCCGCCGTGTAATTGGGCACCTTGCGCGGTCCTTTGAAATCCTTGGGCAGTTTCACATTCCGCAAAGCGGGAGTAAGACAAGGCACTCCCAGGGAGCTAGACATAACCCCCGGTTCAACTGTGGTAGAGGTACGAACCAGCGTCGCTTGACGGGCTTCGTGTTGTGCTGTTAACTCGGCCTCCCGGCGTTGCCGGCCTTGATCCACTACGTTCTGAGCATTCGCATCTCCCGCCGGATTATCCTGTCGCGGCGGATTACGTCTTCGTGCGCTGCTTGACACGGCTGGCTCATCTAGACGCCTAGTGTAACTCCGGCTTGGGCGAGGAGTTGAATGAATCCTCTCACGGCTGTGATAATAAGCTTGATGTTGAGTTAGCGCCATCTCCAAAAACTCACTGGCCCGTCGTGCCTCCACCGCTATGGGAGACGTCCCTTCAATGGCAAGGGCGGCCAGTCGTGAAGCGGCGATGACTATGTTATCCAACGGGTTGGAGTAACGACCAGGAGGGGTGGGCACATGCTGCGATGGCACAACTTGATGGGTTGGCTCTACGGCCGGCGACTGGACCGACGCTCCTGTGCCCGGCGCTCCTCCCCGGTTTATCTCCGGCTGGTTACTGGTTCCTGTTCCTAGCGTGCTAAAAAGGTTCCTTGCCTCATAAACCGGTGGCAGGCGAGATCGTTGCCTTCTCTTCATCACCTCGTGTGAAGCGGTCTGATCCAACATGAGTCGATAGGCTTGAGCATCAAGCTCAGCTTGCTTTGCAGCCATCCTGGTTTTCTCAGCAGCTAGGTCCAACTTGGCTTGATCAATCCGGCTCCTCACCTGGGCGACCTCCGCATCATGCTGCTCCTTATTGGCCTGGTCTACCTATGCTGTTAATAGCGTTGTCAAAGTATCGACCAAGACGGATAAAGTTTCAGACGGTGACGGGGCAGGATTTCCAGCCCTAGCCCCCACCGCGTCTGATGTTAACGCCGCTGTAGTTGAGGACTGCTGCATAGGTTGTGATCCGGCCATAAAGACGACAACCCGGTTTGGCAGATCAACAGGGTCAGGAATACTGTCATCATCGGAACAGCCCTCCGATCCGCCGTCCTGCAGCAGATATAAGGATTATGTCTCTCCGGAGGACGATTCATCGCCGGAATAGACAACAGTCTCCCCGCCAGAGTCCGATCCGTCCTCGGCTTGCACTTCATGTACTGCTCCAACGAAGACATGCTTCATGGCGGGCTGAATGCGGGCAGGTCTCGCACGCTGAGCCGGCTCGACGATGCTGGAGAAGATGTCTGGCTCAGGGCCCGGTTCGCCGATCTTGCCGATGAAGACGTGGATATTACTAAACATTTTTCAGACACATATTTTTTTTGATATAGAGAACAAAATTTGGAAACAGGAATATTTTTTGAAATTCATAAAACAATTTTCGAAACACAAGCATTTTTTTATATGTTCTAAAAAATTGAAGACGGGAACATTTTTTGAAATGCCTGAACATTTTATGAAATTGTGACCAGATTTTGAAACCGAGAACATGTGACGAAATTCAGAATTAATGTTTGAAATTCTCAAACAAAAGAAACATGAAAAGGGAAAAAGAAAAGATAACAGAGAGGAAAAAATTGAAACAAAAAAAAGGTGAAAATGGGGATATAGAAAACCAGTTCAGGAACATGCTAGAAGGTTCCCAAAACCAAAATAAAACGGCTGCGAACCACTTAGAAGTTTTGTAAAACCGGACTTGCTCAAACCTTCGAATGCGCCGGCCCAGCCGAAAGCTCGTCCATTTGCCCTGTGCGACGTCTCAACTACTTGCGGGAACGAACAGAAATAGCAATTTCCGTGCTCTTATGTCTTGCCTTAAGCGACACGGTGGGAACCCTCTCGCTGAAGGGTGGCGCTGGCGCGCGGTGACAACCGCTCCGTTTTGTTTTGTTTTTGTTTTTCACGCTTTTTGTTTCGCTTTTTGATTTATTTATTTTACTTTTGTTTATACTTGGAAATATTATCAATTAATATATTCTAAAAATCACTCTACATAAAACATTTATAAATGTTGACCAAGCATTTGAAAAAACAATGTGTATAGAGAAATGTTTAACACGTATACGAAAAATGTCTACAAAAATTGTGGATGAAAAAAAATTGACCATGTATTTGAAAAATTCGTAATCAATAATTTGAAAATGGTTGAAGAAGTGTTTCAAAAATGTTAATCAAGCATTTGAAAAAGGTAAAATGTGTATAGAAAAAAAATGTTGACCATGTATTAAAAATGATGAATATATTTGATCATTTATATAAAAATGTTAATCAAGCAGTTGAGAATATGTTGAACTAATATTTCGAAAATGTTGAACATTCATTTAAAAATGTTAATCAAGCATATGAAAAGTATAATATGTGCATAGATTATTTTTAACCACGTACTATAAAAATATTAATCTTGTATTTGAAATTGTTAGTCAAGCATTCTAAAGAGTTTAAAAGTGTGTATAGGGTAAATATTGACAATGTATCCAAAAAATGTTAATCTTGTATTTGAAAAATGTTAATTAAGCGTTTGAAAAAGTTAAAAATGTGTATAGAAAACAATGTTTTTTGTGCATGATAATATATGTCTCATTCATATCATAAAGATTAAAGTACAAGTCACATAAAGACCGACGTGATAAAACAGAAATGACAGCAGGACGTCTCGGAGCTTGACACCAACACCCGTCACGTGTCTCGGGCATCACCATTGCAGCCACCGAAAGAAAAATACGATTAATCACCTTCTCACCCAACCTCAACTTGGCTCCATCGCTGATATGCAACTTCGCGGATCTCCAAAGGTGGCTCGCCAGAGGCGAAACCATTACCGTTGAATGAATCAGACCGGGGCAACACCCCAGACACGCCATCAAACTCCAGATTTGGCGCCCCCACATGACTAAAACATCGGAGGAGCAAACCACGAGCCCAGCACGTCGTCGATGCAGACCACAATCTGCATCCGCTCCTCGACTACCTCCCAAGCTCCGCGTCGATGCAGATAAAGTCGCAACGGCAGAGCTCGAGAACACATGTCCACCACAAGGATGATTTCGCCGCCACGACATCCCCGCTTGAACAAACTGGTTCCCAGATCCTTCATCGGCCATAGAGACGATCACCTCGCCGGAGAAGAATTCAGAACTTCTTTATTCAGCATCACTGTCACCACCGCCATAGCCAAGACGTCGAATGATCCAAAAACCCTTAGCTTCTTGGGCCCTAAAACCTAAACCTAAAACGATCCACACACGTTGGATCAGGTGACCCCCCCTCACCACCGACGACCAAAAGGTCGCCGGCGGAGGAGAGCCAGCGGAAGACAGCGCGGGAAGGAGCAGCTCTCCTGGTGGCGGCGGCTAGGTTTCGCTAGCAGGAGGAAAACGATCTGGCCTCTTTTCATAGAAAACAATGTTGACCATATATTAAAAAATATCAAATTTGTATTAGTAAAATGTTAGAAATGTATTAGCCAAATGATGTTTACATATACGAAAAATGTATAATGTAACTAGACAAATAAACAAAAAAATGGAGAAGAAATAAGAAAAACATACAAAAAAAGAAGATGGAAAAAAAAGATGAAAAATGCGAATGAAACAAACAAAAAGAAGAAAAAGGAAAAAGGAAAATAAAAAAGGAAAACCCCATTGAAAATTGAGAAATAAAGAATCCGAAGAAAAACAAAAAATAGAAAGGAAAAAAATGAGAACAGAGAAAGACTGATGAAAACTCAAAAAAAGGCTGAAAAAACAGAGAAGAAACAGTGAAAACCCGGCTCTTTTTTACTTAAGTACGCTCGACCTACTACTCCATGACGTACGCTATTAACCCGAAGTCCAAGGTACAACCCCAACCC
>LR738713.1:859139872-859174737 GCA_902687465.1 Secale cereale | reverse complement strand
AGTGTATGGGGGTTTGGTTATCCTTGCGCATCCTCGACTCATGGTACGTGAGTGTACTCTAATATTCGATCCCTCCAAAGATTAGTGATCCATCTAGTAGCTAAAGTTCTCAACTATTTTGTAGGTTTTCGAAAATAAACACGGATTGCCCAAAATACGACATCTATCACTAATAAGCTAAAGCTCTTGACACCAAAAGTTCAGACATTACTCATGGCAATACCTCAAAACTATTGCAAGTTACTACTAAAATTAAATAGCAACCTCAATTACCTACTTTAAGTTAAGACACACAACTCAGTGCAACAGGCAAACTCTCTTAACAAGATAAACATGAAAACTCAAGAGAGTTCAGCAACCAACTAAACAAAAGCTCTTTAAAAAGAAAAGCATGAAAACTAAGAGCTAAACATGACAGCAGCTATGGAAAGACAAAGAACACACACAGCAAAGATAAGCATGAAAATCCTATGTTGAGTTCTTGGTTGAAGTGGAGCGTACGTGTTTCTCTCCCACACAAAGAAAGTTGGGTTCTAACTTGTTATGAACAGCAAGCAAAGCTAAAGAAAACTAAAAAAAGAAACTAAGAGCAAGACGCTCCAAGCATAGCACATAACACATGAAGTGATAAAATTATAGTGGAACGAAAGACGAACTGATAATTGTTGATGGAGAAGGGGATGCATGGGGGCATACCCAAGCTTAGACGCTTGAGTCTTCTTGAATATTTCTTGGGGGTGCACGGGGGCATCCCCAAGCTTGAGCGTTTGACCCTCCTGAATCTTCTTTTATCATCTTCCCTCGCACACTTGAAAACTCCCTTCATACATAACTCATCATAATCTGATTAGCGAGGTTAGTGCCCACAATAAAATAATTTTTCCGTACTAGAAATAAAGATAATCTTGAAGAGCTACTGTTTCTCAAGATTGCCAAAAAGTTTTTGCAAAGAAAAAGCAAGCTCAAGGTTTGCAAAACGAAGGAAAGGCAAAACAGGATAGAATCTGTGAAAAACAGACCAGCAGGTAGTAAATAATTTTTTCGGGGAACTTCTGCAACTCAAATAAAAAAACTCAGAACAGACGCTCGAAAGCCAATTGTATAGAGCACGCTGTCAAAAAAATTCAGATCAAAAAGATGATCTGGTGATTTTATTCGAATTTTTCTGTCCAAGGACAGAATCTGTTTTCTGGACAGCATGTCACAACTTTTGAACTTTCTTGCAATCAGAGGCTAAGCTTGGCACAAAGCTGAAAAGAAAAGATACAATGATGATGCTACTGTAGTAACAAACATCAAGACACAACAAAAGCAAAATAAAACCTAATTCGTTGTGGGCTGCCTCCCAAAAGCGCTTTCTTTTATGCCTTTAAGCTAGGCATGATGCAAAAAGAGAAGATCAAGTTTTATCAAGAGTAAGAGAATAGCTAGCCCATGTAACGGACTCAAAAGGCAACTTAATCTTCTTTCTAGGGAAGTGTTCCATCCCTTTATTGAGAGGGAATTGGAATTTTATATTCCCCTCTTTCATGTCAATGATAGCACCAACGGTGCGAAGAAAAGGGCGTCCCAAAATAATTGGACATGAAGGTTCACATTCAATATCCATAATAGTAAAATCAACGGGAACATAATTGTCGTTGACAATGATAAGAACATCGTCGATCTTCCCCAAAGGTTTCTTTACGGAAGAATCAACAAGACGAACACCAAAAGAACAAGGATCAAAAGGTTTCAATTCAAACATATCATACATTCTTTTGGGCATAACGGAGGTACTAGCTCCAACATCACATAAAGCATAGCAAGAGAAGTTGTTCAATTTAATTTTGACTATGGGATCCCAACTATCTTCTAGCTTTCTAGGTATGGAGGCTTCTACGGTTGAGGTCATAGGATCACCATTAATAGGTCCAATGGGACTAGGAGTGCATTGGGTGCTAAGAGTTTGGATATCCTCAACAACTTGGATAGTAGCAACACTGTGGTGGGTAGGAAGGCTCTTAATTCTATCTTCTTCCTCCTTTTCTCTAGCCCATCTCTTTTTAACTTTAGCCATCATCCTAATGTTTTCATTAATTTGCACTTGAATAGCATTCATAGGAGTGGTCTTCCTCTCCTCAAGAGGAGAAGTTCTAATTTTAAGCAACTCTACCTCATGGGCTAAATTGTCTACCTTCGAAGAGAGATTATCTAGTTTGTCTAGTTTTTCTTCTACACTCTTATTGAAGGCCTTTTGGGTAGTGATGAAGTCTTTAAGCATAATCTCTAGTTCAGAAGTGGGGTTCTTGGTGCTAGGATAAGCATTGTTGTTCCCATAGGAATTAGAGGGGAACGGTCTAGGGTTGCTACCAAAATTACTCCTATAAGCATTGTTATTGAAATTGTTTCTAGAGATAAAGTTCACATCTACTTGATCTTGAGCAATCAAAGAATTTAAAGGAACATCATGAGGATCAATAGAAGATTGCTTGGAAAGTAGAGACATGATCAAGTCAACTTTTTCATTTAGGGAGGAAATCTCCTTGACAGAGTTTACCTTCCTACCTGTTGGAGCGCGTTCGGTGTGCCATTGGGAATAATTGGTCATCATCTCGTCGAGAAGCTTCGTGGCAGCACCAAGTGTAGTTGACATAAAGGTTCCTCCCGCGGCCGAATCTAACAAGTTCCGCGAGGTAAAGTTCAAGCCTGCATAAAAAGTTTGGATAACCATCCAAGTAGTCAAACCATGAGTAGGGCAGTTCTTGACAAGAGATTTCATGCGTTCCCAAGCTTGGGCAACGTGTTCATTATCCAATTGTTTACAATTCATTATCTTACTCCTTAATTGGATAATTTTAGCAGGGGGATAGTACTTCCCAATAAAGGCATCCTTGCACTTGTCCCAAGAATCTATACTATTCCTAGGCAAGGATTGAAACCAGATTTCAGCTCCTCCTCTCAAGGAGAAAGGAAAAAGCTTAAGCTTAACAATATCACCATCTACTTCTTTGTACTTTTGCATATCACAGAGCTCAACAAAATTATTTAAGTGCAAAGCAGCATCATCTCCAGCACCGGAGAATTGATCTTTCATAACTTGGTTCAGTAAAGCAGGTTTAATCTCATAAGAAGGTGCTGAAGTGGCAGGTGTAGCAATAGGCGTGCAGATAAAGTCATTGTTGTTATGACTAGTGAAGTCACACAACTTGGTGTTCTCGGTGGAACCCATAGCAGCAGCAAGCAAGATAACTATTTTTGTGATTTTTGGTAAGGGACACTAAAGCAAAAACTAAAAGGTAAACTAACAAGACTAAAAAGCAAAGATAAAAGATAGCGTGCAACTCCCCTATCTTGAAGAGTGGAGTCCCCGGCAACGGCGCCAGAAACTTGCTTGATGGCTTCTCGCCCCTCGTCGGTTACCCCAAGTGGAAGGTTGAGATGTAGCGTAGCGGCAAATTTCCCTTGGCAAAGGTACCAAGGATCGAATCTCGTGAGACTCCGAGGGTCGACAAGTAGGTGTCAACGGCGCCAGAAACTTAGCGATTGACGGGACCTGCACACAGATACAGATAACTTTGCTCCCAACGAGTACAGAGAGGTTGTCAATCCCTCCGGCCTTGTTGTTTACAAAGGATCAAACACAAGAGATAATAATGATAGCTATGACTGCAACTAGGAAATAAAAACAGGAAGTAAATAGAAGGTGTGATCAGCGGTGGTAATATGGACCGGGGTCCCATGATGTTCACTAGTGATGTCTCTCTCCCAAAAGACGATAAAACAGCAAAGCGAGGTAAACAAATTACAGCTGGGCAATTGACAGGATTATGTGCGCAAACCAATGCTAACTATGCTGCAAAGAAAGGTAGAGGGTCAAAAGCATGGGCGGTACGCCAAGGCAAGTAGACCGAAATCCATCTGCATCTACTACTAATCATCCACCTTGAGATATCTATCCAGAACATCTCGCTGGTATTAAGTTGCGAATCCCACCCAAAGCGTAAACTCAAAGCAACAGACAACTGCATTAAAAGAACTTTGCGTAAAGTAAACAATCCTTGCACCCGCAAGTACAAGCACCGTTGTTTTCTCCCTTGTGGCAACAGCACATCCCCTAGACTCATGTTTCTGTCACTCAAGCTAGTCATCAGGGGGCATGAACCCACAATCAAGCATAACGCTCCCTCTTGGAGTTACTACCTACTACTTGGCCAAAGCAATAAACAGCAACAGAGAACATGCAAGAATTACTCAAGAACAAAGATATAAAAGAGGTGAATCAAATATATTACTCAAACACAATCTGAACATAGTCTCATAATCCATCAGATCCCAGCAAACTCAGCAAAGCAACAGCAGAAAGATTACATATGTGCCTCGATCATGTAGGGCAGCTCACGAGGTCTAAACCATGAAGAGCAAAGAGGGGAGGAGAACATCACATAGCTACTGATCATGGACCCATGGTCCAAGGTGGACTACTCACGACTCATCCGGGAAGCGTCCATATTGGTGGGGAAGCTCCCGGTGGTGGTTCTCCCCTCCGGCAGGGTGCCGGGAAGAGTTCTCCTGATGCTCCCGATCTTGGAAGCGCTGTGGCGGCGGAACAGAGGCGAGATCGCGAAAAAGGATTCTGTCCTCGAGGGTTTCGGGACGAGATGGATATATATGCGAAGGGGGGCAGCCAGAGGCGGAGCAGGGGCCCCAGGCGCCCCCTAGCGCGGCCAGGGGTGGGGCCGCGCCAGGTGGCCGCCTAGGCCTCCCCTGGCTCCCCTCTGGCCCATCTTTGGTTCTTTGCGAAGCTTCCTGTACGCTGATTTTTCCTATATTTTTCCTGGAATTTTTGGAGCACTTTTAATATGGGGGAAACCTGAAATAGAAAAAGAGCAGAAAACAGGAACTGGCACTATGGTGCACTGAGTTAATAGGTTGGTCCAAATATGATCAAAAGTGTATGGAAGTGCATCAATATCATAGCAATATCACACAAAAGAAGCATGGAGCAAGCAGAAATTATAGATATGTTTTGGACGTATCAACCGACCATAGGAGCCCCCTTGATTGATCGTAGCTTGGCCGTTGTTGAGTCTAGCAGAAAACTATTTTGGAGTCTAGTTATATTGGAGAGTAGGACTTCTTTTTACTCCCCTGCCCCTTCGTCGCTCTGATGAGGAATCTTGACGTAGGTGTTTTGAATTTCCCCTCTTTCCCTTCAAAATTTTTTTAGGATCACGCGGTTAGTTTTCGGTCGTTGCGTTGTCAGTTCTTTCATCTGGTGCATCTCTCGTCAAGTGGATTCGACCCTCTTCTTCTTTGCAAGTTCAATCCTCGGTTCTTCCAACCGATGTTTTCCCCTTCCGAAGTTGTCTTTCTTTTTTCCCACCCGCCCACCCTTTTTCTTCTCGGAGCCGGAGTCCTTAATTGAGTATCCATCTTACTCGTGTGAAGTCTTTGCTTCATTTCATCAATTGTTTCAACTGGTGAATTCTCGTCTAGCTCGTCATCATTCTTCTCTTTTCTTCTCCGATGAATTCTCCTCTCGTTTGATATTCTTCACCTCTTTTCTTTTCCGGTGGATTCAACTCAAGTATTCGGTGTTGTTCATATTCTTTTCCCTCGGCACGGATATTCCCCTTGCTCGTTCGTCTCTCGCCATTTAATTGTTCCGGAGTTCCGAAGACATCTCAAGAGATTCGAGTCTTTTAATAATTCCGGTGCATCATCTCCTTTCAATCCTTTTTCAACGGTGTTTTCTCTTCGGTGGGCTCATAACCCACAGGTCTTTTCCCAGGATCTTACCTGACTCTTCTAATATTTCCAGAGCTATTCTCAAATTCTTTTCAAAGTGTGGCATAAGTATGGATTCCATCAGTCAGATGCCTTCTCCAAGATCGCATTCAAATTCTTTTCATTATTGATTCAACATCTCTTCTTTCCATTCTTTCGGAGTATTTCATGAATTATTTCTATTGTGTTCCTCCGAAGGACGTCATTTCAGAAGATTTCTTTGTTCTCAGTTTTCAACTTCGTCCTTCAAATATTCTTCATTGATGCCTCTGCGTTCGTCTCACATTCTTTCCGGTGCTTAGTTTAAGTATTCTTTAATCCGTCCGCGATCTCTTCGTTCTCGTCATTCAAATTTTCCTCAAGTGCTTTATTCTTCCCGGTGGTTCGTTCCTTTTCTTCACTCGGTTTCAATTCTTACGATGGTTCGCTCAAGAGTTCTTTTCCGGTGTTATCATATCAATCCATTCATTTTTGTTCCAATCCTACCAGTGTTTCATGAAGATTTTCGCAAACTCGCGATATATTCCTCTTTAATCATTTTCAATGAGAATAAGTAGTATGCGAGTCCATTGCTACGCATCAATTGAATTGGTGGAGGATAAGCATAACATAATTCTGATTCTTTTCATCAAGTTGATTTATTCCTTCCTTCGGAGTTTATTCTTGATGAATAAATTCTAATTCCGAGTGTTTTACCTTTTCTTTCCCGGAATTCAAGTTTTCTCGGCTATCTCGTCGGAAACCCCGACTAGTCATCGCAACGCTTTAATCTTATTCTTTTCATACGTCATTTCTATATCATCATCTTTTGTCACCGGAGTTCTTCATGATGGTTCATCATGAGTTAATTCATTCTTCAAGTGTTCAATAATTCTTCTGGAGTAGCTCAAGCATTCTTATTCTTGCCTTTTGAGTGCAATTAATTCTCCCTATTCTTTTGAAATGGAGTTTTGCATTTCTTTCTTCATCTCATCTATTCAATCTTTTTCGTTGTGGCATAATTCACCTCAAGTTTTGAGATGTTTTCAATAAGGCCACAACAAGCTTATTCTTTTGTTGTTGAATTTTTCAACAACTCCGTTCATCCTTTCTTGCAAGGATGCTTCGAATTCATTCGTGGTGTAAGTTGTTATCTTCTTCTCCGTCTTTCATCATATTCTCTCCATTCTTTCGGAGGCTTTGTTTTGTTCTTTTCTTCATGTTTCGTTCCATATTATTAAAGTTCTTGTTCCATTCCATTCTTGTCCAACCGGTGTGCTATTTCTTTCAGTTCCAGCCGGAGTGCTGCCCGAATTACTTCGTTTGAATTCCTTTCTATTTGTTATTAACCGGAGTGGTTTCGAATTCATTCTTGTTCCTTCAGCTCTTGTTTCGTGCCTTTCAACCTCCTTAATTCTCATCTTATACCTTGTTCCTCTTGTTTAACGAAGTCTTTGCAGCTTCGTTCATCGCCGTGGTATTCTTCATTTCAAGTTGTTAAACCCCTCTAGGTTCTTTGGTTTCACTCTTTTGTCCTCGAAGAACTTTGCTCTTCCTTTTTTCATCTTCCGTCTCGTTCCTAAGATCTCGGAACGAGATCTCTTGTTAGTAGGGGAGTGTTGTGACACCCCAAGACCAATGCGCCAGGTGTCAGCCAGTTATTCGTCGTCGTTGCCATGTCATCTGCTTGCGTGTTGCATCTTGCCATGTCATCATGTATGTATGTAATGGTACGATGTAATGATATCCATCTTGCTAAGCGCCTGAAATGCGGTTGTGCCCCAATCACGTAAGTGTCACGTGATCGGGATAGAATCGCATCTTGGGCCTGACACGGCGCCTCCAAGAAGGGTACGAAACACGCAGTGCCGCCGCCGCCCAATTTAAGGAGATTTTGGGTTTTCACCTGGGCATGGGGTCGGGGTGGAGGGCAGGGACCTCGGCGGTGCCTGCAAGGAGGAGAACGGCGACCCTGGTCGTCGCCGCCGTCGGGATGAACGAGTCATCTAGAGTTTTCTCTACCAGCCCCCGGAATGCACCGAGGCCGACGACCGCGATCATAAGCCACCAAGTGCGGCGGGAGAGAGCCTGCAGCGCGGAGGAGATCCACCGGCAACTCACCGCCCACGTGGTCAAGACGCCGTCCATCCACCCCCTACGAACGTCGCCAGCCGAGGGTGCCGTTGCCATGCCTAACGGGGCCGCTGTCCCAGATCCAGATTCCTCCACGATGGCCGAAGTGGCGAGATGCACCATTAGCGATGAGATCCAGCACCGCGCGGCCGACGCCATCGCCCAAGCCCGCCGTCGACCAATCCTGCTGCCGCCTGGAGCCCGCACGCTGCCGGGAAACCCACACCCATGGATCTTGGCGCCCGCACACCACTGTGAGCCTGCCGCGTCCGGGATCCGCCGCATCGTCGGGAGGGCCGCACCCCGCGGATCATGATGCCCGTGCCGCCGCGGATCCGGGAGAGGGAGGAGAGACCCTTCGCCGCCGCCGTCGCACGCACGGGCTTTGCCCGGCACCGATCTTCGGCAGCGGCGGAGGGGGAGAAGGGCGCTGGAGGGTTACTAGGCGGCGGCGGCTGAGCCCTCCTGAGCCGCCCGCGGGGTAGGCGACGCGAGAGGGATGCGAGATGAGAGGGAGACCGACACAGCCAACACACGCACAAGTCTGTGATGATGATGGACATACTTCTTTCTTAGAGTGGATTATTTTTTGTTTCGTTCACATGTCGAGTGATGGATTATAGGCCATGATCCTAGGGTTGCTGGTACATTTTGCGAAGATACTACTACGACTGTGACTCTGTGAGGCACATGATATTTAGTGACCATTGATTTACTTTTATCTTTGGGAGAAGCTAGGGGTAAGTCAACTGAAAATGAAATTAGGGTTAGTCGATCATTTTCAGCCTTAGATGCAGATCCTAGCGGTGTAGATACCTTCTTCTACCTCTATTGTTTCCTGTTGATCTTCTATCTCGATTTGGCCCCGAATCGATTGCTACCGCCGGCCTCTGCCGCCCGCGACCGCCTTGACGTCGCGCCCTCCCCTCAATTGCCACCCACAGCCATTCTGCCGCCTCCCACGGTCATCCCTCAAACCCCCGCGATGATCGGTTTTTTATTTGGCGAACTTGCACCACCCACCACACCCATAAGATAGATAATATGGTAGTTTACCACCATAAGATAGATATCGGGGTCTTCTTCAGCGAGCTCCTTCCTTCTCTCTGGCTGTTTAATTCCTTCCTTGATGTGAAAATCGACAGTCCCAAATTCTAAATTCACGCGACTTACATATAGCTGTTGTGTTTATTACTCCCTCCGACCCCGCCTTTGCCACACTGGATAAGTGGAGACGTAATCCTCTGGGTTACGTCTTTGCTTATCGAAAGCGTATTTTACCTCTTCGTCGGCCCAGAATGCGTTTTCCTCTCTGGAAAGCATATTTTCCGAATAGGCGCGTTCGGTTTTTCTTGTTAAGGGCCTAATTGTGATGATTTTTATTACATATAGGTCCTTGGCAGAAAAACAATCGTATCTTTTTACCCGTAGCTTCGATCGAGGTGAATCCAACGCTCACATCTTCGTCTCGTCAAACCCGTTCTGTTCCCATCATTTTCACTATGGCTTGACATACTGGAAATGACCATTTTGCCCCCCTCCGAGAGAGTACCCTTTCCGGCGAGTCTTTCCGCGATCGTTCCGCACTTCTTCCCGGAGCCTTCTTCATCCCCAGGTAAGCCACAACCACCATTTGCATGATAGCCATGCAGAAGCATTGGTTTTCAACTTGAACCTTTAATAACTGTTTGTTTGCTTTACTGCTGCTGTCGTTATTTCGGTTATGTGTATGAATCGGTGTTTACCGTCATGCTATGTTTCTTGCACTCTGTTATCATGTTCTACCTGCTAGTATTACTTTCATATGACATGCTTGGTAGTAGTCCATGTTGGTGATGGTCTTCGGTGCATGACTATCGTCTATCCCGGGTAACATTGTATGCCTGCTCCTTTGCATCCAGTTGATTAAATACTTGCATGGTAGTTTTATCGTTATGTTATTGCATGGTATTTACTGTTGATGCTAGTGGTCATGTTATGCTATGAGTAGTGTTCTAGTTGTGATATTCATGCTCGTCAGTATGCCATGCTCATCTGGATAAATGGTTAAATGTTTTTGTTATGCTCGTTGATTATGATGCACCCCCATGTTTATGTTGATATCATGTTCATGCATTGTAGTGGCATCATGTTATTTTATCATGGCTCAGCATTTTGCATTCAAGTTTAACCGGATTAAATTGAACTTGAACAACTGTTGGCTGAGTCATGGTGCCACCAAATCGAGCTGACCAGTGCAGCCACGTTTACCCTATGGGGGGGGGGTCCTAACTGGGTCTATTGTCATGCCTCTCGCCGGTGCCTCCCGCGAGGGAAGGTTATGCGCGGGCGCTACCCTGATCAGGTAGAACGCCATAAGCCTTGTGTGCTCGTTGTTTTTTTTGTAAGGATCCTTGTCCTCGTTTGGGACCGTTTTGCCACGACGGTGGCCGTTGGTGCCTTTGGTAGGCACGGGGCCACCCAAGACTTAGCCCAAAGGGGAGTTGGTCGGAGTGGCCGGAAGAGTGTCATGGCAGTAGGACGATTTTGTCGGAATGCTTTGGTCCACCCGAATGGGAGTGCGAGGCCAGGGTTCCGTGGTGTGGGTAAAGTGCGCTACCTCTGCAGAGTGTGTGTTTTAAATCTATCGATAGCCGCGCCCACGGATATGGGCCCAGTTCGTGTCAGTCACACTGTAGGTCAACAACAACAACAACAATAATAATAATAATAATAATAATAATAATAATAATAATAATAATAATAATAATAATAATAATAATAATAATAATGTGCTTAATAACAACCCTGGGTCGATGATGAAAGAAGTTGGTTGAATACTTATGTGATCGTGAGAGGATCACTGTGGTATCGTGAGTACCAACTTGTAGGATATTTGGGATGTTATGCGAGAGTCAATGGTAAAGGTCAAGCTCCATGTGGTCATAAATGATTACTACGGTATTGTTAATACCAAGCTTGATTGGATCCTGAGATGATCGTGCGATGTCCGTGATGGTAAGTGATGCATGTGATGGTTACGAGGTAACCCGAGCAGAGTAAGTTGGTGCATGATAGTTTCATCATTGTTGCATGCTAGTATTATCATGTTCATATGTTCATGCCATGCTCGTATTGTTCTAGATGTATCATGTTGTACATGTCATGTTGTTCTGGTAGTATCATGTTCATCATTGCTTGATAACATGTAATTGCCATGCTATTGTTTGTCTTGATTGCTTTGGTTGCTGTGAGCTTGCAAGTACATTCAATGTACTGACCTGACGTGTCATGCCAGTTTGCAGGTCATGCCGGATATGATTGCTTGTTTGCCGTGGGTTCCTTGTTTGCGAGCTAGGATAAGCGTTCCAGCCAGAGTCCCTGCGGAGTGGAGTTCACCACCGCCTTCGCTGTTCCGCTGCCAGTAGTCTTTCCGCTGCTTTCGTGTTGTTCTGCTGCTTGCATGGAGCAAACGTGGCACATGTAGTTTCGCCGTGACGATGTAACCCCTTGTACCCTCATAGATTGCAATAAAGAGCTGATTTGTTCTATGCTAAGCAGTGCCGTATTCCAGAAGACTTCTCCTCGATCTCTTGGCTGGGATACGGGGCGTTCCAGTTTCTCTGAGCCGGGGTGCCACACAGAGGTGAGCCAGGCAGACCTAAATGACAAAGCACATGGGCTATAAGTACATGTGGTCCAATTGACAGTTGTCAAGCAAACTCAGTACATGTGGACTAAAGGGCAACCTTTGGTCCCTGTTCCAGCCACAAACTGGGACTAAAGATGCTGGGCTAGGAGAGGACAGGAGCGAGGCCCATTGGTCCCGGTTCGTGTCTGGAACCGAGACCATAGGGGTTAGAAGAACCGGGACCAATGGCCCCCGAGGCCCGACTAGCACCCTGGCCTCAGGAACTGGGACTGATGCACCCTTTTGTCCCGGTTCGTGAGTGAACCGGGATTAATGCCCTTATCCTGGCATCAACCAAAGCCCTGCTTTCTACTAGTGTCCTTCTACGAGTTGTTTAGACGATTCTTAAAAGTAACATGTCCCTCCAAAGTTTCTTTCTAATCCTGAGCTCAAATGCTCCTTTATAAACCGTAAAACCGAAAGAAGTAAGATAGTTTAAAAACAGATTTTCTCAAAAGCATTATGAATGTTTTCTATTTACGAAAAATTGCACGTATGCAGAACATTCATCAACAATGTTTGTTGGAAAAACATCATTTCTTATTTTTATTTTTAAATTTTACTATTCAAGGGAGTGCACACATTTGAGCTCGAGAGTAGGAACTCCATGTCCCTTGTCCTCATGTTTCAATGTACAAAAAAGGCGCGGAAATAGATAGAAAATCTTGAATGAAGACTAAACTGAAATGAAGCCCCATCTGTTTCGAAAATGGCAAAATCCTAGGCCCAAGAAGAAGGGGCGACTCGTATCATCTGTAAAGTGGGGCCGACCATGGGAAATCATACTAGTCACTATGTTTATACATAGTGGAGTTTCTCCTCCTGAGCTCAAATGCACCCACATGAACAGTGAAATCTAAAAAATAATTGATATTTTAGCAACAAACATTTTTGGATGTTCTACATAAGTGCAAGTCTCCATGAAGAAATAAGATTCCTAATGCTCTGGGAAAAAATAATGTTAAAAAAATATTAATTTTGAAAGCATTTTGACGTGCTATTTCGTTATTTTGCCCATACCTGCACAAATGTGATCTCATCATGGAAATTTGCACACTGGCAAAGAACTAAGTAATGTTTATTTTCTAACAGAATGTTTTAACTGGTCATATCAGGAGCGTTTAAGCTTGGAATTAGGACACTTTTGTTTTATCATGCACTCCTTATCCACTGCTCTCTTTGTATGTAGGCCATCTCCAACGCTATCCGCTATCCTCTAAAACGGACACACTATATGTTCGTGGATCGCGTCCGAACTGTTCAGGGAAACGATACGGGAGCCGCCCATTCAAACATGTCGCTTAAATAGTCATCAAATCCAAACAACAGAGGTGGGCCAGGCAGACCTAAATGACAAAGCACATGGGCTATAAGTACATGTGGTCCAATTGACAGTTGTCAAGCAAACTCAGACATCGTGTGCGGACTCATGCAAGATTCCACCAAATTTGCTTTCAGTTTAAAAAAAACGGACATGCAGACTAGTCGGCGGATGCTTAAGGGTCGTCTTCAATGGCAAAAAGTGTCCAGACCTTTACTAGAGTTGACGCGGGCCGTCGCATTCGCCCATACGGCCTTCACATGTGCCCAATTAAACATGAAACGTGAAACCTTTTACTGGTGTTGATGAACGACATTACTTCACCTACCTTGTTCATTCGATGTTCACATGCACGCAACGATCGGCGCCAGTGTTCCAGCTAATTAGTACGTACTCCCTCCGTTTCTAAATAGTACTCCCTCCGTCCGGAAATACTTGTCATCAAAATGAATAAAAGAGGATGTATTTAGATGTATTTTGGTTCTAGATACATTTCTTTTTGTCCATTTTGATGACAAGTATTTTGGGACGGAGGGAGTATAAGTTTTTTTAGAGATTCCACTACAAACTACATACGGATGTATATAGACATATTTTAGAGTGAAAATTCACTCATTTTGCTTCGTATGTAGTCCATAGTGTAATCTCTAGAAAGACTTATACTCCCTCCGTCCGAAAATACTTGTCATCAAAATGAACAAAAAATGATGTATCTAGAACTAAAATACATCTAGATACATCCCCTTTTATTCAATTTGATGACGAGTATTTCCGGACGGAGGGAATATTTAGGAACGGAGGGAGTACTATCCATTTGTCACTATGTAGAAACATAGTTGATTTATCATGCACTCGTTGTCCACACTCTTTGCATGATCCAGCAGAACACAGTTTCATTGATGGCCAGCCGTCTCATCCGCCCATATGGCCTTCACCTGTGTGTAGTTAAATGTCTCATGTCTGCACATGAAAAGTGAAGAATTTTCCTATTAGTCCTGATAACAATATAACTAGTTTTATGTTAATATGTTTAGCTGTCAAGTAGGGTGGGATATCCTCCTTGGAAATATCCTGGTGTATCTGTCAATTTCAGTATGCTACTAAGGAAACTTTGATCAAGGAGGCACAGCTTTGGTTGTTACTATGTTCATCTCTCGGTCGGCCGGGTTCATGCATGAATTATGCTCGAGTTTGCTAGCCAGCTAGTACGACAAACTAACACCGTACACGCAGATGTACAGATCTACACCCTCCGTTTATTTATACTCCGCATAAAATAATTGCATTTAAGTCAAACTTTGTATAGTTTGATCATATTTATATTAAAATATCAACATTTATAATACTTAAGGTACACAAGATGAAAATTAATTCCTTAATGCATCTGATGACATTGATTTGAGAATGTCGAGGTTGATAATTTTACCTACAATATTGCTCAACCATTATAATGTTTTACTTAAGAAAAAGCTTTTATGTGGAGTTAAAAGAAGCAGAAGGAGTATAAAGTGTTTTGGGTATTTTAATATGAACTACATACGATCTGAAATTAGTAATCAAACACACTACAACATGTCAAAAGTTAGAACATCTTATATTTATTAACAAGGGGCTAGTATGTACTCCCCCTGTTCCTAAATATAAGCTCTTTTATAGATTCCACTAGAGACTACATACGGAGCAAAATAAGTGAATCTACACTCTAAGGCATGTCTATATATATATGTATGTAGTTTTTAGTGTAATATCTAAAACGACTTATATTAGGAAACATGGAGGGAGCAGTATTGACCAGCCAACGAACATAGCTAGCATGCACATTGAATGCCATGTTGAACAATCAAGATGCTTCGCTGATTTATCATGCACTCGTTAGGCTCCCCATAATGAGAGTAATATACATGCCAAGTATGCAATTTTGATAAGGTGACGTAGAATTAATGAAGAAAGAGAGGGTTATGTACCATATCATGGTACTGTACCATAATAAGTAATGTAGTACTATATGTTTTTTGTTAAGGTCATCTAAATAATCTATGACATTATACATTGCGAAGGTAGTATCATGCACGAGTATCATATGATATTATTTTATGATACTATCTACTACGGGCAATCTTAGGCTGGCTACAGTGAGAATAGACCTAGCAACATAATGCACCCAACACAAATTTGTTGATGTAGCAAAGTAGTTAATGATGAAAGTGATGTTTATGATAACATAAATATGTTAACGTAACATAAAGCAGGTCCAGGCAAAACGAGTCTACAACTTAAGAAACACAACCATATATGATACTTTGCACTATGAATATAGACTAGTGTCATATGAAAGTAGTAACTACTTTTGCATTATGAACATATTACTACTTTTGCATTATGAATGTAGTAATATAGACTAGTGTCATATACATGACACTAGAGTTGTATACATGATATCGAATTTGGTGCCCGTGAAGCCTTTAACTATTTGTGCCGCCGATCACAGCATCACTTCATTTAGATGTTCACATCCATGTAACGATTGACGACCAACTCCAGCTAATCATTAGTATCGATTAGTCACTATCTAGACACACTGTTGATTTATCATGCACTGGTTATCCACTCTTTTGCATATAAACCCTATAAAACTCGCTTCATTTCACTGATGGTCAATCGGCTGTCTCACTCGCCCATATGGCCTTCACGTGTGTGTCTAATTAAGTGTCAGCACATGTAAAGTGAAGTTTTTGCTATTGGCGTCGACAACGATATTTTTTTTGGCAAAATTTCCGACCTATTCATCTTCAATCATGTCAGTACAACGAATACAAGAAATAACAAAAATTACATCCATATCCGTAGACCACCTAGCGACGACTACAAGTACTGAAGCGAGCCGAAGGCGTGCCACCCTCATCACCCCTCCATTGCCGGAGTCGGGCACAACTAGTTGTAGTAGACAGTCGGGAAGTCGTCGTGGTAAGGCCCCGTAGGACCAGCGCACCAGAACAACAACCGCCACAGATGAAGAATAACGTAGATCAGAAGGATCCAACCTGAAGACACACGAACGTAGACGAACAACGATGAGATCCAAACAAATACACCAAAGATAAATCCGCCGGAGACACACCTCCACACGCCTACCAACGATGCTAGACGCACAGCCGAAACGGGGGCTAGGCGGGGAGACCTTTATTCCATTTTCAAGAAGCCACCGTCGTCTCGTCTTTCTGAGCAGGACACAAACCCTAGCAAAACTGAAGAAACGACTAAAAACGAAGCCCTCCCACCGGCCATTGTCGAGATTCACCGTGCCCCCGTGACACTAGGGTCACCGGAGAGGAGGCGGATCTGCGGCGGCGCCGACGGGAGACAGAAACCCTAACTCTTTTTTTGAAGGAGGAGGAGGCGACGGATCTTTCTACCGCACGAATGTACGTACTGTCGATAACGATATCACCGGCTGTGCTTGATGCTAATGTTTTTGGCTGTCAAGTAGACATCTTCCGATTGATGGAATATTTTTGTGCATCTATCAGCTTAGCTGCTCCTAAAAGTGGACCTTTTCGATCCTATACTTCATGGGAAAAAAAGTTGATGCCTGGTGAGGTAACTATTTGTCTTTTTCCACCTCAACAAACTATTTATATGTCCTTCGGAGCTAAAACTGGATTCATTTTAATGCTCGTTTTTAGTAGCATTGCATCTCGTCCTCTAACATGTCCATTTAAAATATATATTAACAAGACTTTTAATGATAGATGGATAAATATAAAAGGGGGTTCTTTTTAAAGGTCTCAAGAAGCTGACAATTCTTTTGCTTTTGTAAGTAGCGCTGAAAGTTCGATACTCTCGAAAGATTGTGGCAAGCCCTCTTTATGTATGAGATGTATTGCATCGCTTTTGACAGGATATCGTGCTTAGCAGGTTCCTTGGGCACACCATGTTGCACAACCCGAGCCACCACCGTATGGAAGATGCCGACGGGGTGGTTGGAAGTGTTCTCTGCACTTTCATGAGACGTATTGGTTGTCTGCATAGGTACATGTAGTTTCGTTGACGACAACGACGAAGGGGGCGCCGCACCGGAGCTCCCCCATTTGAGTTTTTTGTTGGCCTCTGCATCATCTGTACTATCCTCTCCCTCATGGCTCCTATCTGGATGGTCATCCGGTTATCCCAAATGCGCGGAACAAATTCCGGATCAGGTGTAAAGTCATCTTTCTCTATTTCAAAGGTAAAAGAGTATCCATTAAGCTTGACAAACGCTACTCCTGTCATGGATTCATATTTAGACATGAAGACATGTGTGTAGCGGGACCGCTACCTAGACATGGAACAATCCTCTTCGACGCAGAGCAAGGAGATGAACATCTTGAGTCGACCCCATGATGGATCCCACAGCCGAAATACCTAGGAAGTGGCGTAGGGATTGGGGAACACCATACACATGTACCCAGACAGTTTCAAGTCCGAAGTAGGAGGGTGTATCCTCAGTTTTCCGTTCAATGAAGGACAACATCACTCCATGCAATTTGACTCGGAACTCGAACTGTACCATACCGTGCAAATCATCAAACTATGGGAAGGTTACGAGGAAATCATCAGTGCCATGTGGTATCACTTCCCACTTCCATCTGGGGTGACCAGGGACGAACTTTGCCACTTCTGCTTCCATGATGCTCCCAGGGAACACAACATTGGAGACTTTTATGAAAGCAGTCGGCAGCGCCGAAGGAATGAGATCCTCTCTATAAACTGAGTCCAGCAACTGAATGAACATGGATGAATTTGAGACCTGTCCAACAAATGATGCCGTGGGTCGAGGCCGCTTTAAAATCGCGAAACAAACTACACATCTATCGACCCATCGTAAATGCACTCTCTTTGCCAATGACACACCTTATTTATGTATATATTTTGGCAAACTACACACCTTAATTCATGGGGCCTGCACCCTCATATCCAGTACGGCAGATATAGTAAAGAAAGGTATCTTGCTATCAATTCCCGAATTTCCACCGCCACAGGCACATGATGTTTGTCTCCCGTGTCGATTTGTATTTTTTTCATGGCCGTGTCGATTTCTTTGTCCAGGTGTGTTTAATGAACAATGGTACGTAGGTGTCCCTGCCACGTAAGAGAGAGGGTGCATGCTTTGCTTTAGTCTCAGACATCGGAGAGTTGTGGATATTTGGCATTGCTTATGAAACCAAGTGTTGCCAATACCTACGTTTTCGAGCACATCAAGCGGTACGCAACACGTGCCCTGTTTGTGTAGCATTGCACAGTACGCAAATATATCATACTCCCTCCATCCCAAATTAAGTGACTCAACTTTATATTAACTTTGTACTAAAATTAGTACAAAGTTGAGTCATTTATTTTGGAACGGAGGGAGTATAAGGCACGATAAAAATGATTAAAGTCAGTTGCAAACCAGATTGCCGTTGTGCATGACGAATGCGCTTTGCCTTTTTGTTTCTTTCTTTCTACTTTTAAATTAAACTTCCAAAATATATTTTAAAATGCACCACTCAGCCCACTTCCTTTTTCTCTGTTTATGGCTATACATTACACCTCTTCATGGCACTTGGAGAACTCCGTTGAGTCATGATGGGATCACCGGACCGGGTTATCTGTTCCAAGCCGGAAGGCCACGGCCTCCCTCACCATGTTCGTCTCTTAGACAATATGGAATAAGTGAAACTTCTGAGTCTTCTGTAACAAGAGAGCTACGCCGACGATCCTACTCAACATCATTATGGAAGAAGCAAAGCTATTGGAGTACAGCGGGATCAAAAAAACTAGGGGCGCTACTTGAACGCGAGTAATCGCCAAGTAGGTCTGTCATGGGTCGGTTCTAGTAGACTCTATTCTCTCTTCTTAATTAACGGATGAGGCAACTCTTGTGTCTCCGTTTCGGGAAAAATTATGTTTCCAATTACTCCTCGGTCTACTTGATATCGTCCTCGGAGTGAGTTTTCAGAACTTCCAAAATATGTTTTCAAATGTACCCCTCAATCCACTTGCTTTTCTTTTTTTTCTTTCTGGTTACACATTAAACTTCCAAATGTACCTCTAGTTTACTTGATATCATCCCAGAATAAATTTTATTACTTAGATACATACCATATCGTTTTCAGAACTGCCAATGTTTTAACGATATCTATAGCCTGCTTTGTTATGTTCTGATGTCCTTTTATTTACTCACCATAGTTAGATGTTGCTCTAAAAAACAATAGGTACACATAAAACTTCTGAATATAGCCCTCGGTCTACTTGAAGATAAAAGCAAAATACTTGCAAAATTTATAATTATAACTTACACAAGATTACAAAAATACTCATGTGGATTTATTGTACAAACTTATCCTAACAGATTATCATCAGGTATGATCATTTTACACATGTCCAAAAAAATCACAACATAGGTCATCTTGAAAAATACATGATAATACTAATGCATGTACCCTACTTCTTAGGTATTTCATATTCCCCGCTTTGTGCGGTAGATTGGCAGCATAGCGCACTCGGGCGCGCACGAGCAAGGCCGACCCATGAGATCGGTTTCCTTTATCCTGTATTTGGTTTTCGATTTTTTTTTGTTTCATTTGATTTTTATCCTTACATTTTAGGTTCTATTTTTTTGTGGAACCTTTTAAATTAAAAAAGATATTATAAAATTCATACAAATATCAAAATACAAAAAGAAACATGAACGTTTGTTCAAATACATGAATACTTTGAAATCATATGATGAACATTTTTTAATAGATAAAAACAAAAAAAATACACTAACAATTTTTTAACTATGCGAAAATTTTAAAAAATAACATAAACATTTTCAAATATATGAAGTGTCATTTTTAGTCTAGTTTTCATGAAAATAATTTGAAACTGAGCCGGTCTATGATGACAAGCCCGCTTATTAGACTTCTTACAAACTGCTAAAAAAAATATTTCTCACAAGGGGTGCTCCTAGGGACCTCCTATATCACGCATTCTGCTTCAACGAGGAGCTGGACGCACGACCGTGCCGGCCCATCGATGTGAAAGCCGTTTGTGTGTCCTGTACCATGCGCGACCCAAAAAACTCTGAAAAATAATTAGGCTGCACTAGGATTCGATCCCACGATCTCGCTCACAGAAAATACAAGACTGTGACCAGCTAGCCACTCTATCATGAAATTAAGGAGCGAAAACTCTATAACAACAGACAACAAGGTTGAAATCTTAGAAGGAAAAAATAGAAAAATTTCTCGAAAATTTCAAACAATTCGAAATGTCACAAATATTTTTTGATATTCCATTATTTCGGGAAAATTGTGAACAATTAGAAATATTCAATTTTTTGACATTCCAATTTAGATAAAACACGAAATTTTTTGCAACCCCTCACCGTTTTCTAAAACGTGAATAATTTCGGAAAAAATGAAACTTTTATGACAGTGTGCATTTTTTCAAAACAAGAAACATTTTATGAAACTCTTTAATATTTTATGAGAAATAAACATTTTTATGAAATTGTGAATTTTTTTCTTAGACATGAGAACATATTTGCCGGAACATTTTATGAATGACATTGTGAACAGATTTTGAAAACGAAAACATTTTTTGAAGTTCCTGAACATTTTTTCAAAACATGAACAGAACAAAATTGAAAACCAGAATATTTTTTGAAATTACTGAACATTTTTGTAACCCAGACATTTTTTGATATTGAGAGCAAAATTTGAAAACAGGAATATTTTTTGAAATTCCTGAAAGAATTTTTGAAACACCAGCATTATTTGATATGTTCTAAAAAATTGAAAACGGCAATATTTTTTGAAATTCCTGAACATTTTACGAAATTGGGACCAAATCATGAAACCGAGAATATGTTACGAAATTCCGCATGAATATTTGAAAAAGGGAAAATCCAAAGAAAACAGAAAAGAAAAAATTGAAACAAAAAAGTGAAAATGGGGAAATAGAACAGCAGTTCAGGAACCTGCTAGAAGGTTCCCAAAACCATAAAAACCGGCTGCGAACCACTTAGAAGTTTTCTGAAACCGGATTCGCTCAAACGTTCGAATGCGCCAGCGCATCCGAAAGCTCGTCCATATGTCCTGTGCAATGTCTCGACTAATTGCCGAACAAGCGGCAAATAGGAATTTCCATGCTCCTATGTCTTACATTAAGCGACACGGTGGGAACCCTCTCGCCTGTCGTTTAATGTGTATAGAAATGTTGACCATTTATTAAAAAATGATGGATAAATTTGATCATTTATATAAAAATGTTAATCAAGCAGTTGAGAAAATGTTGAACAAATATTTAAAAAAAATCACAATTCATTTCAAAATGTTAAATTAGTTTAGAAAAAATGTAGAGCGGGTGTTCAAATGTAAATATTGAATTTTAAAATGTTAAATATGAAAAATATTATATGTGCATAGTTTTTTTAAACCATGTACTATAAAAATATTAATCTTGTATTTTTGAAATTGTTAATCAAGCATTCTAAAGAGTTTAAAAGTGTGTGTAGGGTAAATATTCACAATGTATTTCTCAAGATGGAGGTCTTCACTCTCGGAGGATAGCACCGCTGGCGAGAGACCGCGGCCCGACCGTTGTACCCCGTCAAGCCAGGCGATGACCACCTTCTTCAAGGGCTCTCTGATTTGGACCGTCGAGGAGGAGATTCAACGGGACGCCCCCGGTTTCCTCCACTTTTTCTTAGAGGACGAGTTATCCAGCATTATGCCGCCACCTCCTTGTCGGAGCCCAAGATTTGTGTATGCGTTGGCCAGCTTTGCCGAGATTTGCGGGACTTGTGTGTGTGCGTGCCTCGGCTAGGACAACGGAGTTATGGATGTGCGGTGAACTTGGCAAAAACAATGTGCCGGCGCAATGGGACCGGCGTTACCTTCTCGCCGATGATCCTTTCTTTCGCACTTACCAGTCTTTTTGTCTCGTCGGCATATTCCATGAGGAGATCATGTTCCGAGACGAATCGTACGGTCTCTGGTTCTACAGCAGACCATGGACTTGAACTTTCACGACCTAACACAGACATACTTGTTGAATACACGGGCGAGAATCTCATTGGCTTTGACGCAATTCCCTTGGTTCCAAGCCTTGTTCCGGTCTAGCAATCATACTGCTTGAGAAAGCAAGGGGTGATGGTGTATCTTGCCCGGGGCAAAATATGACAGTGCACGCTGAGAAACCAAATTAATTCGTCTGTGATGATGATTTTTTTTTTAGAAAAAGAGGAGGACTTCCGGCCTCTGCATCTGGATGATGCATGCAGCCACTTTATTAATTTACACAAGACCTTACAAAGTCATATAACAGTAAGACTAAAGCCACCGTCTGGTCAACATCTGTCGCTAATCCTATCCAGTTGATGAAGGGATGTTGGTAGTGTGGGCCTAATACCAAACATACCCCACAGGCAAACCTAACATCTAAGACCTGAGGTCCCAACTAGGACACATGCCGAGTATGGGGCACCCACCAGTCCGGCGCACTCCTCAACCAGGACGCCTGCCGGATATGAGGCGGTCGCAGCCACCTGCCACCAATCCATCTTCAATGTTCTACTGCTGTATCTACCTTGCCCGGTCTAGCTACCGTCGACGCCACCACGACGCCAGACATCGTCACCTCCATGCGCGCGTCCATCGTCACGCATCTGTCGGCAAGACACCGCTGCGCCACGCGGCCGAGACCAATCGTCGATGACACGATAGATACCACACCGCTACACCACATGTCCACCTCATCCCCTCCGCATGCAGTTCCTCTAAGCACCCAAATGCCTCAGGCGGCGCCTCCAAGAAGGGTACGACACACGCAGTGCCGCCGCCGCCCAATTTAAGGAGATTTTGGGTTGTCACCTGGGCATGGGGTCGGGGTGGAGGGCAGGGACCTCGGCGGTGCCTGCAAGGAGGAGAATGGCGACCCTGGTCGTCGCCACCGTCGGGATGAACGAGTCATCTAGAGTTTTCTCTACCAGCCCCCGGGAACGCACCGAGGCCGACCACCGCGATCATAAGCCACCAAGTGCGGCGGGAGAGAGCCTGCAGCGTTGAGGAGATCTACCGGCAACTCACCGCCCACGCGGTCAAGACGCCGTCCATCCACCCCATGCGAACGTCGCCAGCCGAGGGTGTCGTCGGCATGCCTAACAGGACCGCCATCCTAGATCCAGATTCCTCCACGACGGACGGAGTGGCGAGATGCACCATTAGCGATGAGATCCGGCACCGCGCGGCCGACGCCATCGCCCAAGCCCGTCGTCGACCGATCATGCTGCCGCCTGGAGCCCGCACGCTACCGGGAAACCCACACCCATGGATCTTGGCGCCCGCACACCGCTGTGAGCTTGCCGCATCCGGGATCCGCCGCATTGTCGGGAGGGCCGCACCCCGCGGATCATGATGCCCGTGCCGCCGCGGATCCGGGAGAGGGAGGAGAGACCCTTCGCCGCCATCGTCGCACGCACGGGCTTTGCCCAGCGCCGATCTTCGGCAGCGGCGGAGGGGGAGAAGGGCACTGGAGGGTTACTAGGCGGCGGCTGAGCCCTCCCGAGCCGCCCGCGGGGTAGGCGACGCGAGAGGGATGCGAGACGTGAGGGAGACCGACACAGCCAACACACACACAAGTCTGTGATGATGATGGACATACTTCTTTCTTGGAGTGGATTATTTGTTGTTGTTCGTTCACATGTCGAGTGATGGATTATAGGCCATGATCCTAGGGTTGCTGGTACATTTTGCGAAGATACTACTACGACTGTGACTCTGTGAGGCACATGCAATTTAATGACCATTGATTTACTTTTATCTTTCGGAGAAGCCAGGGGTAAGTCAACTGAAAATGAAATTAGGGTTAGTCGATCATTTTCAGCCTTAGATGCAGATCCCAGCGGTGCAGATACCTTCTCCTACCTCTATTGTTTCCTGTTGATCTTCTATCTTGATCTGGCCCCGAGTCAATAGCTACCACCGGCCTCTGCCGCCCGCGACCGCCTTGTTGTCGCGCCCTCCCATCAATTGCCACCCACAGCCATTCTGCCGCCTCCCACGGTCATCCCTCAAACCCCGGCGATGACCGATTTTTTCTTTGGCGAACTTGCACCACCCACCACACCCCTAAGATAGATAATGTGGTAGTTTGCCACCATAAGATAGATATCGGGGTCTTCTTCACCGAGCTCCTTCCTTCTCTCTGGCTGTTTAATTCCTTCCTTGATGTGAAAATCGACAGTCCCAAATTCTAAATTCACACGACTTACATATAGTTGTTGTGTTTATTACTCCCTCCGACCCCGCCTTTGCCACGCTGGAAAAGTGGAGGCGTAATCCTCTGGGTTACGTCTTCGCTTATCGAAAGCGTGTTTTGCCTCTTCGTCGGCCCAGAATGCGTTTTCCTCTCTGGAAAGCATATTTTCCGAATAGGCGCGTTCAGTTTTTCATGTTAAGGGCCTAGTTGTGATGATTTTTATTACATATAGGTCCTTGGCAGAAAAACAATCGTATCTTTTTACCTGTAGCTTCGATCGAGGTGAATTCAACGCTCACATCTTCGTCTCGTCAAACCCGTTCCGTTCCCATCATTTTCACTATGGCTTGACATACTAGAAATGACCATTTTGCCCTTGTGCCTAATCAGCCCCCTCCGAGAGAGTACCCTTTCCGGCGATTCTTTCCGCGATCGTTCCACACTTCTTCCCGAAGCCTTCTTCGTCCCGAGGCAAGCCACAACCACCATTTGCATGATAGCCATGCAGAAGCATTGGTTTTCAACTTGAACCTTTAATAACTGTTTGTTTGCTTTACTGCTGTTGTCGTTATTTCGGTTATGCGTATGAATCGGTGTTTACCGTCATGCTATGTTTCTTGCACTCTATTATCATGTTCTACTTGCTAGTATTACTTTCATATGACATGCTTGGTAGTAGTCCATGTTGGTGATGGTCTTCGGTGCATGACTATTGTCTGTCCCGGGTACCATTGTATGCCTGCTCCTTTGCATCCAGTTGATTAAATACTTGCATGGTAGTTTTATTGTTATGTTATTGCATGGTATTTACTGTTGATGCTAGTGGTCATGTTATGCTATGAGTAGTGTTCTAGTTGTGATATTCATGCTCGTCAGTATGACATGCTCGTCTGGATAAATGGTTAAATGTTGTTGTTATGCTCGTTGATTATGATGCACCCCCATGGTTATGTTGATATCATGTTCATGCATTGTAGTTGCATCATGTTATTTTATCATGGCTCGGCATTTTGCATTCAAGTTTAACCGGATTAAATTGAACTTGAACAACTGTTGGCTGAGTCATGGTGCCACCAAATCGAGTTGACCAGTGCAGCCACGCTTACCCTATGGGGGGGGGGTCCTAACTGGGACTATTGTCATGCGTCTCGCTGGTGCCTTCCGCGAGGGAAGGTTATGCGCGGGCGCTACCCTGCTCAGGTAGGATGGCATAAGCCTTGTGTGCTTGTTGTTGTTTTTTGTAAGGATCCTTGTGATACGTCCATTTTGCATCATGCTTATATGTTGATATTTATTGCATTATGGGCTGTTATTATATGTTTTGTCACAATACTTATGCCTTTTCTCTCTTATTTTACAAGGTTTACATGAAGAGGGAGAATGCCGGCAACTGGAATTCTGGGCTGGAAAAGGAGCAAACTCTGGAAACCTATTCTGCACAACTCCAAAAGCCCTGAAACTCAACAGAACTTCGTTTTAGAAAATATAAAATATATCTGGCAAAAGAAGTCCACGAGGGGGCCACCGGCTGTCCACGAGGGTGGGGGGCGCGCCCCCCTTCCCAGGGCGCGCTTCCCTGCCTCGTGGGTCAGCCGAAAGGCCCCCGATGCCCATCTTCTCCTATATGAGGTGTTTTGACCTGGAAAAAATAACAAGGAGGCTTTCGGGACCATACGCCGCCGTCTCGAAGAGGAACCGAGGCGGAAACCAATCTAGGGCTCCGGCAGAGCTGTTGTGCTGGGGATACTTCCCTCCAGGAGGGGGAAATCAACACCGCCGTCATCACCAAAAATTCTCCCATCTTGGGGAGGGCTGTCTTCATCAACATCTTCACCAGCACCATCTCCTCCCAAACCCTAGTTCATCTCTTGTATCCAATCTTTGTACCCAAACCTCAGATTGGTACCCGTGGGTTGCTAGTAGTGTTGATTACTCCTTGTAGTTGATGCTAGTTGGTTTATTTGGTGGAAGATCATATGTTCAGATCCATTATGCATATTAATACCCCTGTGATCATGAACAATATTATTTCTTGTGAGTAGTTACTTTTGTTCCTGAGGACATGGGATAAGTCTTCCTATTAGTAGTCATGTGAATTTGGTCTTCGTTCGATATTTTGATGAGATGTATGTTGTCTCTCCTCTAGTGGTGTCATGTGAACGTCGACTACATGACACTTTACCATTATTTGGGCCTAGAGGAAGCCATTGGGAAGTAATAGGTAGATGATAAGTTACTAGAGTGACAGAAGCTTAAACCCTAGTTTATGCGTTGCTTCGTAAGGGGCTGATTTGGATCCATATGTTTCAGGCTATGGTTAGGTTTACCTTAATACTTCTTTTGTAGTTGCGGATGCTTGCATTAGAGGTTAATCATAAGTGGGAGGCTTGTAGAAGTAAGGGCAGCACCCAAGCACCGGTCCACCCACATACCAAATTACCAAAGTACCGAACGCGAATCAGATGATCGTGATGAAAACTAGCTTGACGATAATTCTCGTGTGTCCTCGGGAGCGCTTTCCTTTATATAAGAGTTTGTCCATGCTTGTACTTTACTACAAAAAGGATTGGGCCACCTTGCTGCACCTTGTTTACTTTTACCTTTTGTCACTTGCTACCAATTATCTTATCACAAAACTATTTGTTACCTATAATTTCAGTGCTTGCAAAAAATACCTTACTGAAAACTGCCTATCATTTCCTTCTGCTCCTCGTTGGGTTCGACACTCTTACTTATCGAAAGGACTACAATAGATCCCCTACACTTGTGGGTCATCAAGACTCTTTTCTGGCGCCGTTGCCGGGGAGTGAAGCGCCTTTGGTAAGTGGATTTTGGTAAGGAAAAATTTATATAGTGTACTGAAATTTATTGTCACTTGTTACTATGGCTCAAAATCCTTTGAGGGGCTTGTTCGAGGTATCTTCACCCCGACCATAAGAGCAAAAAGTTGTCCTCAACCTACTTCACCTACTGAAAATGTTTGCTTTGATATTCCTTCGGGTATGATAGAGAAACTGCTTGAAAATCCTTTTACAGGAGACGGAACACTACATCCCTATTTACACCTAATCTACGTGGATGAAATTTGTGGATTGTTTAAGCTTGCAGGTATGCCCGAGGATGTTATCAAGAAGAAGGTCTTCCCTTTTCTTTGAAGGGAGATGCATTGACATGGTTTAGGCTATGCGATGATATGGGATCATGGAACTATAATCGTCTGAAGTTGGAATTTCATCAGAAGTTCTACCCTATGCACCAGGTTCATCGTGATCGTAATTATGTTTATAATTTCTGGCCTCGCGAAGCAGAAAGCATCGCTCAAGCTTGGGGGAGACTTAAGTCAATGTTATATTCATGCCCCAATCATGAGCTCTCAAGAGAAATGATCATTCAAAAATTTTATGGTCGGCTTTCTCTTAATAATCGCTCCATGCTCGATACTTCTTGTCCTGGCTCTTTTATGATGAAGACTATTGAATTCAGATGGGATTTATTGCAGAGAATTAAACGCAACTCTAAAGATTGGGATCTCAACGAAGGTAAGGAGTCAGGTATGACCCCTAAGTTTGATTGTGTTAAACCTTTTATGGATATCGATGTTTTCCGTGAGTTTAGCACTAAATATGGACTTGACTCTGAGATAGTAGCTTCTTTCTGTGAATCTTTTGCTACTCATGTTGATCTCCCCAAGGAGAAGTGGTTTAAATACCATCCCCCTATTGAAGTAAGAGTAGTTGAACCTATTAAAGTTGAAGAAAAGACTATCAGTTATAATGTTGATCCTGTTATTCCTACTGCTTATATTGAGAAACCACCTTTCCCTGTTAGGATAAAGGATCATGCTCAAGCTTCAACTGTAGTTCGTAAGAGTAATACTAGAACACCTACACCCCCTGAGCAAATTAGAGTTGAACCTAGTGTTGCTATGGTTAAAGATCTCTTGGTAGAAGATTTAGATGGACATGTTATTTACCTCCAAGAAAAGTCTACTAGAATAGCCAAACCCAATGCTAGGAACAAACATAGACCTATTGTGGGCTTGCCTGTTATCTCTGTTAAGATAGGAGATCATTGTTACCATGGTTTATGTGATGTAGGTGCTAGTGCGAGTATTATCCCTCATGATTTATATCAAGAAATTATGCATGATATTGCACCTATTGAGTTAGAAGGGATTGATGTTACTATTAAGCATTCTAATAGAGATACTATTTCACCAGTTGGGATTGTTAGAGATGTTGAAGTCTTGTGTGGGAAGGTTAAATACCCTGCTGATTTTCTTGTTCTTAGTTCCCCACAAGATGAATTATGTCGCATTATATTTGGTAGACCCTTCTTGAACACCGTTAATGCTAAGATAGACTGCGTGAAAGATATTGTTACTGTGGGGTTAGGGGATATGTCTCATGATTTTAACTTTGCTAAATTCCGTAGACAACCCCTTGAAAAGGCACCACCCAGTAAGGATGAAATTATTGGTCTTGCTTCTATTGCCGTGCCACCTAATGATCCTTTAGAACAATACTTGCTAGACCATGAAAACGATATGCATATCAATGAGAGAAGGGAAATAGATGAATATTCTTTAAACAGGGACCCGTACTGAAAAACAACTTGCTTGTTGAAATCCTAGGGGATCCTCCTCCACCCAAGGGTGATCCCGTGTTTGAACTTAAACCTTTACCTGATAATCTTAAGTATGTTTATCTTGATGAAAAGAAGATATATCCTGTTATTATTAGTGCTAACCTTTCAGAGCAGGAAGAAGAAAAACTATTGAAAACTCTGAAGAAGCATCATGCTGCTATTGGATATACTCTGGATGATCTTAAGGGCATTAATCCCACTATATGCCAACACAAGATAAAATTGGAAGAAAATGCTGAACCGGTTATTGATCATCAGCGATGGTTAAATCCTAAAATGAAAGAAGTGGTAAGGAAGGAAATACTAAAGCTTCTAGAGGCAGGTATTATCTATCCCGTTACTGATAGCCAGTGGGTAAGTCCTGTCCATTTTGTTCCTAAGAAAAGAGGTATGACTGTCGTTCCTAATGATAAAGATGAATTGACCCCGCAAAGAATAGTTACAGGTTATAGGATGGTAATTGATTTCCGTAAGTTAAATAAAGCTACTAAGAAAGATCATTACCCCTTACCATTTATTGATCAAATGCTAGAAAGGTTATCCAAACATACTCATTTTGCTTTCTAGACGGTTATTCTGGTTTCTCTCAAATACCTGTGTCAAAGGCGGATCAAGAAAAGACCACTTTTACTTGTCCTTTCGGTACCTTTGCTTATAGACGTATGCCTTTTGGTTTATGTAATGCACCTGCTACCTTTCAAAGATGCATGATGGCTATATTCTCTGATTTTTGTGAAAAGGTTGTTGAGGTTTTCATGGATGATTTCTCCGTTTACGGAACTTATTTTGATGATTGCTTAAGCAAACTTGATCGAGTTTTGCAGAGATGTGAAGGCACTAATCTTATCTTGAATTGGGAGAAGTGCCACTTTATGGTTAATGAAGGCATTGTCTTGGGACATAAATTTTTTGAAAGAGTTATTGAAGTTGACAAAACCAAAGTGGATGCTATTGAAAAGATGCCATGCCCTAAGGACATCAAAGGTATACGAAGTTTGCTTGGTCATGCCAGGTTTTATAGGAGGTTCATTAAGGACTTCTCCAAAATCTCCAGGCCTCTGACTAATCTCTTACAAAAAGATATTCCTTTTGTCTTTGATGATGATTGTCTAGAAGCATTTGAAATACTTAAGAAAGCATTGATCTCTGCACCTATTGTCCAGCCCCCTGACTGGAATTTACCTTTTGATATTATGTGTGATGCTAGTGATTATGGTGGAGGAGCTGTTCTAGGGCAAAGAGTTGATAATAAATTTAATGGTATCCAGTATGCTAGTAAAACTCTAGATAGTGCCCAAAGAAATTATGCCACTACTGAGAAATAATTTTTAGCAGTTGTATTTGCTTGTGATAAGTTTAGACCCTATATCGTTGATTCTAAAGTAACTATTCACACTGATCATACTGCTATCAAATACCTTATGGAAAAAAAGATACTAAGCCTAGACTTATTAGATGGGTTCTCTTGCTGCAAGAATTTGACTTGCATATTATTGATAGAAAGGGAGCTGAGAACCCCGTAGCAGATAACTTGTCTAGGTTAGAGAATATACTTGATGACCCACAACCTATTGATGATAGCTTTCCTGATGAACAACTAGCTGTCATAAATACTTCTCATACTACTCCATGGTATGCTGATTATGCTAATTATATTGTTGCTAAGTTTATACCTCCTAGCTTCACATACCAGCAAAAGAAAAAGTTCTTCTATGATTTGAGACATTACTTCTGGGATGACCCACATCTTTATAAAGAAGGAGTAGATGGTATTATTAGACGTTGTGTACCTGAGCATGAACAGGAACAGATCCTATGCAAGTGCCACTCCGAAGCTTATGGAGGACACCATGCGGGAGATAGAGCTGCACACAAGGTATTGCAATCCGGTTTTTATTGGCCTACTCTCTTCAAGGATGCCCGTAAGTTTGTCTTATCTTGTGATGAATGTCAAAGAATTGGTAATATTAGTAGACGTCAAGAAATACCTATGAATTATTCACTTGTTATTAAACCATTTGATGTTTGGGGCTTTGATTATATGGGACCATTTCCTGCCTCTAATGGATACACACATATTTTAGTTGCTATTGATTACGTTACTAAGTGGGTAGAAGCTATTCCAACTAGTAGTGCTGATCACAACACCTCTATTAAGATGCTTAAATAAGTTATTTCCCCGAGGTTTGGAGTCCCTAGATATCTAATGACTGATGGTGGTTCACACTTTATTCATGGTGCTTTCCGTAAGATGCTTGCAAAGTATGATGTCAACCATAGAATTGCATCCCCCTATCACCCACAGACTAGTGGTCAAGTAGAACTAAGTAATAGGGAGTTGAAACTAATCTTGCAAAAGACAGTTAATAGGTCTAGGAAGAATTGGTCCAAGAAACTTGATGATGCATTATGGGCCTATAGAACAGCATACAAAAATCATATGGGTATGTCTCCACATAAGATGGTATATGGAAAAGCTTGTCACTTACCTCTTGAGCTTGAACATAAGGCATATTGGGATATCAAAGAGCTCAATTATGATTTCAAACTTGCCGGTGAGAAGAGGTTATTTGACATTAGCTGTCTTGATGAATGGAGGACCCAGGCTTACGAGAATGCCAAGTTGTTTAAAGAAAAAGTTAAAAGATGGCATGACAAGAGGATACAAAAGCGTGAGTTTAACGTAGGTGATTATGTCTTGCTATTCAACTCTTGTTTAAGATTTTTTGCAGGAAAACTTCTCTCCAAGTGGAAAGGACCTTACGTTATCGAGGAGGTCTATCGTTCCGATGCCATAAAAAATCAACAATTTCGAAGGCACAAATCCGAAGGTGGTGAACGGTCAAAGGATTAAAAATTATATCTCAGGTAATCCTATAAATGTTGAAACCAATATTATTGAAACCGTAACCCCGGAGGAATACAAAAGGGACACTTTCCAGAACGATTCAGCCTCCAAAAAGGAAGAGGTATGTGATACGGTAAGTAAACCGACTCCAAAACAGTTCTAAAGGCAATTTTTCTCCGTTCTGGAATATTTAGAAAAATAGAAAAATAAGAAGCAGTCCGGAGGAGACACGAGGCGTCCACGAGGGTGGAGGGCGCGCCCCCCTGCCTCGTGGGCATCCCGTGTGTCCCCCGGACTCCGTTTTCTTGTGGGTTACTCCTTTTGGTCGGTAAAAATTCATTATATATACTCCCGAAGGTTTTGACCTCTGTATCACGCAAAAATCCTCTGTTTTCATTTCGAGCTGCTGTTTTTGACAGATCTAGATCGTCCTGGCGTCCTCCAACACCCCCAAGGACAAGTTCTTCGAGAAGGTCATCAATCCCTACCTTGCGGAGGTGCTGCACCACTCTAAAACCATGGAGTTGCATGAGGGGGTGCTGCACATCCGTGATGTTGAGGGGCCGAGGAGGACCGGAGGCATGGAGACAAGACTCGAAGCAATGGAGCAGCAAGTTTTCAAGTGCCAAGGTATGGTGGAACGAGGACTCAACACCAACCACATGATGATCTCGGAGCTCGCCAACAACCTCAACCTGGACTCAAGGATCTTTGGGGAAGCTATCTCCAATCTTCAAGAGAAGATCGAACACCTCCAAGCCCAGATCTATGACCTGCAAAACCAAAACTATGAGTATGAATATAGAATCAAGAAGATGAGTTTGGCTGCAGATTTGACTATCCCGGAGACTCGATCATCCTTCTACGATGGTGAACCCATGCCTTGGAAGGTGGACAACAAGCCTGCATCATCAACAACTCCATCATCACCACCCCCGAAGAAGGAGACATAATCATATGGGTATGGGCACTCCCCTTGGCAACTGCCAAGCTTGGGGGAGTGACCCCGGTATCGTATCATCATCACTCCTATCTTTACCGTTTTACTTAGTACGATCCTTTTGGTAGTATCTTGATCTAGTAGAATAAAGTTAGCATGATCTAGTTGTGAGCTTTTGCTTTGTGAGCTTTACCCTTTGTAATCGAGTCCGTGAGTTATATAATAAAGATTAGTGTTGAGTCAAGGGCTTGAATTCCACACTTGGGTCATGATAAAAAGAGAGAAAACATAAAGAGTATCAAAGAGATCATAGCGATCTTATGGGAAGTAATGACTTCACATACAAAAGTATGATAAATAAAAGTTGTTGGGGGTTGACAAACATAGTTTTGGTCATCGTTGCAATTAATAGGAAGTAATAAAAGAAGAGAGGCTTCACATACAAATATACTATCTTGGACATCTTTTATGATTGTGAGCACTCATTAAAGTATGACATGCTAAAGAGGTGATGTTGGACAAGGAAGACAACATAATGGGTTATGTCTTCTTATATCCGAAATAAAGTATATTGTCATGGATCATACAACATGTTGAGCTTGCCTTTCCCCCTCATGCTAGCCAGAACTCCTCGCACCAAGTAGAGTTACTACTTGTGCTTCCATATATCCTTAAACCCAGTTTTGCCATGAGAATCCACCGTACCTACCTATGGATTGAGAAAGATCCTTCCAAGTAAGTTGTCATGTTTTAAACTCGCTAAAATATGTATGATTTATTAGTGTGGGAGAAATTAGCTTTATACGATCTTGTGATATGGAAGTACTAAAAGCGACGGACTGCGTAATAAAGGTCCTTATCACAAGTGGCAATATAAAGTGAAGTTCTTCTATGCTAAGACTTTGTGCACCCAACCACAAAAACACATGACAACCTCTGCTTCCCTCTGCGAAGGGCCTATCTATTATTCTTGCCTTATAAGTGTCAAGGTGAAATCCACCTTTCCTTTTTACATTTTATCCTTTGGCAAGCACATTGTGTTGGAAAGATCTTGACATATATACCCACTTGGATGTAAGTTTTCATGATCTATTATTGTTGACGTTACCCTTGAGGTAAAAGGTTGGGAGGCAACACCATAAGCCCCTATTTCTCTGTGTCCGATTAAAACTCCATAAACATAAGTATTGCGTGAGTGTGAGCAATTGTGAAAGACTATATGATAGTTGAGTATGTAGGCTTGCTGAAAAGCTCTTATATTGACTCTTTCCGATGTTATGATAAATTGCAATTGCTTCAATGACCGAGATCAAAGTTTGTTAGTTTCCAACAAAGTTTATGATTCATACTTGATATTGTGGATGAATTGTTACTTTAGTATAAGAATCATATGACTATATTTATATAAGTTGCTGTTATGAGAATGATCATGATGCCCTCATGTCCATATTTTGTTTTTATCGACACCTCTATCTGATGGGCCTCGAACCCCTCGTTGGTTACCCCAAGTGAAAGGTGTAAGATGCAGTAAGTAGAAGTGTTTTCCCCTAGCAAAGATGCCAAGGATCGAATCCCCAGAGACTCCTAGGTTCAACAGGTAGGTGTCAACTGCTAACGGCGCAATTAGCAATCAACGTGGACCTGCACACAGATACAATTAACTTTGCTCCCAACGAGTACAGAGAGGTTGTCAATCTCTCCGGCCTTGTAGTTCACAAAGGGTTAAAAGCAATATGATAGTAGTGATAGATAGTGTTTTGCAATAGTAAATAAAATAGCGAAAAGTAAATAGTGGATGTGATCAATTATGGTAATATGGACCGGAGTCTCATGATGTTCACTAGTGATGTCTCTCTCCCAAAAGACGATAAAACAGCTATGTGAGGTAAACAAATTACATCTGGGCAATTGACAGGACCACGAACGCAAACCAATGCTGACTACATTGCAAGAAAGGTTGAGGTTCAAAGCATGGGCGGTACGCCAAAGTAAGTAGACCGAAATCCATCAATATCTACTACTAATCATCCACCTTGAGATATCTATCCAGAACATCTCGCTGGTATTAAGTTGCGAGTCCCACCCATAGTGTAAACTCAATGCAACAGAGAACTGCATTAAAAGAACTTTGCGTAAAGTAAACAATCCTTGCACCCGCGGGCACAAGCACCGTTGTTTTCCCCCTTGTGGCAACAGCACATCCCCTAGACTCATGTTTCTGTCACTCAAGCTAGTCATCGAGGGGCATGAACCCACAATCGAGCATAACGTTCCCTCTTGGAGTCACTACCTA
>LR738713.1:859118400-859139653 GCA_902687465.1 Secale cereale | reverse complement strand
ATGGAGCCCCTGTGCCCCCCCCCCCCAAGCTGCCCTTCGGATGCAGTGTTGTTTCCGGATCGCTGATTTTTTATATAATTTTTCTGGATTTTTCTGGGCAGTTCTCGAAACGTGAAAACCAGAAATACAAAAACAGCCGAAAACAGAAACTGGCACTGGGGTGCACTGGATTAGTAAGTTAGTCCAAATATGATCAAAAGTGTATGGAAGTGTATGAATATCATAGCAATATCACCCAAAAGTGGCATGGAGCAAGCAGAAATTATAGATACGTTTTGGACGTATCACTATCTCTAAAACGTCTGGACATATTTTTCGATATCGGCTTTCGCTTGAGGACAAGCGAGGTCTAAGCTTGGGGGAGTTGATACGTCCATTTTGCATCATGCTTATATGTTGATATTTATTGCATTATGGGCTGTTATTATATGTTTTGTCACAATACTTATGCCTTTTCTCTCTTATTTTACAAGGTTTACATGAAGAGGGAGAATGCCAGCAGCAGGAATTCTGGGCTGAAAAAGGAGCAAACTCTGGAAACCTATTCTGCACAACTCCAAAAGCCCGTAAACTCAAACTTCGTTTCAGAAAATATAAAAATATCTGGCGAAAGAAGTCCACGAGGGCGGCCACCGGCTGTCCACGAGGGTGGGGGGCGCTCCCCTTCCCAGGGCGCGCCCCCTGCCTCGTGGGCCAGCCGGAAGGCCCCCGATACCCATCTTCTCCTATATGAGGTGTTTTGACCTGGAAAAAATAATAAGGAGGCCTTTGGGACTAGACGCTGCCGTCTCAAGGCGGAACCGAGGCGGAAACCAATCTAGGGCTCCAGTAGAGCTGTTCTGCCGGGGATACTTCCCTCCGGGAGGGGGAAATCGTCACCGCCGTCATCACCAACAACTCTCCCATCTTGGGGAGGGCTATGTTCATAAACATCTTCACCAGCACCATCTCTTCTCAAACCCTAGTTCATCTCTTGTATATAATCTTTGTACCCAAACCTCAGATTGGTACCTATGGGTTGCTAGTAGTGTTGATTACTCCTTGTAGTTGATGCTAGTTGGTTTATTTGGTGGAAGATCATATGTCCAGATACATTATGCATATTAATACCCCTCTGATCATGAACAATATTATGTCTTGTGAGTAGTTACTTTTGTTCCTGAGGATATGAGAGAAGTCTTGCTATTAGTAGTCATGTGAATTTGGTCTTCGTTCGATATTTTGATGAGATGTATGTTGTCTCTCCTCTAGTGGTGTCATGTGAACGTCGACTACATGACACTTCACCATTATTTGGGCCTAGAGGAAGGCATTGGGAAGTAATAGGTAGATGATGGGTTGCTAGAGTGACAGAAGCTTAAACCCTAGTTTATGCGTTGCTTCGTAAGGGGCTGATTTGGATCCATATGTTTCAGGCTATGGTTAGGTTTACCTTAATACTTCTTTTGTAGTTGCGGATGCTTGCATTAGAGGTTAATCATAAGTGGGAGGCTTGTCCAAGTAAGGGCAGCACCCAAGCACCGGTCCACCCACATACCAAATTACCAAAGTGCCGAACGCGAATCAGATGATCGTGATGAAAACTAGCTTGACGATAATTCCCGTGTGTCCTCGGGAGCGCTTTCCTTTATATAAGAGTTTGTCCAGGCTTGTCCTTTACTACAAAAAGGATTGGGCCACCTTGATGCACCTTATTTACTTTTACCTTTTGTCACTTGCTACCAATTATCTTATCACAAAACTATCTGTTACTGTCGGTGTACTAAGATAGGGGTACCTTAGTACCCCAACTTGTGCACGGGCAGTAGCAGCTTCCCGCGGCAGGGCTCACCACGCGCTCGCCGGAGACCTTTCTGGTCCTTATAAAACCATTCAAAAACAAAGTATACAAGACAGAAGATCAAGGCCCCGGCAAGTGGAGCTTGTCGGGAAGGCCGTCCCAGGATCAAGACCATCACATTTAGCACAAGACCCTGGCAAGAGGAGCTTGCCAGGAAGACCAGAAGACTGCATCCCAGAAGACATGCCTTGGCGCAGCATGCGCCCCGGCAAGGGCCCGGGGAGCGACAAGCTTCCCAGCTCGGCAAGATCAAGACCCCGGCAAGGTGCTTGCCGGGGGAACCTGCGCTGTGTGCCCGCGCTCCAGCTCATCGGCCCACGCGTCGCCCTGGGGCCCTTCCAGGGACGCGTGGTGGATGGCTGTGTAGCCTAGGGGGCACGGTGGCACTCCACGGTGACGAGGCTATCGCCGTGGCGAACGGAGACGCATGGACGGTTACTTTTGGGGTCGACGGCGACGGGCATTTAATGCTCTTGTCCCCCACTGTCAAAGTAGGTGAAGACCACTATTCACGCACTGTTCATGCACTGTTCCCGCACTGTTACAACTACCACCAAAGTTACATTTTTGCCCTTCTTCTACGTTGGCACCTGTCGGTGACCCCTTGAGCTATAAAAGGAGGCCCATGCACAACGTAGAGAGGGTTCGGAACCTAGCTAGCTCTCTCGCTCGGTGTAGCTAGTTCTTCAAGCTCCCGAGCTCCCAAACTCAATACAAACCAAGCAGGAGTAGGGTTTTACGCGTCCGCGCGGCCCGAACCTGGGTAAACTGCCCGCGTGCGCTCCTCGATCCGCTCTTTGTGCTCCCTCCGCTCCCTCACCGCAACGACAAGGGGCTCCGGTCCCATAGGTGTTCGTGGTGGACAGTTTCCCCCGACATCTTTGGCGCGCCAGGTAGGGGGCGTCGAGGTTGTGCGAACCTGATCCGGCGCTCACGCGGGCGCATTCTTCATCAACCTCTCCAATTTCGTCAGCTTCATCAGCAACAGCAGCATGGCCCCGAAGAAGAAGGCTTCGGAGGTTGCAGGCCCGTCTGCGTCGATTCCCCCGCCACCAGAACCAACGGTGGGTGGAGGAGACGCGGGCGGAAGGGTGGTCGCCGGTGAGGAAACTCACGGCACCGCCAAATCCAAGGACAAGGCGGACGGCCGGACCAACTCCAAGGCCTCGGTGTCCGTAGACGCGCCACGTCCATCTCAGCAGACGACAGGCCAGCAGCGCCATGGTACAGGAGGTGCCTTCCGCTTGCTGGGCCAAGGACAAACCGGAGGCTCGCGGGATGCTCTAGGCCATCGCCCTGGCACGAGCAAGGCGCGGTCGCCGGGGCGGGAAACTGCTCCTTCTAACCCTGTTAGGAGTCCGAGCATATCCCGCTCCTCGCACCGCTCGCCTCCGCTCCCCTCCTCTCCAGCAGAAGCGCTCGCAAGAGCGCAACTGCTCCTCGATTTCCCTCCAGCGGCAGACAAGGCCGAAGACTGGAGGGCAACAATCCAAAGCCTGATCGCCTTCGCCAACAACGATACGCCGCAGCAGCCGGCGACATCGCGGCCACGGCAAGTCGAGAAGACGAAGGCCGACGGCGACAAGACCGCTGGGGGTGCAACCACCGTGCACTCCCCGCCGCGGAAGCAGAAGACGCCTCCCCGCCGGATTAACGTCGACGACGACTCCACGACGTCGTCGGATCCACGGGCTCGTCGGGACCAGCGCCAAGTCCTTGACGATCAGCGGCAAGAAGATGCTCGAACAACGATCGAGCGCCGACGAGAAGCCCGGCGACAATCAGACCAACGTGCTGGGACCGCTGTCGACACGCACGCGCCCGGTGAACCAGGCGACTTGCCGTACGCGGCAGGTTGCCCTGCGTTTACCCATGAGCTGCGGCGCGTCCAGTGGCCCAGCATGAAAAACTTCAAGCCCGACGTACCCGAGAAGTACGACGGCAAGACGCACCCCTCGGAGTTCCTCAGTATCTACACCATCGCGGTGCAGGCTGCCGGGGGGCGCGACGAGAAGATACTGGCGAACTACTTCCCGCTGGTGCTTAAGCCGAACGTACGTTCTTGGCTTATGCACTTGCCGGAAGGCTCCATTTCTTCGTGGGCAGATTTGTGCCACCAATTTGTTGGCGCCTTCACGGGCGGCCACAAACCCCCACGGCCAGGAGAGTGATCTCCACATCTTGGCCCAGAAGGAAGGAGAACCTCTGCGCAAGTACATCCAACGTTTCAGCCGCGTGCAGCACAACATCCCCGACGTCCACCCCGCCGCGGTTATCAGCGCGTTCCACCAGAACGTGCGTAACTGTCGCATGCGGGAAGAGATGGCCATGACCAAGATACGGGATGTCAGCGAGCTCTACGCTCTGGCTGACAAGTGCGCGCGCGCCGAAGAGGGGAGGAGACTCCCCGGGGAGGATGCTGGCGCAGGGGGAAGCGACAGCGAGGATGCCGCCCCGGCAAAGAAGAGCCGGCGGCGGAACAATAGAAAGAAGAAGAGCAAGGAGGTGCTTGTCGTCGAGAAGTCCGGCAAGGAGGCTCCCGCCAAGACAGCACAGGTTGGCGGCTCCGGCAAGGAGCCTGCCCCTGTAGCGGCAGCCGACAAGCCGGACGGCTCCGACAAGCAATATTGCAAGATCCACCGCACCAAGGGCCACGACCTCTCGAACTGCAAGCGCGTCGAGTACCTCGTAGAACAGCAGAAAGCTGAATACGAGCGGCGCGACAAGGAGAAGGCTCAAGGTGGCGGAGGAGAGCCAAGCAAGAAGCGGCCATTCAATGGCCGGGGAGGACGCCGCGGCAAGGCCAAGCAGCGGCAAGGTGATCGACCTCCCCGGGGCCGCGACAAGGATGAGGAAGAGGAAGACGACGACGACATGGATGAAGGCGATAATAGCGAGCAGGAGTTCCAGAAGGCCACAGAAGTGCTGTGCGTCGACGGGGGCGCCTCTCTGCACACTTCCCACCGCCAACTCAAGCAGTGGGTGCGGGAAGTAAACGCAGCAGAGCCGCCCGTTGAGTCACGCAGGCTGCTGAAGTGGTCCAGCACGCCCATCATTTTTGATCTTGAGGATCACCCTGACCGCACCACGGCGGTCGGGTGCTTGCCGATGTTGGTCTCACCAACCATCCGCAACCTCAAGGTCACCAAAATGTTGGTTGACGGCGGGGCCGGCCTGAACTTGATCTCCTCGGCTGTGATCAAGAAACTTCAGATCCCAGACGGCGAGCTCGAAGAAACCGGTTCGTTCCAAGGAATAAACCCGGGAAGGAGCAAGCCGAAGGGCAAGATTACTCTGCCAGTGACCTTTGGCGGGGAACTTAACTTCAGGACGGAGAGGATAACCTTTGATGTTGCCGATATCCCATTGCCATACAATGGGATACTTGGACGTCCTGCCCTCGCAAAGTTCATGGCAGCTTCCCACTATGCCTACAACGTACTCAAGATGCCGGGGCCGATAAGCGTCATCTCTGTCCCTGGCGACAAGAAGGACGCGCTTATCTGCGCCGACAAGATATACCGGGATGCAGCAGCCGCGGTGGAGAGCGACACACTTGCCGCTGAAGCTCCCGGGGGGAAGAAGACCAAGACCAAGTCCGGCAAGTGCTCTGGGGCCGACTCCGGCAAACGCACCTCTTCGGAGTGCTGCGCTGCCGTCGAGGACGTTCCATCGAGCTCCACCGGCAAGTGCAAGAAAGGGATGGCCGCTCCACCGGCAACCAAGAAGGTGTCCGCCAAGGAGGACGGCACTGGTGGTACCTTCACCATCAGTGCTACACTTGATAGCAAATAGGAAAGCGCGCTCGTTGCCTTCCTGCGGGCGAATGTCGATCTGTTTGCGTGGCAACCATCTGACATCCCCGGCGTTCCCAGGAAGGTGATTGAGCACAAGCTTGCTGTTTGTCCTCATGCGCGGCCCATCAAGCAGAAGGTCAGGAAGCAAGCCGTGGAGCGCCAAGAATTCATTGCCGAAGAAATCAAGAAGCTAGAAGCAGCGGGCCTGGTTAGAGGCGTGATCCATCCGACGTGGTTAGCAAACCCAGTTGTCGTGCGTAAGGCTAACGGGAAGTGGAGGTTGTGTATAGACTTCACTGATGTGAATAAAGCATGTCCCAAGGATCCATTTCCCTTGCCGCGCATTGACCAGATTGTTGACTCCACTGCTGGATGTGAGCTGCTCTCCTTCCTTGATGCATACTCAGGCTACCACCAGATTTTTATGGCCAAGGAAGATGAAGAGAAGACTGCATTCATTACTCCATGTGGCACATATTGCTTCATTCGCATGCCTTTCGGATTGAAGAATGCAGGCTCAACATTTGCAAGGGTGGTGCACACTGCTTTTGAGCCACAGATCCACAGAAATGTAGAAGCTTACATGGATGACATAGTGGTTAAGAGCAAGAGCAAAGATACCCTGATCCAAGATCTGGAAGAAACATTTGCAAATCTGCGCAAGATCCAGCTCAAGTTGAACCCCGAGAAGTGCGTCTTTGGAGTGCCCTCCGGCAAGCTTCTCGGGTTCTTTGTGTCCCAGAGGGGGATTGAAGCCAATCCCGACAAGATAAAAGCCATTGAGCAGATCGAAGCCCCGAAGCGCGTCAAGGACGTAAGGAGACTTGCAGGTTGTGTGGCTGCCCTAAGTAGGTTCATTTCAAAGTCTGCAGAACGCGCCCTGCCTTTCTTCAAAATCTTGAAGATGGCAGGTCCTATGAAATGGACTCCGGAAGCGGAGGCAGCGCTGCAAGACTTGAAAGGATACCTATCCTCCACTCCAATACTTGTCGCACCTAGACCACAAGAGAAGTTGTTGCTGTACTTAGCGGCAACCAATCAAGTGGTTAGTGCTGCGTTAGTAGCGGAGAGGGAGGCCGACGAGGAGTCCACACCTCCAGCAAGCGAATCCAGCGACAAGCAGGGGGCTGCTCCGACAAGCTCTGGCCCCGACAAGGACAACTCTGCGCAGGAACAAGGAGAAGTGCGAAGGAAGATGGTGCAGCGCCCGGTGTATTTTGTAAGTTCCCTCTTGCAGGGAGCTAGATCAAGATACTCCGGGGTGCAGAAGTTGCTTTTCGGCCTCCTCATGGCCTCGAGAAAGCTGCGCCATTACTTCCAAGCGCATGAAATAACAGTGGTCACTCGCTTTCCGTTGAAGAGGATACTGCAAAATCCAGAAGCAACAGGCAGGATCGTCGAGTGGGCACTGGAGCTGTCAAGCTTTGGCCTCAAGTTTGAAAGTACTTCAACCATACAGAGCAGAGCTTTGGCAGAATTCATAGCTGAATGGACCCCAACGCCAGATGAAGAAGTTCCAGAGACAAGCGCACCCGTACAAGAAGCGACAAGTGAATGGATGATGTACTTTGATGGTGCCTTCTCGCTGCAAGGCGCCGGTGCCGGCGTGGTACTCATAGCGCCCACCGGAGAGCACCTCAAGTATGTTATCCAGATGCACTTTCCCAGAGAACAAGCGACAAACAACACTGCAGAGTATGAAGGTCTGCTTGCCGGCCTCAGAATTGCAGCTGAACTTGGGATCAAGAAGTTGATTGTGCGGGGAGACTCTCAGTTGGTGGTCCGACAAGTCAACAAAAGTTATCAGAGCCCTTTGATGGAAGCTTATGTAGATGAAGTGAGGAAGCTTGAAGAGCACTTTGAAGGTCTGCAAATGGAGCACGTCCCGAGAGCTCAGAATGATATAGCAGATGGCCTTTCAAAGTGTGCTGCAATGAAGTTACCTGTGGAACCAGGGACCTTCCTGCTCAAGCTGACTCAGCCATCCGTTGCACCATCAATTGGGCAACCCAAGAAGAGAAAGTTGGTCTCCGGCGACTCCTTGCCGGCGGATCTTCCCAAGGCCGCCGCCAAGGTCCCCAAGATCAACAATCAGAACGCTGAGGAACAGTTTGCTCCTGCAGATCTAAGGGTCTGTACAGTTGAAGCAAGCGTTCCCGACAAGCCTTGCCCCGGCAGGCTTGCCGGGGGACCTTCAGCTCCGGCAGAACCGGAGGTTCTTGCCGTAGAAGCTGGGGTCCCCGCAGCGGCCCTCATGCCTTTAGTCCTTGCCTTTGAGCCTCGTGCTCCGGCATGGGCACAGCAGATCGTCCGTTTTCTGCAAACTGGAGAACTTCCCGACGACCCAGCAGAGATAGAGAAAATAACCAGGCAGTCAAGTATGTACCAGTTCATGGACAATGAACTGTACAGAAGAAGGCTCAATGGTGTCAGGTTGAAGTGCATTTCCAGAGAAGATGGACAGAAGCTGTTGGCAGAGATACATGGAGGCATATGTGGCCACCACATTGGCGCAAGGGCACTTGCCGGGAAGGCATTCCGGCAAGGGTTCTTTTGGCAGGAAGCCCTCCAAGATGCAACTGCACAAGTAACCAAGTGTGAAGCGTGCCAGTTCCATGCCAAGCAAATTCATCAGCCAGCTCAAGCTCTCCAGACGATCCCTTTGTCCTGGCCCTTTTCGGTCTGGGGGCTCGATATCCTCGGCCCCTTCCCCCGTGCTGTCGGGGGCTTTGAGTACTTGTACGTAGCAATCGACAAGTTCACAAAGTGGCCGGAAGTGGAACCGGTGAGAAAGGTGACAGCACAGTCAGCGGTCAGGTTCTTCAGGTCAATTGTTTGCCGTTTCGGAATCCCTAACAGGATCATCACCGACAACGGTACACAATTCACTAGTCGCACCTTCATGCAGTACGTCCAAGACCTTGGCGCCAAGGTCTGTTTCGCTTCTGTTGCTCACCCGAGGAGCAATGGTCAAGCGGAGAGGGCCAATGCTGAAGTGCTGCGCGGACTCAAGACAAGAACCTTCGACAGGCTGCGCAAGTGCGGAAGAAACTGGATAGAGGAGTTGCCGGCGGCTCTTTGGTCAATCAGAACGACACCAAGTCGAGCCACCGGACAGACACCCTTTGCTCTTGTCTATGGAGCAGAGGCAGTTCTCCCCACGGAACTCGTATACGGATCTCCTCGAGTGCTCGCTTATGATGAGCTCGAGCAAGAGCAACTGCGACAAGATGATGCATTGCTCCTCGAGGAGGAACGTCTCCAGGCTGCTGTACGAGCTGCTCGATACCAGCAGGCCTTGCGCCGCTACCATAGCCGCAAGGTCAAGGCCAGGAGTCTCGAGGAAGGCGACCTTGTTCTTCGGCGTGTTCAGTCCGCCAAGAATTCCAACAAGTTGACGCCGAAGTGGGAAGGCCCTTATCGGGTGAGACAAGTCACAAGGCCCGGCGCTGTCCGCCTTGAGACCGAAGAAGGCTTACCGGTGAGCAATTCCTGGAACATAGAGCATCTTCGCAAGTTTCACCCATAAGGCGCGGTTGCCGTGATCCGCTCCGGCAATCACCTTTTATACGAGTCTTGCCGCTGTCGCATGTAAACCTTTGTACAAAGCTGGGCGCAGATCCCGTGCATCAGTAAAGCTTTTGTGTTTTCGCACTATTTGCCATTTCCATGCTTTTCCTCTGTTATTTGCATGCATTGTTTGGCATTTTGGGCAACACTCATTTCCGGTAAGCATTACCGTACCAAGAAACCCTATACTTGTTCCCTCTTCTCCTTTTCTTTCCCTCTTAAGCAGAAGAAACATTCCTCGCGCACAAGTTTGCCGGGGGGGAAGGAGGTGGAGGACGAACCAAGTGCTGTTCAAGAAAGGGAAGCTTGCCGGAGAACGAACAGATTATGAAAGCTAAGTTACCAGAATTTGAGCAGTTCAAATTTTTTAAATTTTAGTTATCTTCCTTGAACAACCACACTTTGTATGGAAAACCTGTGCGCGGAGGAACCTACCCGTGGCTAGCCGCACCCTTGTCTTGTTTTCGAGTACGCTCAACGGCTTAAGTGAGCTGCGACAAGTGTCGCGCCCTTACTTCGTTTTCGAGTTCGCTCAGCAAGCTAAGTGCGTTGCGACTAGCTGCGGCAAGGTTGCTTGACCGGTAAGGCCTTTGCCAGCAGGCTGCTCAGAGTCCAGCACTCAGCGCTCGCGGCAAGGGTCCCTTGTCGGCAAGTTCCCTAAAAGCGTAGGGTAAAAAGCATACAAAGTAAAGGACCAAAACAAGGGAGATAACATTGCATCAATTGCTCGGAAATAAGATAATATATTACAGAGATAACTTGTCCCAATGACTAATAAGTTCATGTTCATGGCACGCTTTGCTGCAGCAAAGGGAATAAAAAGAAAGAGGCCTAGTCTACGCGATCGCCCTCACGCCTGGAGATCTTGTTCACCTTGGCGATGATGTGGGCGACCTGCGCCTTCAGCGCCTCCTGATCTGCGTCGGCCGGCAAGCTGCGGAGAACGTTGACAAGATTAATACCAGGGTTGCGGTAGACAATCTTGGTCAAGACGCGCTCCAAGGTACCCGCGCAGAGCTGGCGCGACTCCTCGGCCAGCTGCGCGGGGAGCTTCTCCTGCAGACGTGCGAGCGCCGGCGCGATCCCCCTGAAGAAGAGACTGAGCTTGGCGTTGTGGGGAAGATTCAGGTCCGGAGAGTACACCAGGTGCTCCACCTTCAGCGCCATTAGCTCCTTGTCGATGTTGGCGGCGGAGGTGACCAGCTCCTCCGTCCATTGCTCCACCGCCTGTTTGAAGATGTTCGTGGAGGCGGCGGCGCTCTCCACCAGCTCCCGTTCCTTGCGGACCTCCTCCTTCAGCTTGGTCTCGCGGTCCCGAGCGGCGTCAAGTGAATCCCTCAAAGTGGAAACCTTCAACTCCAGATCAGCAATCGAGTCCTTGGCGGCTTTGAGCTCGTTGCCCTGCTTGGAGAGGCGTACCTGGAGGTCCGAGTTGGTATGGGCGTCTTTCTCGCGCTCTATGTTGAGCGCGGTGACCCTTTCCGTGCTCGCCTTCAGGTACTCCTCCAGCTGCGACACCTTGGCTTCAAGGTCCTTCTTGGCGGTTTCCGCGGCGGCAGCGGCTTCCTTTGCCTCCTTCAGGGCCCCGCCAAGAGCCTGCTCCCGGGCAGTGAGCTCGTCGTCAAGTGCGTCAAGCTCAACCTTCCGCTGGTTGATCGCTCCTTCTCGCCGGGACAGCTCCACACCAACAAGTCGTTGCTGCTCCTCGGCCTCTGCCTTCTCCAGAAGAAACTCCTGCTGCTCTCCGGCAAGCCTCTCGCGCTCCTCCGCCAAGTCGCGGAGAGCTGCCTGGTTGGCGGCGCGGAGCTCTGCAGCGCGTTTCTCCAAGTCCGCTCCGGCCTTGGCGGTGAGGGCTTCTCGCGACTCCAGTTTCGCCTGCCTGGCCCGGTAAAGGGCCAGGAGCTGGCGGAGAAGTTTCTCCTCTTCGGGCTCATCGCTCCCGCCAGGCGCTTCAACGATCTTCAACCCCGCGGAGGCGAGGACCTCTCCATCAAAGGTCTCTCCCTCCACGGGGGCTCGCGACGAAGACCCCCACGGCACTTGAATGAAGACGCCGTTGGGGGCCTCAAGATAGATGCCGGGCTGCTCCTTATCGGCGGAGGGGTCGGCGGCCGGTGCAGCGCTCGACGCTCCTGCTGCCTCCGGGCCGGCAGTGTGGTCGCCGTCCCCCTCCCCGGCCGCGGCGTCTACGGTTGGAGCAGTCTCCTCTGCGGCAGGCTCGTCGGCTCCGGCCATGTCTTCAACGACAGGGGCGTTCCCGCCGTCGCCTTGCGCGCCCTCCTCGCCGATGACCTCGGTCTCCATCCGATCCGGCGCGGGAGGATCTAGAAGAAGAAGAAAAGAAAAGAAAAAGTTCAAGCAAGTATCCAAAAAAGACAAGTCCAAGAAGACGAAGTTACAAGACTTACCTTCGCGGACTTCGTCGACGACAGGCTCCCTCGCCGGGGAGCCCTCCCTTGGCGGGGTGGCCACCCTCGCCGGGCTGCTCGCCCTTGGCGGGGTACTCGCCCTTGGCGGAGTACCCGCCCTTGGCGGAGCGCTCTCCCTCGCCGGGGAGTTCACCCTTGGCGGGGATGGCGGGACCTGCGGCTCCTCGGGAGTAGTCTCCGGGCGCTCCTGCAGCTGCGGCTCCACTTCTGCACAAGACAAATGAAGCAGCAAGATATCAGTACAAGTTAAAACCTCAAGCGCGCCCGACGAGCAAAGAAATCTAAAACCCAGACTTACGCTGGGGGCTGCGCTGGGGGCTGCTCCTCGTAGCAGCGGTTGGGTCCGGCAAGTCCGTCGCCGGCGCATCCCCTGTCGCCGCGACGGGCGAGTCGTCCTCGGCCTCAACCACGGGGATTTTGGCCCGCTTCGTCATCCGCTGGGCCAGAGTCCTGAAGGCAAAACAAGAACAAGATTAGAATCGCGAAGAAGAATCAAGTCAGAATTGAAGAAGATATAAGTTACAAGTGCTTACTCCTCTTCCTCCTCGTCGTCGTCGCTCAGGGCGGAGAAGTCGAACTCCACCTGAGTTGCTCCGGCGTGAGGAGCAGGAGGAGAAGGCTCCCTCGGGCGCTTGGCGGTCCCCGGGGCTGGGGGCTGCGACGACCCAGCCCCCGCCGACGCCGAGGCCCGAGGAGCAGGCGGAGCAGCCGCTCCGCTCTGAGAAGATCCCCCTCCGCTTGGCGCTGGTGCGCGGGGCGCCTCCGCCGCGGCTGGTGCGCGGGGCGCCTCCGTCGCGGCTTGGCTCGCTCTGGTGGTGCGCGTCGCCCGGCGAACAGGCTGTTGTCGGGGCGCCTGCGTCCTTGTCGCTGTGGGCGCCTTGCGGAGACGCTTCAGCGGTGTTCGCTGGGGACTTGCCCGAGGCGGGGAGTTCTCCGAGGACGATGAGGCGTCGTCGTCGAGCCCCAGAGACCCACCGTAGTCCTCATCGACCTCGGTGTCCTCCTCCTCCTCCCCGGCGGGCTCGCTGGGTCCAGCATCTTGCCCTGCGGCCCCACTCTCTCCGGTGGCTCCGCTCCCTCCGGTGGCGCTGCTCCCTCCGGCACCTCTGTTTCCTCCGGCAACCTCGCTTGCCGCTGCCTCGCTCACGACTCCGGGAATCCCGGCATGCCTCAGAGAAGGGACCCCGACGAGCTCGTCGGGCGGAAGCTTGAGCAGCCTGCGGATCTCTGCCTCCTCTGCTTGGCACGACGCGTCCTCGGCCTCTGCCTCGTCGACGGTGAACCCGAAGTCTCCTGCTGCTGCAGCTGCGGCGGCCTCTTCCATCCGGGAAGCAATATAGGCTATGTCCCGCTCTGTGGTGGCCCGAGTGAGACCCTTGTTCTCCTCGGCGTTCCTCGGCCGCTCGACCAGATTATCGAAGAAACTCATGATGGCATCCGGCGTGGGCACTATCCAGGTGGGGTCGACGCCGTGAGAGTCACATGCGGGCATCATTGCGCGCAAAGCATCCCGGGCAGTGCTATTGCATAGCGGCACCACTCCCCGGGGAGATCTAAACCACTCTGGATGGGCCGGGTCGTGCTTAAAAAGCTCCCGGACCATCCCCTTCAGCTCCAGAGCCGTGAAGTTGAAGTTCAGACCCGGGCGCAGCCTCATAATGTTCGCCGCATTGCCAAACTCCCATGCTGGCCTTTTTCTCTCTTGTAAAGGGGCAATGCGACGGCGGAGGAAATCCGCTCCTACCTCTCCGATGGTCAACTTAGCTACCCGGAGACGAAGTATCCTGACAAGGGCGACGTTGAGCTTGATATCATCCGAGGCCAACTCGCTCCAGTCCCTGCCGTGCACTATGGCTGTTGTGCGCGGCGCAGTGAAAGGCTCCGGCTGGTCCTCTACTATCCAACACCAGTCCGCGCGCCACTCTTCCCACTTGCCGCGGAGCTCTCCTTTCAGATATGACTCCTTCTTATTCAAGCGGAAGATCCAAGATATACCCCCGGAGAGGGGAGCACCAGCCTCTACTCTAGGCATAAAAAAGTGGCGAAAAAGCGCTACGTTTGGATAGATCCCTATGTAGTTTTCGCACAGATGTGCGAAAACCGCCATCGTGAGGATGGCGTTGGGGGTGAAGTCTAGAAGATGGAGGCCGTACGTGTTCATGATGTCGCAGAAAAACTCCGAGAACGGAGGGCACAAGCCGCAGTGAAAGAAGACAGCAAAGAAGAAGTACCCGCCGGGAAGCAGATCTTTGGCGACGGCGGGGTAGACTCTGGTCCGGGGATGAGCCTTGGTCTCCTTGGCCCAGAAGAGGTAATATTTGTTCCAGAGTTCCCTCGCGCTGAGCCTCGGCGCGAAGACTACATTCTTCTTCCGCAGGGCGGCGAGCTTCGCCGCCTGCTCGGATTTCTCCCTCTTGGCCTTCTCCGCTTTCGCCTTCTCGGCCTTCGGGGCCATGGCGGATGGCGGCGGGGGAAGGGGCGAGGAGTTCGACGACACCGCGAGTGCGGAAGAGGGCAGAGGAGGTGTGGAGGCAAAGCGCGGCGGGGAATTTCTGGAGGTTGAAGACGAAGTGAAAGCGGAGGAAGGAAACTGCCCCTGCTCCCTCTGCTTTTAAGGAGGGAGTGGGGGACGTTTCGCATTTTCCATTAAAGAACGTGGCCACGATCTCTCCCACGACGCCGCAATCGACGCGTGCCGTTAGGGAGGGGCGCGGCGGATGCGGAAGGGGATTCGGCGTGCCGTGGGCCGCGTGTGCCCGTGCACTGTTTTGGGCCTGGCCCAACAGCGCTCGGCACCGTGTGTGGCCCAGGCCCGGGGGCTCCTGTCGGTGTACTAAGATAGGGGTACCTTAGTACCCCAACTTGTGCACGGGCAGTAGCAGCTTCCCGCGGCAGGGCTCACCACGCGCTCGCCGGAGACCTTTCTGGTCCTTATAAAACCATTCAAAAACAAAGTATACAAGACAGAAGATCAAGGCCCCGGCAAGTGGAGCTTGTCGGGAAGGCCGTCCCAGGCTCAAGACCATCACATTTAGCACAAGACCCTGGCAAGAGGAGCTTGCCAGGAAGACCAGAAGACTGCATCCCAGAAGACATGCCTTGGCGCAGCATGCGCCCCGGCAAGGGCCCGGGGAGCGACAAGCTTCCCAGCCCGGCAAGATCAAGACCCCGGCAAGGTGCTTGCCGGGGGAACCTGCGCTGTGTGCCCGCGCTCCAGCTCATCGGCCCACGCGTCGCCCTGGGGCCCTTCCAGGGACGCGTGGCGGATGGCTGTGCAGCCTGGGGGGCACGGTGGCACTCCACGGTGACGAGGCTATCGCCGTGGCGAACGGAGACGCATGGACGGTTACTTTTGGGGTCGACGGCGACGGGCATTTAATGCTCTTGTCCCCCACTGTCAAAGTAGGTGAAGACCACTATTCACGCACTGTTCATGCACTGTTCCCGCACTGTTACAACTACCACCAAAGTTACATTTTTGCCCTTCTTCTACGTTGGCACCTGTCGGTGACCCCTTGAGCTATAAAAGGAGGCCCATGCACAACGTAGAGAGGGTTCGGAACCTAGCTAGCTCTCTCGCTCGGTGTAGCTAGTTCTTCAAGCTCCCGAGCTCCCAAACTCAATACAAACCAAGCAGGAGTAGGGTTTTACGCGTCCGCGCGGCCCGAACCTGGGTAAACTGCCCGCGTGCGCTCCTCGATCCGCTCTTTGTGCTCCCTCCGCTCCCTCACCGCAACGACAAGGGGCTCCGGTCCCATAGGTGCTCGTGGTGGACAGTTTCCCCCGACAGTTACCTATAATTTCAGTGCTTGCAGAAAATACCTTACTGAAAACTGCCTATCATTTCCTTCTGCTCCTCGTTGGGTTCGACACTCTTACTTATAGAAAGGACTACGATAGATCCCCTACACTTGTGGGTCATCACCTTGTCCCCGTTTGGGACCGTTTTGCCACGACGGTGGCCGTTGGTGCCTTTGGTAGGCACGGGGCCACCCAAGACTTAGCCCAAAGGGGAGTTGGTCGGAGTGGCAGGGAGAGTGTCATGGCAGTAGGACGGTTTTGTCAGAATGCTTTGGTCCACCCGAATGGGAGTGCGAGGCCAGGGTTCCGTGGTGTGGGTAAAGTGCGCTACCTCTGCAAAGTGTGTGTGTTAAATCTATCGATAGCCGCGCCCGCGGATATGGGCCCAGTTCGTGTTAGTCACACTGTGGGTCAACAGTAATAATAATGTGCTTAATAACAACCCTGGTTCGATGATGAAAGAAGTTGGTTGAATACTTATGTGATCGTGAGAGGATCACTGTGGTATCGTGAGTACCAACTTGTTAGATATTTGGGATGTTATGCGAGAGTCAATGGTAAAGGTCAAGCTCCATGTGGTCATAAATGATTACTAGGGTATTGTTAATACCAAGCTTGATTGGATCCTGAGATGATCGTGCGATGTCCGTGATGGTAAGTGATGCATGTGATGGTTATGAGGTAACCCGAGCAGAGTAAGTTGGTGCATGATAGTTTCATCATTGTTGCATGCTAGTATTATCATGTTCATATGTTCATGCCATGCTCGTATTGTTCTAGCTGTATCATGTTGTACATGTCAAGTTGTTCTGGTAGTATCATGTTCATCATTGCTTGATAACCTGTAATTGCCATGCTATTGTTTGTCTTGATTGCTTCGGTTGCTGTGAGCTTGCAAGTACATTCAGTGTACTGACCTGGCGTGTCATGCCAGTTTGCAGGTCATGCCGGATATGATTGCTTGTTTGTCCTGGGTTCCTTGTTTGCGAGCTAGGATAAGCATTCCAGCCAGAGTCCCTGCGGAGTGGAGTTCACCACCGTCGTCGTTGTTCCGCTGCCAGTAGTTTTTCCGCTGCTTCGTGTTGTTCTGCTGCTTGCATGGAGCAAACGTGGTACATGTAGTTTCGCCGTGACGATGTAACCCCTTGTACCCGCATAGATTGTAATAAAGAGCTGATTTGTTCTATGCTAAGTAGTGTCGTATTCCAGAAGACTTCTCCTCGATCTCTGGGCTGGAATACGGGGCGTTCCGGTTTCTCTGAGCCGGGGTGCCACACAGAGGTGGGCCAGGCATACCTAAATGACAAAGCACATGGGCTATAAGTACATGTGGTCCAATTGACAATTGTCAAGCAAACTCAGTACATGTGGACTAAAGGGCAACCTTTGGTTCCTGTTCCAGCCACAAACCGGGACTAAAGATGCTGGGCTAGGAGAGGACAGGAGCGAGGCCCATTGGTCCCGGTTCGTGTCTGGAACCGAGACCATAGGGGTTAGAAGAACCGGGACCAATGGCCCCCGAGGCCCGACTAGCACCCTGGCCTCACGAACTTGGACTATTGCACCCTTTTGTCCCGGTTCATGAGTGAACCGGGATTGATGCCCTTATCCCGGCATCAACCAAAGCCCTGCTTTATACTAGTGTCCTTCTACGAGTTGTTTAGACGATTCTTAAAAGTAACCTGTCCCTCCAAAGTGTCTTTCTAATCCTGAGCTCAAATGCTCCTTTATAAACCGTAAAACCGAAAGAAATAAGATAGTTTAAAAACAGATTTTCTCAATAGCATTATGAATGTTTTCTATTTACGAAAAATTGCACGTATGCAGAACATTCATCAACAATGTTTGTTGGAAAAACATCATTTTTTAATTTTACTATTCAAGGGAGTGCACACATTTGAGCTCGAGAGTAGGAACTCCATGTCCCTCGTCCTCATGTTTCAATGTACAAAAAAAAGGCGCGGAAATAGATAGAAAATCTTGAATGAAGACTAAACTGAAATGAAGCCCCGGCTGTTTCGAAAATGGCAAAATCTTAGGCCCAAGAAGAAGGGGCGACTCGTATCATCTGTAAAGTGGGGCCGACCATGGGAAATCATACTAGTCACTATGTTTATACATAGTGGAGTTTCTCCTCCTGAGCTCAAATGCACCCACATGAACAGTGAAATCTAAAAAATAATTGATATTTTGGCAACAAACATTTTTGGATGTTCTACATAAGTGCAAGTCTCCATGAAGAAATAAGATTCCTAATGCTGGGAAAAATAATGTTAAAAAATATTAATTTTGAAAGCATTTTGACGTGCTATTTCGTTATTTTGCCCATACCTGCACAAATGTGATCTCATCATGGAAATTTGCACACAGGCAAAGAACTAAGTAATGTTTATTTTCTAACAGAAAGTTTTAACTGGTCATATCAGGAGCGTATAAGCTTGGAATTAGAAGGGCACTTTTGATTTATCATGCACTCCTTATCCACTGCTCTCTTTGTATGTAGGGCATCTCCAACGCTATCTGCTATCCTCTAAAACGGACACACTATATGTTCGTGGATCGCGTCCGAACTGTTCAGGGAAATGATACGGGAGCCGCCCATTCAAACATGTCTCTTAAATAGTCATCAAATCCAAACAACAGAGGTGGGCCAGGCAGACCTAGGATGCATTTGGTTTAAGGACATGCTGGGGTGGTTATGGGCATCCCTATCCAGCGGGATAAGGATAACCATATTTTCTGTTTGGTTGATGGATGAGATTAGCCTATGTTTTGTTTGGTTTGAAGGTTAAATCTTGGCTGGGGATAGCCATTATTCTGTTTGGTTGGTGTGTGAGGTTAGACATTTTAATATGAGGCAATCAAATATCATATGTACTACAGCAAGTATAAGAACATTTTTAGAATCTTGAGCACCATACCAAAACAAACTCCAGCAAGTTATAATGCACGAAAAAATAAATTTCAGCAAGTCAGGATGCATGAAAGAACAGATTTCAGCAAGTGATAATGCATGAAAAAAGCATTTCAGCAAGTAATATAATATATAGCTCGACATTCCATAGAATGCTAGATCAAATATATAGTTATACAACCCATGCATAGTTCAATGTTTTGGTTGTAATCAAAAGAACAAGTCCATACAACCCATAGCTCCATTCTTTTGGTTGTCATCAAAAGTATAAGTCAAACTACCCATATAAACTCATCATGCTTCGGCTTCAGGGAAGGTACTCTTCACATACCTAGAGACCCAAACCTTTCTCTCAACATCTCCTAAGACCTTGAATGCCGTTGCAACACGAGGATTGTCAACCAAATAGGCATAGTAATGTGCAAGGGAATCCAAATCAAAACCAGAGAGTTCTTTCATCTCATCCCAAAGACCATCAATGGCGGGGTTGGCGCTGCTAACAAGTTTCTCTATGGCAACAGCAAGCCTTTCACTTGAAGCCATTATGGTTGCATGCATCCTGTCTTCTGCAGAAGGATTGGTTTTGGCTTTCTTCAACTTGGGAGCAGCTGACTCGCCACAAGTGGGTGATTGGGCAACCTCTTCATGAGGGGTAGCAACTTTGTTGGCTTTCGGTTCTTCAAGATCAATCACGTCTGTACCTAAAGGGCCACTTGAGCCTTTGGCATATTGCCCCGTAGCCATGCTAGCTCCAACGATAACCAGCATCTCTTCATAATGTTTAATAGGCTTGTTAAGGAAGGGTTCATCTTCTTTCTGGTCCTTTATAAACAAAGGTAATCATTTCAGCAAGGAGTGGGAATACAAATAAATTACAGCAAGTTATAATGCATGAAAGAATAAATTCCAGCAAGCTATAATGCAGAAAGAATAAATTACAGCAAGTTATAATGCATGAAAAGGCTCATTTCAGCAAGGATTTGGATATAAAAGTAGTTATTCCATCAAGGAAATGGAGTATAAAGAAGTGCAATCAAGTGATGATGCATGAAATAGCTCATTTCATCAAGGATTTTGATATAAAAGTACTTATTCGAGCAGTGAATGGAGTCATTCCAGCAAAGAAATAGCTCATTTAAGCAAGGATTTGCATATATGGAACCAAATTCATCAAGTACTAAAAGGGTAGTGAAATAGATACCTTAATGTGGTTTGTGTAATGCTCATGATCAAGAACAATCATAAAGTTCTCTGCATCCCAAAGTGCACCACTCAATGATTTGAGGTGCACTATCTGTTTATACTTCCTCTTCCATGTCCTTGTATGATTTGTGATGTGGGTTCCAATCAAGTCGGTGCGGTTAAAATGTTCATTCATAGCCATGGCACAAGCATTCCAGTGTACATTCTTGAAGGCGGTACCGGTTCTATGGCCACCGGTCACCACAGCACATAGGTTCGCTAGCACATCCCTTATTTATGTATATATTTTTCCATACTACACACCTTAATTCACTGATCGATTCATGACCAGTCTCCTTCACCATGGGGCTTGCACCCTCATATCCAGTACGGCGGATATAGTAAAGAAATGTATCTTGCTATCAATTCCCGAATTTCCATGCGCCACAGGCACATAATGTTTGTCTCCCGAGTCGATTTGTGTTTTTTTTCATGGTCGTGACAATTTGTTTGTCCACGTGTGTCTAATGAACACTGGTACGTAGGTGTCACTGCCACGTAAGAGAGACGGTGCATGCTTTGCTTTAGTCTCACACATCGGAGAGTTGTGGATATTTGGCATTGTTTATGAAACCAAGTGTTGCCAATACCTACGTGCTCGAGCGCATCAAGCAGTACACGCAACACATGCCCTGTTTGTGTGGCATTGCACAATACGCAAATATATCATACTCGCTCCATTCCAAATTAAGTGACTCAACTTTATACTAACTTTGTACTAAAGTTAGTACAAAGTTGAGTCACTTATTTTGGGATGGAGGGAGTATAAGGCACGATAAAAATGATTAAATTCAGTTGCAATCAGATTGCTGTCGTGCATGACAAATGCGCTTTGCCTTTTTCTTTCTTTCTTTCTACTTTCAAATTAAACTTCCAAAATATATTTTAAAATGCACCACTCAGCCCACTTCCTTTTTCACTGTTTATGACTATACATTACACCTCTTCATGGCACTTGGAGAACTCCGTTGAGTCATGGTTGGATCACCGGACCGGGTTATCTGTTCCAAACCGGAAGGTCACGGCCTCCCTCGCCATGTTCGTCTCTTGGGCAATATGGAATGAGCGAAACTTCCGAGTCTTCTGCCACAAGAGAGCTCCGCCGACGATCCGAGTCTTCTGCCACAAGAGAGCTCCGCCGACGATCCTACTCAACATAATTATGAAAGAAGCAAAGCTTTTGGAGTACATCAGGATCAAAAAAACTAGCGGCACTACTTGAATGCGAGTAATCGCCAAGTGGGTCTGTCATGGGTCGGTTTTAGTAGACTCTATTTTCTCTTCTTAATTAACGGATGAGGCAAATCTTTTGCTTCCGTTTCGGGAAAAAATATGTTTCCAAGTGTACTCCTCGGTCTACTTGATATCGTCCCAGAAATTTTTTCAGTACTTAGATACATGCGAGTTTATGTGCAAGAGTTCTGAAAGCACGTTACTATCCTAATGGGAGGTTGGAAGACACTGTCTTCTCGGGGAACGCCTCATCCTCGTGGCAGGCTATAAGCCATGGTTTAGACTTACTGAAAAAGGGTTTGCTATGGAGGGTTGGGAATGGTAAGAGTATTAGAATCTGGAGAGATAATTGGATTCCCCAGCCTTTCTCTTTCAAGCCGATCTCACCACAAGGTCGTTGCCGTATCCATTTTGTGGCTGATCTGTT
>LR738713.1:859105850-859118243 GCA_902687465.1 Secale cereale | reverse complement strand
GAAATTCTGAAAATCCGAGCGTCACCAAGGAAGGAGGAGGATGTGCTAGCATTGGGGCCCGGGCGCCATGGCCAGTTCCGTGTAAAATCTGCCTATGATATGGCCTTTCAGGATGCACATAGAAGCACTGCGGTATCCTCGAGTAGCAACCCAGCGGGTAATAGATCCCTCTGGAAATTGGTATGCTCTGCAGAGGTTCCTCCCAAAGTTCGGAATTTTGCGTGGCGGTTAAGTACGGACAGTCTCCCAACGTGGAAGAACAAACAAAAAAGAGGGCTTGAAGTGTCAAGCCTATGTCCGATTTGTGCTATGGAAACTGAAGACAATTTCCATCTTGTTCTTCGGTGTCCGCTTGCTCGTCAATTGTATGAGGCCATGTCGGAAGTGTAGAAGCTGCCAACAATCAAAACGATTATGTATACAGGCAAGCAATGGTTATTTCAGCTCTTGGAAACCCTGGACCAGACCACCCGCAGCATGATCCTATTTACATTCTGGAGGTGTCGGTATGTTTGTAACGACTAACGAGGTGGTGCATCAGAAGCCTGCCCCGCCAGTTAATGTGTCATGCAGATTTCTTCAGAGCTATTTGGAGTCACTTATTGAAATCAAAATGAATGGAGATATGGACCCCCGGAAGGGCAAGGCGAGCTGTTTGCTCCTTGCTAAACCCCCTCGAGCTTGTACTATAGAGCTAGAGTTGAAGTGGGAGCCGCCCAAGCGTGGATGGGCAAAACTGAACACTGACGGTTCCTACGACGCCAATGGTTCTGCAGGGTCGGGTATGATCTTACGAGATGAGGAGGGTGATATAATCTTCACTGCGTGTAGACAACTGTTTTCATGTCGGGATGCGCTGGAATCGGAGCTTAGTGCGTGCATGGAAGGACTGTCATTATCATTACAGAGAAGTGAAGCACCCATTGCTATGGAGATGGACTCGCTCATGGCTGTTTCCATGATCCAGGGGGTGGGGGTTGACAGATCAGTGTATGCTTCCCTAGTGAATGAGATCAAATTCCTTAGAACTTTGAGAGAGACGTGTATTACTCACAGTGGCGGAGACAGGCCTGGGGCAACTAGGGCTATAGCCCCGGGCCTAGTAACAACTTTCCTTGTAATTCTTTCATACAAAGCATAGAAAATTATAGAAGTTTATCACTCAACATAGCACAGCCCCAGGCCTAATCTGCTTCTAGCTCCGCCATCCCGTAGTCAAAATAAAGCTAGTAATTGCCTTGCTAATTTTGCTAGAGGTAGGCAAAGAACTGTGACATGGCTACGTTCGGGCCCTCCCAGGGTCCTGGATTTGGTGCAAGAGGATTGTAAGGACTTATTGAATGAGTAATATATGTTTTTCCCCGCAAAAAAAAAGATACATGCGAGTGAGTTTTCAGAACTTCCAAAATATGTTTTCAAATGTACCCCTCAATCCACTTCCTTTTCATTTTTTTCTTTCTGGTTACACATTAAACTTCCAAATGTACCCCTAGTTTACTTGATATCATCCCAGAAAAAAATTTATTACTTAGATACATACCAGATCGTTTTCATACTGCCAATGTTTTAACGATATCTATAGCATGCTTTGTTATGTTTTGATGTCCTTTTATTTACTCACCATAGTTAGATGTTGCTCTAAAAAACAATAGGTACACATAAAACTTCTGAATATAGCCCTCGGTCTACTTGAAGATAAAAGCAAAATACTTAGCAAAATTTATAATTATAACTTCCACAAGATACAAAAATACTCATGTAGATTTATTGTACAAACTTATCCTAACAGATTATCATCAGGTATGATCATTTTACACATCTCCCAAAAAAATCACAACATAGGTCATCATGAAAAATACATGATAATACTAATGCTTGTTGCCTACTTCTTAGGTATTTCATATTCCCCGCTTTGTGCGGTAGATTGGCGGCATAGCGCACTCGGGCGCGCACGAGCAAGGCCGACCCATGAGATCGGTTTCCTTTATCCTGTATTTGGTTTTCGACTTTTTTTTGTTTCATTTGATTTTTATTCCTACATTTTAGGTTTTATTTTTGTGTGGCACCTTTTAAAATTAAAAAGTTATTATAAAATTCATAAAAATATCAAAATACAAAAAGAAACATGAACGTTTGTTCAAATACATGAATATTTTGAAATCATATGATGGCCATTTTTTGAATAGATAAACACAAAAATTACACTAACAATTTTTTAACTATGCGAAATTTTTAAAAAATAACATAAACATTTTTAAATATATGAAATGTCATTTCTAGTCTACTTTTCATGAAAATAATTTGAAACTGTGCCGGTCTATGATGACAAGCCTGCTTATTAAACTTCTAACAAACTGCTCAAAAAATGTTATTTCTCACAAGGGGTGCTCCTAGGGACCTCCTATATGACGCATTCTGCTTCAACGAGGAGCTCGACGCACGACTGTGCCGGCCCATCGATGTGAAAGCCGTTTGTGTTTCCTGTATCACGCGCGACCCAAAAAAATCAGAAAAATAATTAGGCTACACTAGGATTCGATCCCACGATCTCGCTCACACCAAATACCAGACTGTGACCAGCTAGCCACTCTATCACGAAAACTCTCTAACAACAGACAACAGGGTTGAAATCTTAGAAGGAAAAAAATAGAAAAATTTCTGAAAAATTTCAAACAATTCGAAATGTATCAAATATTTTTTGATATTCCATGTTTTTTTGGGGAATCTTTTTAACAATTAGAAACATTTCAATTTAGATAAAACACGAACATTTTTGGCATGACCTCACAGTTTTGGAAAAAAATGAAACTTTTATGACAGTGTGCATTTTTTTTGAACAAGAAACATTTTCTGAAACTCTTGAACATGTTTTGAGGAATAAACATTTTTCTAAAATTGTGATTGTTTTTCTTGGAAATGAGAACATATTTTAAAATGCCAGAACATTTATGAATGACATTGTGAACAGATTTTGAAAAAGAGAACATTTTTTGAACTTCCTGAACATTTTTTCAAAACATGAACATAAAAAAATTGAAAACGAGAATATTTTTTGAAATTACTGAACATTGTTTGCAACCCAGACATTGTCTGATATTGAGAACAAAATTTGAAAACAGGAATATTTTTTGAAATTTCTAAAAGAGCTTTTGAAACACGAGCATTATTTGATATGTTCTAAAAAATTGAAAATGGCAATATTTTTAGAAATTGCTGAACATTTTATGAAATTGGACCAAATCTTGAAACCGAGAATATGTTAAGAAACTCCGCATAAATATTTGAAATTGCCAAACAAAAGAAACTTGAAAAGCGGAAAATCCAAAGAAAACAGAAAAGAAAAAATTGAAACAAAAAAGTGAAAATGGGGAAATAGAAAAAGCAGTTCACCAACCTGCTAGAAGGTTCCCAAAACCATAAAAACCGGCTGTGAACCACTTAGAAGTATTCTGAAACCGGATTCGCTCAAACGTTCGAATGCGCCAGCGCATCCGAAAGCTCGTCCATATACCATGTGCAACGTCTCGACTAATTGCCGGATCAAACGGCAAATAGGAATTTCCGTTCTCCTATGTCTTACATTAAGCGACACGGTGGGAACCCTCTCGCCGCGTCGCTTAATGTGTATAGAAATGTTGACCATGTACTAAAAATTGATGAATAAATTTGATCATTTATATAAAAATGTTAATCAAACAGTTGAGAAAATGTTGAACAAATATTTTTAAAAAAATCACCATTCATTTCAAAATGTTAAATTAGTTTAGAAAAAATGTAGAGCGGGTGTTCAAATGTAAATATTGAATTTTAAAATGTTAAATATGAAAAATATTATATGTGCATAGTTTTTTTAAACCATGTACTATAAAAATATTAATCTTGTATTTTTGAAATTGTTAATCAAGCATTCTAAAGAGTGTAAAAGTGTGTGTAGGGTAAATATTCACAATGTATTTCTCGAGATGGAGGTCTTCACTCTCGGAGGACAGCACCGCTGGCGAGAGACCGTGACCCAACCGTTGTACCCCGTCAAGCCAGGCAATGACCACCTTCTTCAAGGGCTCTCTGATTTGGACCGTCGAGGAGGAGATTCAACGGGACGCCCCCGGTTTCCTCCACTTTTTCTTAGAGGACGAGTTATCCAGCATTATGCCGCCACCTCCTTGTCGGAGCCCAAGATTTGTGTATGCGTTGGCCAGCTTTGCCGAGATTTGCGAGACTTGTGTGTGTGCGTGCCTCGGCTAGGACAACGGAGTTATGGATGTGCGGTGAACTTGGCAAAAACAATGTGCCGGCGCAATGGGACCGGCGTTACCTTCTCGCCGATGATCCTTTCTTTCGCACTTAACAGTCTTTTTGTCTCGTCGGCATATTCCATGAGGAGATCATGTTCCGAGACGAATCGTACGGTCTCTGGTTCTACAGCAGACCATGGACTTGAACTTTCACGACCTAACACAGACATACTTGTTGAATACACGCGCGAGAATCTCATTGGCTTTGACGCAATTCCCTTGGTTCCAAGCCTTGTTCCGGTCTAGCAATCATACTGCTTGAGAAAGCAAGGGGTGATGGTGTATCTTGCCCGGGGCAAAATAGGACAGTGCACGCTGAGAAACCAAATTAATTCGTCTGTGATGATGATTTTTTTTTAGAAAAAAGAGGAGGACTTCCGGCCTCTGCATCTGGATGATGCATGCAGCCACTTTATTAATTTACACAAAACCTTACAAAGTCATATAACAGTAAGACTAAAGCCACCGTCTGGTCAACATCTGTCGCTAATCCTATCCAGTTGATGAAGGGATGTTGGTAGTGTGGGCCTAATACCAAACATACCCCACAGGCAAACCTAACATCTAAGACCTGAGGTCCCAACCAGGACACATGCCGAGTATGGGGCACCCAACAGTCCGGCGCACTCCTCAACCAGGACGCCTGCCGGGTATGAGGCGGTCGCAGCCACCTGCCACCAATCCATCTTCAATGTTCTACTGCTGCATCTACCTTGCCCGGTCTAGCTACCGTCGACGCCACCACGACGCCAGACATCGTCACCTCCATGCGCGCGTCCATCGTCACGCATCTGTCGGCAAGACACCGCTGCGCCACGCGGCCGAGACCAATCGTCGATGACACGATAGATACCACACCGCTACACCACATGTCCACCTCATCCCCTCCGCATGCAGTTCCTCTAAGCACCCAAACACCTCAGGCGGCGCCTCCAAGAAGGGTACGACACACGCAGTGCCACCGCCGCCCAATTTAAGGAGATTTTGGGTTTTCACCTGGGCATGGGGTCGGGGTGGAGGGCAGGGACCTCGGCGGTGCCTGCAAGGAGGAGAATGGCGACCCTGGTCGTCGCCACCGTCGGGATGAATGAGTCATCTAGAGTTTTCTCTACCAGCCCCCGGGAACGCACCGAGGCCGACCACCGCGATCATAAGCCACCAAGTGCGGCGGGAGAGAGCCTGCAGCGTTGAGGAGATCTACCGGCAACTCACCGCCCACGCGGTCAAGACGCCGTCCATCCACCCCATGCGAACGTCGCCAGCCGAGGGTGTCGTCGCCATGCCTAACAGGACCGCCATCCTAGATCCAGATTCCTCCACGATGGACGGAGTGGCGAGATGCACCATTAGCAATGAGATCCGGCACCACGCGGCCGACGCCATCGCCCAAGCCCGTCATCGACCGATCCTGCCGCCGCCTGGAGCCCGCACGCTACCGGGAAACCCACACCCATGGATCTTGGCGCCCGCACACCGCTGTGAGCTTGCCGCATCCGGGATCCGCCACATCGTCGGGAGGGCCGCACCCCGCGAATCATGATGCCCGTGCCGCCGCGGATCCGGGAGAGGGAGGAGAGACCCTTCGCCGCCACCGTCGCACGCACGGGCTTTGCCTGGCGCCGATCTTCGGCAGCGGCGGAGGGGGAGAAGGGCGCTGGAGGGTTACTAGGCGGCGGCGGCTGAGCCCTCCCGAGCCGCCCGCGGGGTAGGCGACGCGAGAGGGATGCGAGACGTGAGGGAGACCGACACAGCCAACACACACACAAGTCTGTGATGATGATGGACATACTTCTTTCTTGGAGTGGATTATTTGTTTTTGTTCATTCACATGTCGAGTGATGGATTATAGGCCATGATCCTAGGGTTGCTGGTACATTTTGCGAAGATACTACTACGACTGTGACTCTGTGAGGCACATGCAATTTAATGACCATTGATTTACTTTTATCTTTCGGAGAAGCCAGGGGTAAGTCAACTGAAAATGAAATTAGGGTTAGTCGATCATTTTCAGCCTTAGATGCAGATCCCAGCGGTGTAGATACCTTCTCCTACCTCTATTGTTTCCTGTTGATCTTCTATCTCGATCTGGCCCCGAGTCAATAGCTACCACCGGCCTCTGCCGCCCGCGACCGCATTGTTGTCGCGCCCTCCCATCAATTGCCACCCACAGCCATTCTGCCGCCTCCCACGGTCATCCCTCAAACCCCGGCGATGACCGATTTTTTCTTTGGCAAACTTGCACCACCCACCACACCCCTAAGATAGATAATGTGGTAGTTTGCCACCATAAGATAGATATCGGGGTCTTCTTCACCGAGCTCCTTCCTTCTCTTTGGCTGTTTAATTCCTTCCTTGATGTGAAAATCGACAGTCCCAAATTCTAAATTCACGCGACTTACATATAGTTGTTGTGTTTATTACTCCCTCCGACCCCGCCTTTGCCACGCTGGAAAAGTGGAGGCGTAATCCTCTGGGTTACGTCTTCGCTTATCGAAAGCGTATTTTGCCTCTTCGTCGGCCCAGAATGCGTTTTCCTCTCTGGAAAGCATATTTTCCGAATAGGCGCGTTCAGTTTTTCATGTTAAGGGCCTAGTTGTGATGATTTTTATTACATATAGGTCCTTGGCAGAAAAACAATCGTATCTTTTTACCTGTAGCTTCGATCGAGGTGAATTCAACGCTCACATCTTCGTCTCGTCAAACCCGTTCCGTTCCCATCATTTTCACTATGGCTTGACATACTGGAAATGACCATTTTGCCCTTGTGCCTAATCAGCCCCCTCCGAGAGAGTACCCTTTCCGGCCATTCTTTCCGCGATCGTTCCACACTTCTTCCCGAAACCTTCTTCGTCCCTAGGCAAGCCACAACCACCATTTGCATGATAGCCATGCAGAAGCATTGGTTTTCAAGTTGAACCTTTAATAACTGTTTGTTTGCTTTATTGTTGTTGTCGTTATTTCGGTTATGCGTATGAATCGGTGTTTACCGTCATGCTATGTTTCTTGCACTCTGTTATCATGTTCTACTTGCTAGTATTACTTTCATATGACATGCTTGGTAGTAGTCCATGTTGGTGATGGTCTTCGGTGCATGACTATTGTCTGTCCCGGGTACCATTGTATGCCTGCTCCTTTGCATCCAGTTGATTAAATACTTGCATGGTAGTTTTATTGTTATGTTATTGCATGGTATTTATTGTTGATGCTAGTGGTCATCTTATGCTATGAGTAGTGTTCTAGTTGTGATATTCATGCTCGTCAGTATGACATGCTCATCTGGATAAATGGTTAAATGTTGTTGTTATGCTCGTTGATTATGATGCACCCCCATGGTTATGTTGATATCATGTTCATGCATTGTAGTTGCATCATGTTATTTTATCATGGCTCAGCATTTTGCATTCAAGTTTAACCGGATTAAATTGAACTTGAACAACTGTTGGCTGAGTCATGGTGCCACCAAATCGAGCTGACCAGTGCAGCCACGCTTACCCTATGGGGGGGGTCCTAACTGGGTCTATTGTCATGCGTCTCGCTGGTGCCTTCCGCGAGGGAAGGTTATGCGCGGGCGCTACCCTGCTCAGGTAGGATGGCATAAGCCTTGTGTGCTTGTTGTTGTTTTTTGTAAGGATCCTTGTGATACGTCCATTTTGCATCATGCTTATATGTTGATATTTATTGCATTATGGGCTGTTATTATATGTTTTGTCACAATACTTATGCCTTTTCTCTCTTATTTTACAAGGTTTACATGAAGAGGGAGAATGCCGGCAACTGGAATTCTGGGCTGGAAAAGGAGCAAACTCTGGAAACCTATTCTGCACAACTCCAAAAGCCCCGAGACTCAACAGAACTTCGTTTTAGAAAATATAAAATATATCTGGCAAAAGAAGTCCACGAGGGGGGCCACCGGCTGTCCACGAGGGTGGGGGGCGCGCCCCCCTTCCCAGGGCGCGCTTCCCTGCCTCGTGGGTCAGCCGGAAGGCCCCCGATGCCCATCTTCTCCTATATGAGGTGTTTTGACCTGGAAAAAAATAATAAGGAGGCTTTCGGGACCATACGCCGCCGTCTCGAGGAGGAACCGAGGCGGAAACCAATCTAGGGCTCCGGCAGAGCTGTTGTGCCGGGGATACTTCCCTCCGGGAGGGGGAAATCGTCACCGCCGTCATCACCAAAAATTCTCCCATCTTGGGGAGTGTCGTGGAAATAACACGACAGATGTCCGGTTTAACGGACTTGATGATGGAACCATCGCACGGGTTAGCTTGAAAGGATTCATGGCACACAAAGGACGCAGAGGATTATACTAGTTCGGCCCCTTCAGAGAAGGTAAAAGCCTACGTCTAGTTGGTTTGGTATTGCTCGGGCGTCGGTTTACAGGGAGCGGATTCGCTTTGCCTGTGTCTCGACGGGTTGATTGTTTCTTGTCCCTGAACCGTCCAGGTCGTCCCTTTATATAGAGGTAACGCCCGGGCCGGTTTACAGAGTCCCGAGGCCGGCTCATACTTGTGTCCGCCTCGGTCTCTGTCTTCTCTTTCTTATCTCTCAAGTCACATCTCTTGGCGGTTTACAAACCACACTTCTATACATGGGCCTTGAAATCTCATGGGCCGTAATCTCTACTAAAATATTACAACCAAGTATAATATAACTAAGCCGGTTTACACTAGCCGGTTTATACCTGCTAGTCATATCCCTGACATTAGGCCCCAGAATGATTTGAACTTGTTCATATCAGTCTTCCTTGTCTTGTATAATTTTCTTCTGTCTTCATCTTTTTGTAAACCGGCTCTGACGTCATCCTCCGAGGTCATTAAAGTCTGACAATGACATCATCTCCGCATTTAACGCCGTGAGCTGTACTGTAGCTTATTTTAAGGATTATCCCGAAGATCGAGGCGTCTCAGGATCTTTATCTGATTTTCTGTCTCCTCGATTCTCGTACCTGTCGTTTCAGATCTGACTCCTTGTTATAAATACTGCCACCCCTCATTCATTACCTCCTTCTCGCTTTGTCCTCTTCCTGCGTCTTCCTCCTCCGTCTTCTTCCTCCGTCGCTGCCCGAGCTCGAACCGCCGCCGACGACCGCTGGATCTCAAGTCCTCGCCCGGCCGCTGCATCAACCTGAGCTCGACCAGAGAAACCTCCGCCGTCGATTCTTGCTGTCTCAGGTATGTTCTTCTTCTTTACTATTGACCTGTAACCTCTAAAGTTTCTTCTTTATCCCTCCGCCATTAGAGCTTTAAACAAAGCTTCATCTTGTTCAATCTTGAGCCCGTGACCCGTAATGATTTTGTTTTTCTGATCTTCTCCATTTTACCCCGCTGTAGATGCTTCAAATCTTCATTACTCATGTCTAGCATGTAGATCCATCTGCTTAGTATAAAGTCTTTGTAGCTTTTCCTCGCATACTCTTAGATTAGTTTCTTTTTTCTCAGCATGCTCAGATCTATTCCCCCTTAGCAGTCTTTTGAAAACCTGTTTTTCTCCTCGGTAGATCTGCTAAGTATGTTCCGGTTTAAGCTGATATGCCCTGTTCCTGCGAAACTCTGTAACTCAAATGCGACGGTTTAACCATTCCCCTTCAACTGCCATAAACCGGAAATGATATAACTTGTTTTATAATTGCCGGTTTACCACACCATTAATCCTCAGCTTAAACCGTTGCGTAACTTTCTTAGATAGGTTCCGGATTACTGCACTTTCATAATCCGTTTCTGTACTTTATCTTCTCCAGCACTTTGTTCTTTCATCGCTATGGCTAAGCAGTATGTCTCCTGCGATTGGGTCCCTTCTGTTATTACTGAGGATGACTTAATCAAGATGTCTGAGATTGGCACATTAGGACCTCAGTCTGAGTTAAAATGGCGTGCTCTGGGTAATGAATGCCCCCCTACTCCCAGATCCGGGGAAGTCATTGTATTTTTGGATCATATCTCTAGAGGCTTCTCTCCCCCCGGTTCAAAGTTTTTCCGGGATGTTCTTGCCGCTTTCCAGCTACACCCACAGGATATCGGACCCAATTCCGTTTCAAACATTTGTGATTTCCAAGTGTTTTCTGAAGTGTATCTGCAAGAAGAACCTTCTGTTGATCTGTTCCGGGATTTCTTTCATTTAAACCGGCGTACTGAGTTTACCAGCGGACCACATCAAGAGCTTGGTGGGGTTAGTATTCAGAAGAGGAGGGACGCAGTTTTTCCTCACGCCGCTTTACATTCTCATCCAAAAGAATGGAACAAGTCCTGGTTTTACTGTGTTGACACTTCTCCTGAAGGGGAGAATCCTTTGCCGGGTTATCGCGAAACCCGTATTCCGGAGAATCACCCCTTACCACCACGGCTTAGTGCTGCTGAACGGACCCGGTTCTCACCCCAGCTCTCCAAGCTAAGGGCTTTTATAGCAAATGGTCTGATTGGTACTGATTTCCTTCGCTGTTGGCTATCTTGGAGTATCCTTCCCTTGAGCCGGCGTTCGAAGTTAATGTGCAAGTACTCTGGTAAACCGGATGATCCTCAAAGGTTTACCAAAGAGAAGCTTTCTGAATCAGAGGTAGTGGAATCAGCCAAAAAGATTCTCAACGTCTCTCTAGCCGATTGTGCTAAGGTTGGCTTGGCTCCGTACTTCAAGAAGAATAAGCTGCCTGAAGTAAGTTTCTCTTTGCCCTGTATCTGTAAACCGTCTCCTTTGAACCGTCTTTCAATTGCTCTCGCTTTTTTCGATTAGGCTGATGATCCTTTCTGGAGGAGAAAACCTCAGGATAAACCCGTCAAACAGGCTCGCCGAAAAACACCCGCAAACAAAAAGAGGAAAGCAGCCGTCGACGCCGGTTCTCCCACTGAAGACGATGATCCGGACTCCGAGGTATGCTTTAATCCGGTTTACATTTTTGCTTTCATGTACTTGTAATCGTATTTAATGATACCTTTTCACAGGATTTACCTGAAGATGATAACCCGGCTGAAATTGAGGTAACACTTCTTTCTTCTGATTCAGAACCTCTTCCTCAAAAAAGTCGTCGGACCGTCAGGAAATATCAGTTTTCTCATCCTTATGCTCAATTAGACCCTAACTTTACTTTGAAGAAGCAACAGCACGAAGCCTTCCGCCGGACCACTCGCCACAGCGGCCTGGCGGTGGAGTCATCCGGAATCTCCTTAACTCCGGTTCGAAAACGCCGTGCTGAGGTGATACTCTCTCCGACCCTCCTTCATCCCAAGGCCGGTCTTATCCGAAAACCCCTTAAGCCGTCTGACCCTGATTATCAGGAAACTCCGCTGTCTTCTTCTGGTGAATCAACCGCCACGCAGCGTCCTCCTTTGAAAACCGTCCCAGGGTAAGCTTCTTCACCTTTTCCGGTTTATAATCTCCTTTTTGTTTCATAATGTTAACTCATTTTGCATATTTTCTAGCAAACCGAAACCCAGTAAAAAGCCCAAGGCGAATAAGCCTGTTGCTGACCCTTCTGCGAATGATCCGGCTATTAATCCATCAACAATCGTTCCTCCAGAAAGTGAAACCGTGGCTCCTGTTGAAGACCCGGCTCCTGAAAATCCTCTTACAGAAAACATCCAAGATCCGCAAAGTCCAGCCCGGATTAATTCTCCTCAAGTTAATCCGGCATCTCCTGATCCAGCTCATGTTGACGTTCCTCCCAATGTTCCAACCTCACCTGACGTTGTGGTAACTGGTACCGCTTATGTTGCTCCAGCCGAGCCCACCGTTTTAGCAAAACACACAGCTAAAGCGGAAAAAATATCTCAAGAAAAAGGGAAATGGAGTACTGACATATCCAGCCTTTCTAGCATGAGCGCTCAAGATATTTACTCCGGCTATCTGAACCGGCTCCACAGCAGTCGGGATTATGAAGCCAGTTTGGTGAACCTAATGAGGGAAAAATACGAGGTAAGTTTCTTCTTCTGACTTTGCTCTTTTGACGCATCTCTATCTCATAATAGCCCCCAAGTTCCGGTTTAGCTGCTTTACTGAAGGTGATCCGGAACTTTGTAGTTTGAACTGTTGATCTTATACATTAGCCCCCAAGTATCAAGTAGATAACTTGGTTATGTAGTTGATACTTGTAACTTTCAAATTGTCTGTG
>LR738713.1:859084134-859105196 GCA_902687465.1 Secale cereale | reverse complement strand
TGTATTGCTTCAACTGCCATTAGCCCCCAAGTGTCAAGTAGACAACTTGGTTGTGTGCTTGAGACTTGTAACTTCAAATTGTCTTTGCTGTATTGCTTCAACTGCCATTAGCCCCCAAGTGTCAAGTATACAACTTGGTTGTGTGCTTGAGACTTTAACGAAACTTGACCTTTGTTGTTGAACTTTGTCTGCAGGCTGAATTGAACCGGAATGCTCTTGAGATCAATGAGCTTCGAAGCCGGCTTACGGAAACTGAGTCGGCCGCCTCAAAAGCTCAAAAAGAACTTCAAGTGAGTTTAAAGACTGCTGAAGACTTGAAGAAATACTTTGAAGGGGAGCGGACTACTTTTGAGGTCCAGAAAAAAGATCTTGAAAAACGGGTTCAGGATGCTGAAGGAGCACTTAATCCGGTTACTGAGGAATTGACCGGGTTAAAGCGGCAAATTGACTTGATGACCTCTGCTATTTTTGGTAAGTATAATCTGAACTCCCGTCTTTATCTTTATAACCTGTGTCTTGTACCGGTTTAACTTTCAATGTTGTATGTAGGGCGCCGTGTCTCCCATCTTGGGGACGACTTACGGAAAAAACTCAAAGCCTGCTATACCTTGGTCGAACAGTTGTACTCCGGAACACAAAGAATTATCAGTGCCACTTCATTTGGTAAACCGGCTCCTTCAACTATCCAAGATACATTGAATAAGTTGTCCATCCTACCGGCTCGTCTTGAAGAAGTAAAGAAATCGGCAGCTCGAGGAGGTGCTCTGCTGGCTCTGACGAGGGCTAAAGCTTGGGTCCCGGACCTTGATCCAGAGGAGGTGTTAACCGGATTCCCTGATACCAAGGATGACGGTTCAGCCTTTGATGAAAAAGATCTTTATGCTCTGACAAAGGAGATGCGTCCCCTTGCCAGCAAGCTCGCGGCGGAATCTGACTTGTCCCGATATCATCCAGCATACAACCTGCAGAACGAGCGGGTGGAGCGACCGGTTTACGATACCGTAAACTTAATTCCGCCGGTTCGTCCTCACACCTTTGCTCCTGATATTGATCCTGCTGAGCTTATCAACGATGAAGTATATTTCCGTGCCTTGGCGAAGATTGATTGGCGTGCGCCGGACTTCCAACCGCTTCGCGAGGATGAAGATATTCCGGATCAAGACGGTGGCCAGCCATCTCAGCAAGAAGAAGCACAATCTTGAATTCTATTGTTGTAACCATGATTGTTATGCCGTCAAACAATGCTTCCAAACCATTGGGCTTTTATGCCTTGTAATAGGTTTAGCTGAAACTTAATGTGCTTTGATCCGACATTTTGTCTTTATGAAATATTCGTCCGTTGACCTGTTGTCTGATGTGGTTGCCTTCATCTGTGGTTGCCTTCATCTGTTTTCATAGGAAAAAATATCGAAAAACAATGTGTCCGAGTGGCCTTACCACTGGACGGGTTAACTTGTTCTCTTTAAAACAACAAATAAGCATATCTTTATATTGAAGATAATTTTTATACCTGAAATGCCTGTGGCCAATATACTTTAAACCGGTCAGGACTTTAAAGTCACTTTAATCGGTCTTCATTAATCCAAATAGACACGTAAAATTCTCCGGTCCATCTTGTCGATAAATCCGGTTCATCTTGTTTCAGAAAGTTGTCACTTGTGCCTGATACGCGATCCGGGTTTTAATGAACACCGGGTTTGATCACAATCTGGCCGGGTTAATAAACTCCGGTCATTATTTCGTCTCATACTGGTGACTTATAGTCAAAGCCAAGCCGGTTTAAAAAACACCGGTCATTATAATTGATCATGTACTGCCAATTTGTCGGCTCATCATGAAGGTCGATCCGGGTTACGATGAACGCCGGTTTAACTCTCGCTGGTGTTCATGACCCAGACTTTTAACTTTGTAGATAGGTGGTCAACTTCTGGAGCTGTTCCACTTGGTTTAAAGGGTTATAGAACACAAAAACACCAAGAAACACGCAATTTTTGCAAATCAGACCATGTAGTCAAGGCTTTTTCAAAGAGCTGCCAGGCTCAAAGCAAGTTTCAGCCAATCAATGGATGCGGGTACCATCCAAGGGGCCTAGCCAATCAATGGATGCGGGTACCATCCAAGGGGCCTAGCCAATCACTGAATGTGGATTATCCATCTTTTCAGAGGGCCGAAAGAACCGTATATAAAAATTATTCCGATCACTGGGACGCGGATTGGCCGACACTCCCAGGGGGCCTAGCCAATCACTGAATGTGGATTTTATCCAACTTTTCAGGGGGCCAAAAGAATCGTATCTATTATTCCGATCACTGGGACGCGGATTGGCCGACACTCCCAGGGGGCCTAGCCAATCACTGAACGTGGATTTTATCCAACTTTTCAGAGGACCGAAGAATTATAAAGCTTAATCCGATCACTGGGAGCGGATGATACCAACTCCCAGGGGGCCTCCAGGGTTCCTCCTGAACCGGTGGGTCAATCTAAACCAATCACTGAAGGTGGACTTTGTCCAACTTTTCAGAGGGTTGAAAGAGTTATGAAACTTAATCCGATCACTGGGAGTGTATGATACCAACTCCCAGGGGGCCTCCATTGTTCTGTTTCGAACCTGTGGGTTTGCTTTTTATGGAGTCTTATCTTCTTGAACCGGATATGATCTCCTGTTCTTGAGAGTTCTATTGCTCCTTCACATATTCTGCAAAAAATCAGTTTATAAACCGGCCAACATTGAAGTATGATATTTGATAGTAAACTGGTATGATTACTTTTCACAGCATTTTTGTATATGGAAAAAAGGGCTGAGCCCCCGGTTTACCGAGGGTGCCGGTTTATTCATTATTCATAATATATACATAGGATACATTGGAGCACATGGCTCAAGTATAGTATGGCCGTAAATGGGCGATGTTCCACGGCCTTTTCGTCTCCTCTTCTGATGTCCGCGAATCCTTGTGTTCTCGAATGTCCACCAAGTAATATGAACAGTTGTGTAAATTCTTGCTGACCACAAAGGGCCCTTCCCATGGCGGGGATAGCTTGTGCATATCTGTTTGATCTTGGATGAGCCGGAGTACCAAGTCACCCTCCTGGAATGTCCTGGTTCTAATCCGACGTCTATGATATCTGCGCAGATCTTGCTGATAAATTGCTGACCGTGCCGCAGCTATATCACGTTCTTCATCCAGCCAGTCTAAACCGTCTTGTCTTGACTCCTCATTGACTGCTTCCACATAGGCCGTTACCCTTGGTGCATCATGGCGTATGTCACTTGGAAGAACTGCTTCTGCGCCGTAAACCATGAAGAAAGGCGTATAGCCTGTAGACCGGTTTGGTGTAGTATTAATACTCCAAAGGACAGATGGCAATTCTTCAACCCAACAACCTGGGGTTCTCTGCAAAGGTGTCATAAGCCGGGGTTTGATTCCTCGCAAAATCTCCTGATTTGCCCTTTCAGCCTGACCATTGGATTGGGGGTGAGCCACAGAAGACACGTCCAAACGAATATGCTCTCGTCGACAGAATTCTTCCATCTCACCCTGAGATAAATTGGTGCCATTATCTGTGATGATGCTGTGTGGAAAGCCAAACCGGAATATCACCTTTTTGATGAATTTAACCGCGGTTGCTGCATCACACTTGCTTATAGGTTCCGCTTCAACCCACTTCGTAAACTTGTCTACTGCCACTAGTAGATGAGTTTTTTGATCTTGGGACCGTTTGAAAGGCCCAACCATGTCAAGCCCCCAAGTTGCAAAAGGCCAAGTTATCGGTATCATCCGGAGCTCCTGTGCCGGAACAAGAGCACGTCTTGAGAACTTCTGACAGGCATCACACTTCCGGACTAGATCTGCCGCATCTGCATGTGCAGTTAACCAATAGAAACCATGTCGGAATGCTTTAGCCACCAATGACTTTGAACCGGCGTGATGACCACAATCCCCTTCATGAATCTCCCTTAAAATCTCACAACCTTCCTCAGCTGAAACACATCGTTGAAATACGCCAGAAGTACTACGATGGTGCAGCTCTCCGTTTGCAATTGTCATGGACTTAGAACGCCGGATTATCTACCGTGCTTCTTCTTCGTCCTCTGGTAACTCTCCTCGGCTTAGGTACGCCAAATAGGGTAACGTCCAATCCGGAATAATATGGAGTGCTGCAACTAACTGTGCCTCTGGGTCCGGAACAGCTAGGTCTTCTTCCGAAGGTATTTGAACCGAAGGACTGTGTAATTCATCCAAAAAGGTGTTTGGTGGCACCGGTTTACGCTGCGATCCTAGCCGGCTTAGAGCGTCTGCCGCTTCGTTCCTCCGCCGGTCTATATGATCTACCTGATATCCCTTGAAGTACCCTGCAACCGCTTCAACCTCTCGCCGGTAAGCCGCCATGAGGGGATCTCTTGAATCCCACTTGCCAGAAACTTGCTGTGCCACTAGATCTGAATCGCCCAGGCACTTAACCCGGCTCAAATTCATCTCCTTTGCCAGTCGCAAACCATGAAGTAATGCTTCATATTCTGCCGCATTATTAGTACAAGGAAATAACAAGCGGAGGACATAACAAAATTTATCACCTCTGGGGGAAGTTAACACAACTCCAGCCCCCGAGCCCTCCAACTGTTTCGAACCGTCAAAGTGAATTGTCCAATAAGTAAGATCCGGCTTCTCCTCAGGAGTCTGCAACTTTGTCCAGTCATTGATGAAGTCGACCAATGCCTGAGATTTTATAGCAGTACGCGGTACATACTTCAACTCATGCGGACTGAGCTCAATGGCCCACTTGGCTACCCTGCCTGTAGCTTCCCTGTTCTGGATTATGTCTCCCAACGGAGCTGAACTAACCACAGTTATTGGATGCCCTTGGAAATAATGCTTCAGTTTCCGGTTTGCCATGAACACCCCATAGACCAACTTCTGCCAATGCGGGTACCTTTGTTTAGACTCAATGAGTACTTCACTCACATAATAAACCGGGCGCTGAACCGGATGTTCCTTCCCTGCTTCCTTGCGCTCAACCACAATCGCAACGCTGACTGCCCGTGTATTTGCAGCAACATATAACAGCAAAGGCTCCTTATCAATGGGAGCAGCTAAAACCGGTGGTTTTGCTAGTTGCTGTTTCAAATTCTCAAACGCTGTATTTGCCTCATCACTCCAAATGAACCGGTCCGTTTTCTTCAACATTTGATAAAGCGGGATCGCCTTCTCTCCCAAGCGACTGATGAACCGGCTTAGCGCCGTGATCCGGCCAGCTATGCGTTGAACATCATTGATGCAAACCGGTTTCGTCAAAGATGTGATGGCCTTGATTTTCTCTGGGTTGGCTTCTATTCCTCTGTTTGAGACCAAGAACCCCAGAAGCTTACCAGCCGGAACACCAAAAGCACATTTTTCCGGATTAAGCATCATCCTGTAAGCTCGAAGATTATCAAAGGTTTCTTTGAGGTCCTCTATCATTGTTCTTTCTTCCTTTGATTTGACCACAATGTCATCCACATAAGCATGCATGTTCCTCCCTATCTGCCCTTTCAAACAATTCTGAACACAACGTTGATAAGTTGCATGTGCACACTTGAGCCCAAAGGGCATAGATACATAGCAAAAAGCACCAAAGGGAGTTATGAAGGCTGTCTTCTCTTGGTCTTCAACTGCCATTTTGATCTGATGATATCCTGAGTATGCATCCAGAAAACTCAGCCGCTCACACCCCGCCGTGGCGTCGATAATCTGATCAATGCGAGGTAAAGCAAAAGGATCAGTTGGGCAAGCTTTATTGAGGTCTGTGTAGTCCACACACATCCTCCACTTCCCATTCTTCTTTAAAACCAGCACCGGATTAGCCAACCATTCCGGATGAAAAACTTCCACTATGAACCCTGCCGCCAAAAGTCTGGCCACTTCCTCTCCTATAGCCTTGCGCCTCTCTTCATTGAAGCGGCGCAGATACTGTTTTACCGGTTTAAACTTCGGATCAATGTTCAACTTGTGCTCAGCGAGTTCCCTCGGTATACCTGGCATGTCAGAAGGTTTCCATGCAAAGATATCCCGGTTCTCACGGATGAACTCGATGAGCGCGCTTTCCTATTTGGGATCAAGGTTAGCGCTGATGGTGAACTGTTTAGACGAGTCTCCAGGCACAAAATCAATCTGCTTAGTCTCTTCCGCTGACTTGAACTTCAACGCCGGATCATGCTCGGTAGTTGGTTTTTTCAGCGGAGTCATATCTGCCGGATCAACATTATCTTTATAAAATTTTAACTCTTCCGTGGCACACACCGCTTCTGCATAAGCTGCATCACATTCCTCACATTCCACTGCTATCTTGCGACTGCCGTGAACCGTAATCGTGCCCTTATGACCCGGCATCTTAAGTTGTAAATAAACATAACATGGCCTAGCCATAAACTTAGCATAAACCGTCCTTCCAAACAGAGCATGATACGGACTTTTAATTTTGACAACTTCGAAAGTGATCATCTCTGATCTGGAATCATGCTCATTCCCAAAGGTAACTTCTAAATCAATCTTACCCACCGGATAAGCTGACTTACCTGGGACCACTCCATGAAACACTGTGTTTGATGATCTCAACTGTTTATCTGTCAAACCCATACGACGGAAGGTTTCATAGTATAAGATATTGATACTGCTGCCACCATCCATGAGAACTTTAGTAAATTTATAACCCCCACTTGAGGTGCTACCACCAAAGCTAAGTGGCCCGGATTATCCACCCGCATTGGGTGGTCTTCTCTACTCTATACAATAGGCTGTTCCGACCATCGAAGAAACTGCGGTGTCGCTGGCTCCACTGCATTAACAGCCCGCTTTAACACCTTCTGGTCTCGTTTACACACACTTGTGGTGAAGACATGGTACTGCCCACTGCTTAACTCCTTCGGATTACTCTGATATCCGGTTTGCGGTTGCTGTTGCTGACGTTGCTGCTGCTGCTGGCTTCCCTGATTGTGATAACTCCCTTGGCCCTGCTGCTGATTATTCTGATTATTGTAACCACCTTGATGATATGACTGATTGCCCTGACCATTGTAGTTCCCTTGATTATTCTGGCCGCCTGCCCGGGGTTGATAACCGTTGTTATTGCCCCTATATCCTGATCCGGAACTGTTCCCCTGATGACCATAAAATCCAGGCCCTGAACCGGCATGCGGGGGTCGATTAGGAGTATTAAAACGGCCGTTCACCGCCTTCATAAGGGGTATGCACTCTCTCATAGTATGCCTTGCTGGCTTCCCCTTTCCGCTATGCTTTGGACAGGGTCAATCCAACTCCTGCTCCCAGCCTGGAGCTCCTCCACCGGTTTGGAAAGCAGAAACCTCCGGATTACCCTGAAAACCGCCTTGAACTTGAGTGTTAGCCACGAAATCTGAACCAGTTTCTGCCTTCCGTTTGCCCAAAAAGCTGGAAGTAACCGGATTAACCGGCGCCGGTTTACCAGACTTGCTGGCCTTCCCCGCTTTATCTCCTTCTGCTTCCGGATACTTGGTATTATCCGAGTCTCCGTATTTCACCAGGGCACTCATTAAAGTCCCTATGTCATTGCAGTCCCTTTTAAGCCGTCCGAGCTTTAATTTTAAAGACTCAAACCGGCAATTGTTTTCCAACGTTACTATCGCCGTACTAGGATTAATACCATTCGAAGAGTGTAAGATCTCTGCTACCCTTCGTACCCAAGCTGCTGTAGACTCCTGCTCTCCTTGCACGCAAGCTGCTAGGTCTATCACCGACGTCGGCTGTTTGCATGTATCTTTGAAGTTTTTGATGAACTGGCTGCGCAGCTCCCCCCATGACCCAATAGAATTCGGGGGTAGGGCTTTCAACCAAGTCCGGGCCGTGCCCTTGAGCATCATAGTAAAATATTTGGCACAAGCCGACTCGTCCACATCCAACATCTCCATGGCCATCTCATAACTTTCAACCCAAGCTTCCGGCGGTAAATCGGCTGTATAATTAGGTACCTTGCGGGGCCCTTTGAAATCTTTGGGCAGCTTAACACTCCGCAGAGCGGGGACAAGACATCGTACCCCGAAGGAATTCACCGTAGCTCCTGTTCCCGCAGTGGCTGTGTGAACCGGCGTCGATTGACGAATCTCCTCCCTGGCCTCTGATCTGGCCCGGTTTAGGTCTGGGGCTGGCATCTCCGCCCTTGCCGGATTATCCTGCCTGCGCTGATGTCTCCTGCGCTCACTGCTAGATACTTCCGGCTCCTCCCAATGCCTAGAATAACTTCGGCTGGGACGGGGTGTTGAATGTAACCTTTCCCTGCTATGAGAATACGCTTGCTGTTGCATCAATGCCGTATTGAGTAGCTTCTGGACCCTGCGCGCCTCCATCGCCACCGGAGATGTTTCTTCCGTAGGTAAAGCGGCCAATCGTGCCGCCGCTGCAGCAATATTATCCAAAGGGTTTGAGTAGTGCCCTGGAGGGATAGGAACATAAGGTGCCGTCGTAACCCGGCGCTCCTGCTCTGCGGTAGGTTGCTGAACCGGCCCCTCCCGGGCCGGGGGCGTTCTCCGGTTTAAAGCCGGATGATTACTAGCCCCAGCCCCAGGTGTCTTGAACAGATTCGTTGATTCATAACCCGGTGGTATACGGGACCGGTATTTCCGTCCCCTTACTCCTTCCATAGAAGCTTGCTCCATCCTCAGATAAAAAGCTTGATCATCCAATTCTGCTTGCCTTGTTGCTATCATCTCTCTTTCCGCCTTTAAGTCCTCCTTTAATCGACCAATCCGGCCTTTCAACTGAAGGAGCTCTGCATCATGATGCGCCTTGTCTGCTGGAGCTACGTCCTCCACTGCTTTAGCTGTGAACTCCTCGATCAAGGTGGATAGAACTTCAGTAAGGGAGGGATTTGAACCGCTTCCCCCTGCACCAGCCTCCGCTGTCGTTCCGTTCATCGGGGGTTGTGAACCGGCCATGAAGACCGCCACCCGGTTTGGCGGGTCAAAGGGGCCCGGAATACTGTTTCCATCGGACTCGCCCTCAAACCGGCCGTCCCGCAACTGATACAGAGATTCAGTTTCCCCAGATGAAGATTCGTCATCTGAATAGACGATTGTTGCACCATCAGATTCCGATCCGTTCTCGGCTTGACCTCCGTGGATTGCTCCAACGAACACGTGCTTCATGGCGGGCTGAATCCGGGCCGATCTCGCACGCTGAGCCGGCTCGACGATGTTGAGGAGGATGTCCGGCTCAGGTCCCGGTTCACCAATTTTGCCGATGAAGACTTGGATGCTGCCGAAGGGAACCCGGTACCCGTATTCGATTGAATCGGCCTCCGGTCCCCAACCTGCGTCGTCGATGTAGATGCGGCCGCGACGACTCTTGGTCATCCGGCCGACTGCGTAACCCTTCAGCCCTTCGAAGCCGCCTTTCAAGAACTCGAAACCATTGTGCGCAAGCCCCACGGTGGGCGCCAACTGTCGTGGAAATAACACGGCAGATGTCCGGTTTAACGGACTTGATGATGGAACCATCGCACGGGTTAGCTTGAAAGGATTCATGGCACACAAAGGACGCAGAGGATTATACTAGTTCGGCCCCTTCAGAGAAGGTAAAAGCCTACGTCTAGTTGGTTTGGTATTGCTCGGGCGTCGGTTTACAGGGAGCGGATTCGCTTTGCCTGTGTCTCGACGGGTTGATTGTTTCTTGTCCCTGAACCGTCCAGGTCGTCCCTTTATATAGAGGTAACGCCCGGGCCGGTTTACAGAGTCCCGAGGCCGGCTCATACTTGTGTCCGCCTCGGTCTCTGTCTTCTCTTTCTTATCTCTCAAGTCACATCTCTTGGCGGTTTACAAACCACACTTCTATACATGGGCCTTGAAATCTCATGGGCCGTAATCTCTACTAAAATATTACAACCAAGTATAATATAACTAAGCCGGTTTACACTAGCCGGTTTATACCTGCTAGTCATATCCCTGACAGGGAGGGCTGCCTTCATCAACATCTTCACCAGCACCATCTCCTCTCAAACCCTAGTTCATCTCTTGTATCCAATCTTTGTACCCAAACCTCAGATTGGTACCCGTGGGTTGCTAGTAGTGTTGATTACTCCTTGTAGTTGATGCTAGTTGGTTTATTTGGTGGAAGATCATATGTTCAGATCCATTATGCATATTAATACCCCTGTGATCATGAACAATATTATGTCTTGTGAGTAGTTACTTTTGTTCCTGAGGACATGGGAGAAGTCTTGCTATTAGTAGTCATGTGAATTTGGTCTTCGTTCGATATTTTGATGAGATGTATGTTGTCTCTCCTCTAGTGGTGTCATGTGAACGTCGACTACATGACACTTTACCATTATTTGGGCCTAGAGGAAGCCATTGGGAAGTAATAGGTAGATGATGGGTTACTAGAGTGACAGAAGCTTAAACCCTAGTTTATGCGTTGCTTCGTAAGGGGCTGATTTGGATCCATATGTTTCAGGCTATGGTTAGGTTTACCTTAATACTTCTTTTGTAGTTGCGGATGCTTGCATTAGAGGTTAATCATAAGTGGGAGGCTTGTCCAAGTAAGGGCAGTACCCAAGCACCGGTCCACCCACATACCAAATTACCAAAGTACCGAACGCGAATCAGATGATCGTGATGAAAACTAGCTTGACGATAATTCTCGTGTGTCCTCGGGAGCGCTTTCCTTTATATAAGAGTTTGTCCATGCTTGTACTTTACTACAAAAAGGATTGGGCCACCTTGCTGCACCTTGTTTACTTTTACCTTTTGTCACTTGCTACCAATTATCTTATCACAAAACTATTTGTTACCTATAATTTCAGTGCTTGCAAAAAATACCTTACTGAAAACTGCCTATCATTTCCTTCTGCTCCTCGTTGGGTTCGACGCTCTTACTTATCAAAAGGACTACAATAGATCCCCTACACTTGTGGGTCATCAAGACTCTTTTCTGGCGCCGTTGCCGGGGAGTGAAGCGCCTTTGGTAAGTGGATTTTGGTAAGGAAAAATTTATATAGTGTACTGAAATTTATTGTCACTTGTTACTATGGCTCAAAATCCTTTGAGGGGCTTGTTCGAGGTATCTTCACCCCGACCATAAGAGCAAAGAGTTGTCCTCAACCTACTTCACCTACTGAAAATGTTTGCTTTGATATTCCTTCGGGTATGATAGAGAAACTGCTTGAAAATCCTTTTACAGGAGACGGAACACTACATCCCGATTTACACCTAATCTACGTGGATGAAGTTTGTGGATTGTTTAAGCTTGCAGGTATGCCCGAGGATGTTATCAAGAAGAAGGTCTTCCCTTTTCTTTGAAGGGAGATGCATTGACATGGTTTAGGCTATGCGATGATATGGGATCATGGAACTATAATCGTCTGAAGTTGGAATTTCATCAGAAGTTCTACCCTATGCACCAGGTTCATCGTGATCGTAATTATGTTTATAATTTCTGGCCTCGCGAAGCAGAAAGCATCGCTCAAGCTTGTGGGAGACTTAAGTCAATGTTATATTCATGCCCCAATCATGAGCTCTCAAGAGAAATGATCATTCAAAAATTTTATGGTCGGCTTTCTCTTAATAATCGCTCCATGCTCGATACTTCTTGTCCTGGCTCTTTTAAGGAAGGAAATACTAAAGCTTCTAGAGGCAGGTATTATCTATCCCGTTACTGATAGCCAGTGGGTAAGTCATGTCCATGTTCCTAAGAAAGGAGGTATGACTGTCGTTCCTAATGATAAAGATGAATTGATCCCGCAAAGAATAGTTACAGGTTATAGGATGGTAATTGATTTCCGTAAGTTAAATAAAGCTACTAAGAAAGATCATTACCCCTTACCATTTATTGATCAAATGCTAGAAAGGTTATCCAAACATACTCATTTTGCTTTCTAGACGGTTATTCTGGTTTCTCTCTAATACCTGTGTCAAAGGCGGATCAAGAAAAGACCACTTTTACTTGTCCTTTCGGTACCTTTGCTTATAGACGTATGCCTTTTGGTTTATGTAATGCACCTGCTACCTTTCAAAGATGCATGATGGCTATATTCTCTGATTTTTGTGAAAAGGTTGTTGAGGTTTTCATGGATGATTTCTCCGTTTACGGAACTTATTTTGATGATTGCTTAAGCAAACTTGATCGAGTTTTGCAGAGATGTGAAGGCACTAATCTTATCTTGAATTGGGAGAAGTGCCACTTTATGGTTAATGAAGGCATTGTCTTGGGACATAAATTTTTTGAAAGAGTTATTGAAGTTGACAAAGCCAAAGTGGATGCTATTGAAAAGATGACATGCCCTAAGGACATCAAAGGTATACGAAGTTTCCTTGGTCATGCCAGGTTTTATAGGAGGTTCATTAAGGACTTCTCCAAAATCTCCAGGCCTCTGACTAATCTCTTACAAAAATATATTCCTTTTGTCTTTGATGATGATTGTCTAGAAGCATTTGAAATACTTAAGAAAGCATTGATCTCTGCACCTATTGTCCAGCCCCCTGACTGGAATTTACCTTTTGATATTATGTGTGATGCTAGTGATTATGCTGGAGGAGCTGTTCTAGGGCAAAGAGTTGATAATAAATTGAATGGTATCCAGTATGCTAGTAAAACTCTAGATAGTGCCCAAAGAAATTATGCCACTACTGAGAAATAATTTTTAGCAGTTGTATTTGCTTGTGATAAGTTTAGACCCTATATCGTTGATTCTAAAGTAACTATTCACACTGATCATGCTGCTATCAAATACCTTATGGAAAAAAAGATGCTAAGCCTAGACTTATTAGATGGGTTCTCTTGCTGCAAGAATTTGACTTGCATATTATTGATAGAAAGGGAGCTGAGAACCCCGTAGCAGATAACTTGTCTAGGTTAGAGAATATACTTGATGACCCACAACCTATTGATGATAGCTTTCCTGATGAACAACTAGCTGTCATAAATACTTCTCATACTACTCCATGGTATGCTGATTATGCTAATTATATTGTTGCTAAGTTTATACCTCCTAGCTTCACATACCAGCAAAAGAAAAAGTTCTTCTATGATTTGAGACATTACTTCTGGGATGACCCACATCTTTATAAATAAGGAGTAGATGGTATTATTAGACGTTGTGTACCTGAGCATGAACAGGAACAGATCCTATGCAAGTGCCACTCCGAAGCTTATGGAGGACACCATCCGGGAGATAGAGCTGCACACAAGGTATTGCAATCCGGTTTTTATTGGCCTACTCTCTTCAAGGATGCCCGTAAGTTTGTCTTATCTTGTGATGAATGTCAAAGAATTGGTAATATTAGTAGACGTCAAGAAATGCCTATGAATTATTCACTTGTTATTAAACCATTTGATGTTTGGGGCTTTGATTATATGGGACCATTTCCTGCCTCTAATGGATACACACATATTTTAGTTGCTATTGATTACGTTACTAAGTGGGTAGAAGCTATTCCAACTAGTAGTGCTGATCACAACACCTCTATTAAGATGCTTAAATAAGTTATTTCCCCGAGGTTTGGAGTCCCTAGATATCTCATGACTGATGGTGGTTCACACTTTATTCATGGTGCTTTCCGTAAGATGCTTGCAAAGTATGATGTCAACCATAGAATTGCATCCCCCTATCACCCACAGACTAGTGGTCAAGTAGAACTAAGTAATAGGGAGTTGAAACTAATCTTGCAAAAGACAGTTAATAGGTCTAGGAAGAATTGGTCCAAGAAACTTGATGATGCATTATGGGCCTATAGAACAGCATACAAAAATCCTATGGGTATGTCTCCACATAAGATGGTATATGGAAAAGCTTGTCACTTACCTCTTGAGCTTGAACATAAGGCATATTGGGATATCAAAGAGCTCAATTATGATTTCAAACTTGCCGGTGAGAAGAGGTTATTTGACATTAGCTGTCTTGATGAATGGAGGACCCAGGCTTACGAGAATGCCAAGCTGTTTAAAGAAAAAGTTAAAAGATGGCATGACAAGAGGATACAAAAGCGTGAGTTTAACGTAGGTGATTATGTCTTGCTATTCAACTCTTGTTTAAGATTTTTTGCAGGAAAACTTCTCTCCAAGTGGGAAGGACCTTACGTTATCGTGGAGGTCTATCGTTCCGGTGCCATAAAAAATCAACAATTTCGAAGGCACAAATCCGAAGGTGGTGAATGGTCAAAGGATTAAAAATTATATCTCAGGTAATCTAATAAATGTTGAAACCAATATTATTGAAACCGTAACCCCGGAGGAATACAAAAGGGGCACTTTCCAGAACGATTCAGCCTCCAAAAAGGAAGAGGTATGTGATACGGTAAGTAAACCGACTCCAAAACAGTTCTAAAGGCAATTTTTCTCCGTTCTGGAATATTTAGAAAAATAGAAAAATAAGAAGCAGTCCGGAGGAGACACGAGGCGTCCACGAGGGTGGAGGGCGCTCCCCCCTTCCCAGGGCGCACCCCCCTGCCTCGTGGGCATCCCGTGTGTCCCCCGGACTCCGTTTTCTTGTGGGTTACTCCTTTTGGTCGGTAAAAATTCATTATATATACTCCCGAAGGTTTTGACCTCTGTATCACGCAAAAATCCTCTGTTTTCATTTCGAGCTGCTGTTTTTGACAGATCTAGATCGTCATGGCGTCCTCCAACACCCCCAAGGACAAGTTCTTCGAGAAGGTCATCAATCCCTACCTTGCGGAGGTGCTGCACCACTCTAAAACCATGGAGTTGCATGAGGGGGTGCTGCACATCCATGATGTTGAGGGGCCGAGGAGGACCGGAAGCATGGAGACAAGACTCGAAGCAATGGAGCAGCAAGTTTTCAAGTGCCAAGGTATGGTGGAACGAGGACTCAACACCAACCACATGATGATCTCGGAGCTCGCCAACAACCTCAACCTGGACTCAAGGATCTTTGGGGAAGCTATCTCCAATCTTCAAGAGAAGATCGAACACCTCCAAGCCCAGATCTATGACCTGCAAAACCAAAACTATGAGTATGAATATAGAATCAAGAAGATGAGTTTGGCTGCAGATTTGACTATCCCGGAGACTCGATCATCCTTCTACGATGGTGAACCCATGCCTTGGAAGGTGGACAACAAGCCTGCATCATCAACAACTCCATCATCACCACCCCCGAAGGAGACATAATCATATGGGTATGGGCACTCCCCTTGGCAACTGCCAAGCTTGGGGGAGTGACCCCGGTATCGTATCATCATCACTCCTATCTTTACCGTTTTACTTAGTACGATCCTTTTGGTAGTATCTTGATCTAGTAGAATAAAGTTAGCATGATCTAGTTGTGAGCTTTTGCTTTGTGAGCTTTACCCTTTGTAATCGAGTCCGTGAGTTATATAATAAAGATTAGTGTTGAGTCAAGGGCTTGAATTCCACACTTGGGTCATGATAAAAAGAGAGAAAACATAAAGAGTATCAAAGAGATCATAGCGATCTTATGGGAAGTAATGACTTCACATACAAAAGTATGATAAATAAAAGTTGTTGGGGGTTGACAAACATAGTTTTGGTCATCGTTGCAATTAATAGGAAGTAATAAAAGAAGAGAGGCTTCACATACAAATATACTATCTTGGACATCTTTTATGATTGTGAGCACTCATTAGAGTATGACATGCTAAAGAGGTGATGTTGGACAAGGAAGACAACATAATGGGTTATGTCTTCTTATATCCGAAATAAAGTATATTGTCATGGATCATACAACATGTTGAGCTTGCCTTTCCCCCTCATGCTAGCCAAAACTCCTCGCACCAAGTAGAGTTACTACTTGTGCTTCCATATATCCTTAAACCCAGTTTTGCCATGAGAATCCACCGTACCTACATATGGATTGAGAAAGATCCTTCCAAGTAAGTTGTCATGTTTTAAACTCGCTAAAATATGTATGATTTATTAGTGTGGGAGAAATTAGCTTCATACGATCTTGTGATATGGAAGTACTAAAAGCGACGGACTGCATAATAAAGGTCCTTATCACAAGTGGCAATATAAAGTGAAGTTCTTCTATGCTAAGACTTTGTGCACCCAACCACAAAAACACATGACAACCTCTGCTTCCCTCTGCGAAGGGCCTATCTATTATTCTTGCCTTATAAGTGTCAAGGTGAAATCCACCTTTCCTTTTTTACATTTTATCCTTTGGCAAGCACATTGTGTTGGAAAGATCTTGACATATATACCCACTTGGATGTAAGTTTTCATGATCTATTACTGTTGACGTTACCCTTGAGGTAAAAGGTTGGGAGGCAACACCATAAGCCCCTATTTCTCTGTGTCCGATTAAAACTCCATAAACATAAGTATTGCGTGAGTGTGAGCAATTGTGAAAGACTATATGATAGTTGAGTATGTAGGCTTGCTGAAAAGCTCTTATATTGACTCTTTCCGATGTTATGATAAATTGCAATTGCTTCAATGACCGAGATCAAAGTTTGTTAGTTTCCAACAAAGTTTATGATTCATACTTGATATTGTGGATGAATTGTTACTTTAGTATAAGAATCATATGACTATATTTATATAAGTTGCTGTTATGAGAATGATCATGATGCCCTCATGTCCGTATTTTGTTTTTATCGACACCTCTATCTCTAAAACGTCTGGACATATTTTTCGATATCGGCTTTCGCTTGAGGACAAGCGAGGCCTAAGCTTGGGGGAGTTGATACGTCCATTTTGCATCATGCTTATATGTTGATATTTATTGCATTATGGGCTGTTATTATATGTTTTGTCACAATACTTATGCCTTTTCTCTCTTATTTTACAAGGTTTACATGAAGAGGGAGAATGCCGGCAGCAGGAATTCTGGGCTGAAAAAGGAGCAAACTCTGGAAACCTATTCTGCACAACTCCAAAAGCCCCGAAACTCAACAGAACTTCGTTTCAGAAAATATAAAAATATCTGGCGAAAGAAGTCCACGAGGGGGGCCACCGACTGTCCACGAGGGTGGGGGGCGCTCCCCCTTCCCAGGGCGCGCCCCCTGCCTCGTGGGCCAGCCGGAAGGCCCCCGATGCCCATCTTCTCCTATATGAGGTGTTTTGACCTGGAAAAAATAATAAGGAGGCCTTTGGGACCAGACGCCGCCGTCTCAAGGCAGAACCGAGGCGGAAACCAATCTAGGGCTCCAGCAGAGCTGTTCTGCCGGGGATACTTCCCTCCGGGAGGGGGAAATCGTCACCGCCGTCATGACCAACAACTCTCCCATCTTGGGGAGGGCTATGTTCATAAACATCTTCACCAGCACCATCTCTTCTCAAACCCTAGTTCATCTCTTGTATATAATCTTTGTACCCAAACCTCAGATTGGTACCTATGGGTTGCTAGTAGTGTTGATTACTCCTTGTAGTTGATGCTAGTTGGTTTATTTGGTGGAAGATCATATGTCCAGATCCATTATGCATATTAATACCCCTCTGATCATGAACAATATTATGTCTTGTGAGTAGTTACTTTTGTTCCTGAGGATATGGGAGAAGTCTTGCTATTAGTAGTCATGTGAATTTGGTCTTCGTTCGATATTTTGATGAGATGTATGTTGTCTCTCCTCTAGTGGTGTCATGTGTACGTCGACTACATGACACTTCACCATTATTTGGGCCTAGAGGAAGGCATTGGGAAGTAATAAGTAGATGATGGGTTGCTAGAGTGACAGAAGCTTAAACCCTAGTTTATGCGTTGCTTCGTAAGGGGCTGATTTGGATCCATATGTTTCAGGCTATGGTTAGGTTTACCTTAATACTTCTTTTGTAGTTGCGGATGCTTGCATTAGAGGTTAATCATAAGTGGGAGGCTTGTCCAAGTAAGGGCAGCACCCAAGCACCGGTCCACCCACATACCAAATTACCAAAGTGCCGAACGCGAATCAGATGATCGTGATGAAAACTAGCTTGACGATAATTCCCGTGTGTCCTCGGGAGCGCTTTCCTTTATATAAGAGTTTGTCCAGGCTTGTCTTTACTACAAAAAGGATTGGGACACCTTGCTGCACCTTGTTTACTTTTACCTTTTGTCACTTGCTACCAATTATCTTATCACAAAACTATCCGTTACCTATAATTTCAGTGCTTGCAGAAAATACCTTACTGAAAACTGCCTATCATTTCCTTCTGCTCCTCGTTGGGTTCGACACTCTTACTTATAGAAAGGACTACGATAGATCCCCTACACTTGTGGGTCATCACCTTGTCCCCGTTTGGGACCGTTTTTCCACGACGTTGGCCGTTGGTGCCTTTGGTAGGCACGGGGCCACCCAAGACTTAGCCCAAAGGGGAGTTGGTCGGAGTGGCAGGGAGAGTGTCATGGCAGTAGGACGGTTTTGTCCGAATGCTTTGGTCCACCCGAATGGGAGTGCGAGGCCAGGGTTCCGTGGTGTGGGTAAAGTGCGCTACCTCTGCAGAGTGTGTGTGTTAAATCTATCGATAGTCGCGCCCGCGGATATGGGCCCAGTTCGTGTTAGTCACACTGTGGGACAACAGTAATAATAATAATAATAATAATGTGCTTAATAACAACCCTGGTTCGATGATGAAAGAAGTTGGTTGAATACTTATGTGATCGTGAGAGGATCACTGTGGTATCGTGAGTACCAACTTGTTAGATATTTGGGATGTTATGCGAGAGTCAATGGTAAAGGTCAAGCTCCATGTGGTCATAAATGATTACTACGGTATTGTTAATACCAAGCTTGATTGGATCCTGAGATGATCGTGCGATGTCCGTGATGGTAAGTGATGCATGTGATGGTTACGAGGTAACCCGAGCAGAGTAAGTTGGTGCATGATAGTTTCATCATTGTTGCATGCTAGTATTATCATGTTCATATGTTCATGCCATGCTCGTATTGTTCTAGCTGTATCATGTTGTACATGTCAAGTTGTTCTGGTAGTATCATGTTCATCATTGCTTAATAACCTGTAATTGCCATGCTATTGTTTGTCTTGATTGCTTCGGTTGCTGTGAGCTTGCAAGTACATTCAATGTACTGACCTGGCGTGTCATGCCAGTTTGCAGGTCATGCCGGATATGATTGCTTGTTTGTCGTGGGTTCCTTGTTTGCGAGCTAGGATAAGCATTCCAGCCAGAGTCCCTGCGGAGTGGAGTTCACCACCGTCATCGTTGTTCCGCTGCCAGTAGTCTTTCCGCTGCTTCGTGTTGTTCTGCTGCTTGCATGGAGCAAACGTGGTACATGTAGTTTCGCCGTGACGATGTAACCCCTTGTACCCGCATAGATTGTAATAAAGAGCTGATTTGTTCTATGCTAAGTAGTGTCGTATTCCAGAAGACTTCTCCTCGATCTCTGGGCTGGAATACGGGGCGTTCCGGTTTCTCTGAGCCGGGGTGCCACACAGAGGTGGGCCAGGCATACCTAAATGACAAAGCACATGGGCTATAAGTACATGTGGTCCAATTGACAGTTGTCAAGCAAACTCAGTACATGTGGACTAAAGGGCAACCTTTGGTTCCTGTTCCAGCCACAAACCGGGACTAAAGATGCTGGGCTAGGAGAGGACAGGAGCGAGGCCCATTGGTCCCGGTTCGTGTCTGGAACCGAGACCATAGGGGTTAGAAGAACCGGGACCAATGGCCCCCGAGGCCCGACTAGCACCCTGGCCTCACGAACTGGGACTGATGCACCCTTTTGTCCCGGTTCGTGAGTGAACCGGGATTGATGCCCTTATCCCGGCATCAACCAAAGCCCTGCTTTATACTAGTGTCCTTCTACGAGTTGTTTAGACGATTCTTAAAAGTAACATGTCCCTCCAAAGTGTCTTTCTAATCCTGAGCTCAAATGCTCCTTTATAAACCGTAAAACCGAAAGAAATAAGATAGTTTAAAAACAGATTTTCTCAATAGCATTATGAATGTTTTCTATTTACGAAAAATTGCACGTATGCAGAACATTCATCAACAATGTTTGTTGGAAAAACATCATTTTTTAATTTTATTTTTTTAATTTTACTATTCAAGGGAGTGCACACATTTGAGCTCGAGAGTAGGAACTCCATGTCCCTCGTCCTCATTTTTCAATGTACAAAAAAAAGGCGCGGAAATAGATAGAATATCTTGAATGAAGACTAAACTGAAATGAAGCCCCGGCTGTTTCGAAAATGGCAAAATCTTAGGCCCAAGAAGAAGGGGCGACTCGTATCATCTGTAAAGTGGGGCCGACCATGGGAAATCATACTAGTCACTATGTTTATACATAGTGGAGTTTCTCCTCCTGAGCTCAAATGCACCCACATGAACAGTGAAATCTAAAAAATAATTGATATTTTGGCAACAAACATTTTTGGATGTTCTACATAAGTGCAAGTCTCCATGAAGAAATAAGATTCCTAATGCTGGGAAAAATAATGTTAAAAAAATATTAATTTTGAAAGCATTTTGACGTGCTATTTCGTTATTTTGCCCATACCTGCACAAATGTGATCTCATCATGGAAATTTGCACACAGGCAAAGAACTAAGTAATGTTTATTTTCTAACAGAATGTTTTAACTGGTCATATCAGGAGCGTATAAGCTTGGAATTAGAAGGGCACTTTTGATTTATCATGCACTCCTTATCCACTGCTCTCTTTGTATGTAGGGCATCTCCAAAGCTATCTGCTATCCTCTAAAACGGACACACTATATGTTCGTGGATCGCGTCCGAACTGTTCAGGGAAATGATACGGGAGCCGCCCATTCAAACATGTCTCTTAAATAGTCATCAAATCCAAACAACAGAGGTGGGCCAGGCAGACCTAGGATGCATTTGGTTTAAGGACATGCTGGGGTGGTTATGGGCATCCCTATCCAGTGGGATAAGGATAACCATATTTTCTGTTTGGTTGATGGATGAGATTAGCCTATGTTTTGTTTGGTTTGAAGGTTAAATCTTGGCTGGGGATAGCCATTATTCTGTTTGGTTGGTGTGTGAGGTTAGACATTTTAATATGAGGCAATCAAATATCATATGTACTACAGCAAGTATAAGAACATTTTTAGAATCTTGAGCACCATACCAAAACAAACTCCAGCAAGTTATAATGCACGAAAAAATAAATTTCAGCAA
>LR738713.1:858826392-858874134 GCA_902687465.1 Secale cereale | reverse complement strand
AAAAAAAAAGATACATGCGAGTGAGTTTTCAGAACTTCCAAAATATGTTTTCAAATGTACCCCTCAATCCACTTCCTTTTCATTTTTTTCTTTCTGGTTACACATTAAACTTCCAAATGTACCCCTAGTTTACTTGATATCATCCCAGAAAAAAATTTATTACTTAGATACATACCAGATCGTTTTCATACTGCCAATGTTTTAACGATATCTATAGCATGCTTTGTTATGTTTTGATGTCCTTTTATTTACTCACCATAGTTAGATGTTGCTCTAAAAAACAATAGGTACACATAAAACTTCTGAATATAGCCCTCGGTCTACTTGAAGATAAAAGCAAAATACTTAGCAAAATTTATAATTATAACTTCCACAAGATACAAAAATACTCATGTAGATTTATTGTACAAACTTATCCTAACAGATTATCATCAGGTATGATCATTTTACACATCTCCCAAAAAAATCACAACATAGGTCATCATGAAAAATACATGATAATACTAATGCTTGTTGCCTACTTCTTAGGTATTTCATATTCCCCGCTTTGTGCGGTAGATTGGCGGCATAGCGCACTCGGGCGCGCACGAGCAAGGCCGACCCATGAGATCGGTTTCCTTTATCCTGTATTTGGTTTTCGACTTTTTTTTGTTTCATTTGATTTTTATTCCTACATTTTAGGTTTTATTTTTGTGTGGCACCTTTTAAAATTAAAAAGTTATTATAAAATTCATAAAAATATCAAAATACAAAAAGAAACATGAACGTTTGTTCAAATACATGAATATTTTGAAATCATATGATGGCCATTTTTTGAATAGATAAACACAAAAATTACACTAACAATTTTTTAACCATGCGAAATTTTTAAAAAATAACATAAACATTTTTAAATATATGAAATGTCATTTCTAGTCTACTTTTCATGAAAATAATTTGAAACTGTGCCGGTCTATGATGACAAGCCTGCTTATTAAACTTCTAACAAACTGCTCAAAAAATGTTATTTCTCACAAGGGGTGCTCCTAGGGACCTCCTATATGACGCATTCTGCTTCAACGAGGAGCTCGACGCACGACTGTGCCGGCCCATCGATGTGAAAGCCGTTTGTGTTTCCTGTATCACGCGCGACCCAAAAAAAATCAGAAAAATAATTAGGCTACACTAGGATTCGATCCCACGATCTCGCTCACACCAAATACCAGACTGTGACCAGCTAGCCACTCTATCACGAAAACTCTCTAACAACAGACAACAGGGTTGAAATCTTAGAAGGAAAAAAATAGAAAAATTTCTGAAAAATTTCAAACAATTCGAAATGTATCAAATATTTTTTGATATTCCATGTTTTTTTGGGGAATCTTTTTAACAATTAGAAACATTTCAATTTAGATAAAACACGAACATTTTTGGCATGACCTCACAGTTTTGGAAAAAATGAAACTTTTATGACAGTGTGCATTTTTTTTGAACAAGAAACATTTTCTGAAACTCCAGAACATGTTTTGAGGAATAAACATTTTTCTAAAATTGTGATTGTTTTTCATGGAAATGAGAACATATTTTAAAATGCCAGAACATTTATGAATGACATTGTGAACAGATTTTGAAAAAGAGAACATTTTTTGAACTTCCTGAACATTTTTTCAAAACATGAACATAAAAAAATTGAAAACGAGAATATTTTTTGAAATTACTGAACATTGTTTGCAACCCAGACATTGTCTGATATTGAGAACAAAATTTGAAAACAGGAATATTTTTTGAAATTTCTAAAAGAGCTTTTGAAACACGAGCATTATTTGATATGTTCTAAAAAATTGAAAATGGCAATATTTTTAGAAATTGCTGAACATTTTATGAAATTGGACCAAATCTTGAAACCGAGAATATGTTAAGAAACTCCGCATAAATATTTGAAATTGCCAAACAAAAGAAACTTGAAAAGCGGAAAATCCAAAGAAAACAGAAAAGAAAAAATTGAAACAAAAAAGTGAAAATGGGGAAATAGAAAAAGCAGTTCACCAACCTGCTAGAAGGTTCCCAAAACCATAAAAACCGGCTGTGAACCACTTAGAAGTATTCTGAAACCGGATTCGCTCAAACGTTCGAATGCGCCAGCGCATCCGAAAGCTCGTCCATATACCATGTGCAACGTCTCGACTAATTGCCGGATCAAACGGCAAATAGGAATTTCCGTTCTCCTATGTCTTACATTAAGCGACACGGTGGGAACCCTCTCGCCGCGTCGCTTAATGTGTATAGAAATGTTGACCATGTACTAAAAATTGATGAATAAATTTGATCATTTATATAAAAATGTTAATCAAACAGTTGAGAAAATGTTGAACAAATATTTTTAAAAAAATCACCATTCATTTCAAAATGTTAAATTAGTTTAGAAAAAATGTAGAGCGGGTGTTCAAATGTAAATATTGAATTTTAAAATGTTAAATATGAAAAATATTATATGTGCATAGTTTTTTTAAACCATGTACTATAAAAATATTAATCTTGTATTTTTGAAATTGTTAATCAAGCATTCTAAAGAGTGTAAAAGTGTGTGTAGGGTAAATATTCACAATGTATTTCTCGAGATGGAGGTCTTCACTCTCGGAGGACAGCACCGCTGGCGAGAGACCGTGACCCAACCGTTGTACCCCGTCAAGCCAGGCAATGACCACCTTCTTCAAGGGCTCTCTGATTTGGACCGTCGAGGAGGAGATTCAACGGGACGCCCCCGGTTTCCTCCACTTTTTCTTAGAGGACGAGTTATCCAGCATTATGCCGCCACCTCCTTGTCGGAGCCCAAGATTTGTGTATGCGTTGGCCAGCTTTGCCGAGATTTGCGGGACTTGTGTGTGTGCGTGCCTCGGCTAGGACAACGGAGTTATGGATGTGCGGTGAACTTGGCAAAAACAATGTGCCGGCGCAATGGGACCGGCGTTACCTTCTCGCCGATGATCCTTTCTTTCGCACTTACCAGTCTTTTTGTCTCGTCGGCATATTCCATGAGGAGATCATGTTCCGAGACGAATCGTACGGTCTCTGGTTCTACAGCAGACCATGGACTTGAACTTTCACGACCTAACACAGACATACTTGTTGAATACACGCGCGAGAATCTCATTGGCTTTGACGCAATTCCCTTGGTTCCAAGCCTTGTTCCGGTCTAGCAATCATACTGCTTGAGAAAGCAAGGGGTGATGGTGTATCTTGTCCGGGGCAAAATATGACAGTGCACGCTGAGAAACCAAATTAATTCGTCTGTGATGATGATTTTTTTTTTAGAAAAAGAGGAGGACTTCCGGCCTCTGCATCTGGATGATGCATGCAGCCACTTTATTAATTTACACAAGACCTTACAAAGTCATATAACAGTAAGACTAAAGACATCGTCTGGTCAACATCTGTCGCTAATCCTATCCAGTTGATGAAGGGATGTTGGTAGTGTGGGCCTAATACCAAACATACCCCACAGGCAAACCTAACATCTAAGACCTGAGGTCCCAACCAGGACACATGCCGAGTATGGGGCACCCAACAGTCCGGCGCACTCCTCAACCAGGACGCCTGCCGGTATGAGGCGGTCGCAGCCACCTGCCACCAATCCATCTTCAATGTTCTACTGCTGCATCTACCTTGCCCGGTCTAGCTACCGTCGACGCCACCACGACGCCAGACATCGTCACCTCCATGCGCGCGTCCATCGTCACGCATCTGTCGGCAAGACACCGCTGCGCCACGCGGCCGAGACCAATCGTCGATGACACGATAGATACCACACCGCTACACCACATGTCCACCTCATCCCCTCCGCATGCAGTTCCTCTTAGCACCCAAATACCTCAGGCGGCGCCTCCAAGAAGGGTACGACACACGCAGTGCCGCCGCCGCCCAATTTAAGGAGATTTGGGTTTTCACCTGGGCATGGGGTCGGGGTGGAGGGCAGGGACCTCGGCGGTGCCTGCAAGGAGGAGAATGGCGACCCTGGTCGTCGCCACCGTCGGGATGAACGAGTCATCTAGAGTTTTCTCTACCAGCCCCCGGGAACGCACCGAGGCCGACGACCGCGATCATAAGCCACCAAGTGCGGCGGGAGAGAGCCTGCAGCGTTGAGGAGATCTACCGGCAACTCACCGCCCACGCGGTCAAGACGCCGTCCATCCACCCCATGCGAACGTCGCCAGCCGAGGGTGTCGTCGCCATGCCTAACAGGACCGCCATCCTAGATCCAGATTCCTCCACGACGGACGGAGTGGCGAGATGCACCATTAGGGATGAGATCCGGCACCGCGCGGCCAACGCCATCGCCCAAGCCCGTCGTCGACCGATCCTGCCGCCGCCTGGAGCCCGCACGCTACCGGGAAACCCACACCCATGGATCTTGGCGCCCCACACCGCTGTGAGCTTGCCGCATCCGGGATCCGCCGCATCGTCGGGAGGGCCGCACCCCGCGGATCATGATGCCCATGCCGCCGCGGATCCGGGAGAGGGAGGAGAGACCCTTCGCCGCCACCGTCGCATGCACGGGCTTTGCCTGGCGCCGATCTTCGGCAGCGGCGGAGGGGGAGAAGGGCGCTGGAGGGTTACTAGGCGGCGGCGGCTGAGCCCTCCCGAGCCGCCCGCGGGGTAGGCGACGCGAGAGGGATGCGAGACGTGAGGGAGACCGACACAGCCAACACACACACAAGTCTGTGATGATGATGGACATACTTCTTTCTTGGAGTGGATTATTTGTTTTTGTTCGTTCACATGTCGAGTGATGGATTATAGGCCATGATCCTAGGGTTGCTGGTACATTTTGCGAAGATACTACTACGACTGTGACTCTGTGAGGCACATGCAATTTAATGACCATTGATTTACTTTTATCTTTCGGAGAAGCCAGGGGTAAGTCAACTGAAAATGAAATTAGGGTTAGTCGATCATTTTCAGCCTTAGATGCAGATCCCAGCGGTGTAGATACCTTCTCCTACCTCTATTGTTTCCTGTTGATCTTCTATCTCGATCTGGCCCCGAGTCAATAGCTACCACCGGCCTCTGCCGCCCGCGACCGCATTGTTGTCGCGCCCTCCCATCAATTGCCACCCACAGCCTTCTGCCGCCTCCCACGGTCATCCCTCAAACCCCGGCGATGACCGATTTTTTCTTTGGCGAACTTGCACCACCCACCACACCCCTAAGATAGATAATGTGGTAGTTTGCCACCATAAGATAGATATCGGGGTCTTCTTCACCGAGCTCCTTCCTTCTCTCTGACTGTTTAATTCCTTCCTTGATGTGAAAATCGACAGTCCCAAATTCTAAATTCACGCGACTTACATATAGTTGTTGTGTTTATTACTCCCTCCGACCCCGCCTTTGCCACGCTGGAAAAGTGGAGGTGTAATCCTCTGGGTTACGTCTTCGCTTATCGAAAGCGTATTTTGCCTCTTCGTCGGCCCAGAATGCGTTTTCCTCTCTGGAAAGCATATTTTCCGAATAGGCGCGTTCAGTTTGTCATGTTAAGGGCCTAGTTGTGATGATTTTTATTACATATAGGTCCTTGGCAGAAAAACAATCGTATCTTTTTACCTGTAGCTTCGATCGAGGTGAATTCAACGCTCACGTCTTCGTCTCGTCAAACCCGTTCCGTTCCCATCATTTTCATTATGGCTTGACATACTGGAAATGACCATTTTGCCCTTGTGCCTAATCAGCCCCCTCCGAGAGAGTACCCTTTCCGGCCATTCTTTCCGCGATCGTTCCACACTTCTTCCCGAAGCCTTCTTCGTCCCCACGCAAGCCACAACCACCATTTGCATGATAGCCATGCAGAAGCATTGGTTTTCAAGTTGAACCTTTAATAACTGTTTGTTTGCTTTACTGCTGTTGTCGTTATTTCGGTTATGCGTATGAATCGGTGTTTACCGTCATGCTATGTTTCTTGCACTCTGTTATCATGTTCTACTTGCTAGTATTACTTTCATATGACATGCTTGGTAGTAGTCCATGTTGGTGATGGTCTTCGGTGCATGACTATTGTCTGTCCCGGGTACCATTGTATGCCTGCTCCTTTGCATCCAGTTGATTAAATACTTGCATGGTAGTTTTATTGTTATGTTATTGCATGGTATTTACTGTTGATGCTAGTGGTCATGTTATGCTATGAGTAGTGTTCTAGTTGTGATATTCATGCTCGTCAGTGTGACATGCTCATCTGGATAAATGGTTAAATGTGGTTGTTATGCTCGTTGATTATGATGCACCCCCATGGTTATGTTGATATCATGTTCATGCATTGTAGTTGCATCATGTTATTTTATCATGGCTCAGCATTTTGCATTCAAGTTTAACCGGATTAAATTGAACTTGAACAACTGTTGGCTGAGTCATGGTGCCACCAAATCGAGCTGACCAGTGCAGCCACGCTTACCCTATGGGGGGGTCCTAACTGGGTCTATTGTCATGCGTCTCGCTGGTGCCTTCCGCGAGGGAAGGTTATGCGCGGGCGCTACCCTGCTCAGGTAGGATGGCATAAGCCTTGTGTGCTTGTTTTTTTTTTTGTAAGGATCCTTGTGATACGTCCATTTTGCATCATGCTTATATGTTGATATTTATTGCATTATGGGCTGTTATTATATGTTTTGTCACAATACTTATGCCTTTTCTCTCTTATTTTACAAGGTTTACATGAAGAGGGAGAATGCCGGCAACTGGAATTCTGGGCTGGAAAAGGAGCAAACTCTGGAAACCTATTCTGCACAACTCCAAAAGCCCCGAAACTCAACAGAACTTCGTTTTAGAAAATATAAAATATATCTGGCAAAAGAAGTCCACGAGGGGGGCCACCGGCTGTCCACGAGGGTGGGGGGCGCGCCCCCTTCCCAGGGCGCGCTTCCCTGCCTCGTGGGTCAGCCGGAAGGCCCCCGATGCCCATCTTCTCCTATATGAGGTGTTTTGACCTGGAAAAAAAATAATAAGGAGGCTTTCGGGACCATACGCCGCCGTCTCGAGGAGGAACCGAGGCGGAAACCAATCTAGGGCTCCGGCAGAGCTGTTGTGCCGGGGATACTTCCCTCCGGGAGGGGGAAATCGTAACCGCCGTCATCACCAAAAAATCTCCCATCTTGGGGAGGGCTGTCTTCATCAACATCTTCACCAGCACCATCTCCTCTCAAACCCTAGTTCATCTCTTGTATCCAATCTTTGTACCCAAACCTCAGATTGGTACCCGTGGGTTGCTAGTAGTGTTGATTACTCCTTGTAGTTGATGCTAGTTGGTTTATTTGGTGGAAGATCATATGTTCAGATCCATTATGCATATTAATACCCCTGTGATCATGAACAATATTATGTCTTGTGAGTAGTTACTTTTGTTCCTGAGGACATGGGAGAAGTCTTGCTATTAGAAGTCATGTGAATTTGGTCTTCGTTCGATATTTTGATGAGATGTATGTTGTCTCTCCTCTAGTGGTGTCATGTGAACGTCGACTACATGACACTTTACCATTATTTGGGCCTAGAGGAAGCCATTGGGAAGTAATAGGTAGATGATGGGTTACTAGAGTGACAGAAGCTTAAACCCTAGTTTATGCGTTGCTTCGTAAGGGGCTGAGTTGGATCCATATGTTTCAGGCTATGGTTAGGTTTACCTTAATACTTCTTTTGTAGTTGCGGATGCTTGCATTAGAGGTTAATCATAAGTGGGAGGCTTGTCCAAGTAAGGGCAGTACCCAAGCACCGGTCCACCCACATACCAAATTACCAAAGTACCGAACGCGAATCAGATGATCGTGATGAAAACTAGCTTGACGATAATTCTCGTGTGTCCTCGGGAGCGCTTTCCTTTATATAAGAGTTTGTCCATGCTTGTACTTTACTACAAAAAGGATTGGGCCACCTTGCTGCACCTTGTTTACTTTTACCTTTTGTCACTTGCTACCAATTATCTTATCACAAAACTATTTGTTACCTATAATTTCAGTGCTTGCAAAAAATACCTTACTGAAAACTGCCTATCATTTCCTTCTGCTCCTCGTTGGGTTCGACACTCTTACTTATCAAAAGGACTACAATAGATCCCCTACACTTGTGGGTCATCAAGACTCTTTTCTGGCGCCGTTGCCGGGGAGTGAAGCGCCTTTGGTAAGTGGATTTTGGTAAGGAAAAATTTATATAGTGTACTGAAATTTATTGTCACTTGTTACTATGGCTCAAAATCCTTTGAGGGGCTTGTTCGAGGTATCTTCACCCCGACCATAAGAGCAAAGAGTTGTCCTCAACCTACTTCACCTACTGAAAATGTTTGCTTTGATATTCCTTCGGGTATGATAGAGAAACTGCTTGAAAATCCTTTTACAGGAGACGGAACACTACATCCCGATTTACACCTAATCTACGTGGATGAAGTTTGTGGATTGTTTAAGCTTGCAGGTATGCCCGAGGATGTTATCAAGAAGAAGGTCTTCCCTTTTCTTTGAAGGGAGATGCATTGACATGGTTTAGGCTATGCGATGATATGGGATCATGGAACTATAATCGTCTGAAGTTGGAATTTCATCAGAAGTTCTACCCTATGCACCAGGTTCATCGTGATCGTAATTATGTTTATAATTTCTGGCCTCGCGAAGCAGAAAGCATCGCTCAAGCTTGGAGGAGACTTAAGTCAATGTTATATTCATGCCCCAATCATGAGCTCTCAAGAGAAATGATCATTCAAAATTTTTATGGTCGGCTTTCTCTTAATAATCGCTCCATGCTCGATACTTCTTGTCCTGGCTCTTTTATGATGAAGACTATTGAATTCAAATGGGATTTATTGGAGAGAATTAAACGCAACTCTAAAGATTGGGATCTCGACGAAGGTAAGGAGTCAGGTATGACCCCTAAGTTTGATTGTGTTAAACCTTTTATGGATACCGATGTTTTCCGTGAGTTTAGCACTAAATATGGACTTGACTCTGAGATAGTAGCTTCTTTCTGTGAATCTTTTGCTACTCATGTTGATCTCCCCAAGGAGAAGTGGTTTAAATACCATCCCCCTATTGAAGTAAGAGTAGTTGAACCTATTAAAGTTGAAGAAAAGACTATCAGTTATAATGTTGATCCTGTTATTCCTACTGCTTATATTGAGAAACCACCTTTCCCTGTTAGGATAAAGGATCATGCTCAAGCTTCAACTGTAGTTCGTAAGAGTAATACTAGAACACCTACACCCCCTGAGCAAATTAGAGTTGAACCTAGTGTTGCTATGGTTAAAGATCTCTTGGTAGAAGATTTAGATGGACATGTTATTTACCTCCAAGAAGAGTCTACTAGAATAGCCAAACCCAATGCTAGGAACAAACATAGACCTATTGTGGGCTTGCCTGTTATCTCCGTTAAGATAGGAGATCATTGTTACCATGGTTTATGTGATGTAGGTGCTAGTGCGAGTATTATCCCTCATGATTTATATCAAGAAATTATGCATGGTATTGCACCTATTGAGTTAGAAGGGATTGATGTTACTATTAAGCATGCTAATAGAGATACTATTTCACCAGTTGGGATTGTTAGAGATGTTGAAGTCTTGTGTGGGAAGGTTAAATACCCTGCTGATTTTCTTGTTCTTAGTTCCCCACAAGATGAATTATGTCGCATTATATTTGGTAGACCCTTCTTGAACACCGTTAATGCTAAGATAGACTGCGTGAAAGATATTGTTACTGTGGGGTTAGGGGATATGTCTCATGATTTTAACTTTGCTAAATTCCGTAGACAACCCCTTGAAAAGGCACCACCCAGTAAGGATGAAATTATTGGTCTTGCTTCTATTGCCGTGCCACCTAATGATCCTTTAGAACAATACTTGCTAGACCATGAAAACGATATGCATATGAATGAGAGAAGGGAAATAGATGAATATTCTTTAAACAGGGACCCGTACTGAAAAACAACTTGCTTGTTGAAATCCTAGGGGATCCTCCTCCACCCAAGGGTGATCCCGTGTTTGAACTTAAACCTTTACCTGATAATCTTAAGTATGTTTATCTTGATGAAAAGAAGATATATCCTGTTATTATTAGTGCTAACCTTTCAGAGCAGGAAGAAGAAAAACTATTGAAAACTCTGAAGAAGCATCATGCTGCTATTGGATATACTCTGGATGATCTTAAGGGCATTAATCCCACTATATGCCAACACAAGATAAAATTGGAAGAAAATGCTGAACCGGTTATTGATCATCAGCGATGGTTAAATCCTAAAATGAAAGAAGTGGTAAGGAAGGAAATACTAAAGCTTCTAGAGGCAGGTATTATCTATCCCGTTACTGATAGCCAGTGGGTAAGTCCTGTCCATTCTGTTCCTAAGAAAGGAGGTATGACTGTCGTTCCTAATGCTAAAGATGAATTGATCCCGCAAAGAATAGTTACAGGTTATAGGATGGTAATTGATTTCCGTAAGTTAAATAAAGCTACTAAGAAAGATCATTACCCCTTACCATTTATTGATCAAATGCTAGAAAGGTTATCCAAACATACTCATTTTGCTTTCTAGACGGTTATTCTGGTTTCTCTCAAATACCTGTGTCAAAGGCGGATCAAGAAAAGACCACTTTTACTTGTCCTTTCGGTACCTTTGCTTATAGACGTATGCCTTTTGGTTTATGTAATGCACCTGCTACCTTTCAAAGATGCATGATGGCTATATTCTCTGATTTTTGTGAAAAGGTTGTTGAGGTTTTCATGGATGATTTCTCCGTTTACGGAACTTATTTTGATGATTGCTTAAGCAAACTTGATCGAGTTTTGCAGAGATGTGAAGGCACTAATCTTATCTTGAATTGGGAGAAGTGCCACTTTATGGTTAATGAAGGCATTGTCTTGGGACATAAAATTTTTGAAAGAGTTATTGAAGTTGACAAAGCCAAAGTGGATGCTATTGAAAAGATGCCATGCCCTAAGGACATCAAAGGTATACGAAGTTTCCTTGGTCATGCCAGGTTTTATAGGAGGTTCATTAAGGACTTCTCCAAAATCTCCAGGCCTCTGACTAATCTCTTACAAAAAATATATTCCTTTTGTCTTTGATGATGATTGTCTAGAAGCATTTGAAATACTTAAGAAAGCATTGATCTCTGCACCTATTGTCCAGCCCCCTGACTGGAATTTACCTTTTGATATTATGTGTGATGCTAGTGATTATGCTGGAGGAGCTGTTCTAGGGCAAAGAGTTGATAATAAATTGAATGGTATCCAGTATGCTAGTAAAACTCTAGATAGTGCCCAAAGAAATTATGCCACTACTGAGAAATAATTTTTAGCAGTTGTATTTGCTTGTGATAAGTTTAGACCCTATATCGTTGATTCTAAAGTAACTATTCACACTGATCATGCTGCTATCAAATACCTTATGGAAAAAAAGATGCTAAGCCTAAACTTATTAGATGGGTTCTCTTGCTGCAAGAATTTGACTTGCATATTATTGATAGAAAGGGAGCTGAGAACCCCGTAGCAGATAACTTGTCTAGGTTAGAGAATATACTTGATGACCCACAACCTATTGATGATAGCTTTCCTGATGAACAACTAGCTGTCATAAATACTTCTCATACTACTCCATGGTATGCTGATTATGCTAATTATATTGTTGCTAAGTTTATACCTCCTAGCTTCACATACCAGCAAAAGAAAAAGTTCTTCTATGATTTGAGACATTACTTCTGGGATGACCCACATCTTTATAAAGAAGGAGTAGATGGTATTATTAGACGTTGTGTACCTGAGCATGAACAGGAACATATCCTATGCAAGTGCCACTCCGAAGCTTATGGAGGACACCATCCGGGAGATAGAGCTGCACACAAGGTATTGCAATCCGGTTTTTATTGGCCTACTCTCTTCAAGGATGCCCGTAAGTTTGTCTTATCTTGTGATGAATGTCAAAGAATTGGTAATATTAGTAGACGTCAAGAAATGCCTATGAATTATTCACTTGTTATTAAACCATTTGATGTTTGGGGCTTTGATTATATGGGACCATTTCCTGCCTCTAATGGATACACACATATTTTAGTTGCTATTGATTACGTTACTAAGTGGGTAGAAGCTATTCCAACTAGTAGTGCTGATCACAACACCTCTATTAAGATGCTTAAATAAGTTATTTCCCCGAGGTTTGGAGTCCCTAGATATCTAATGACTGATGGTGGTTCACACTTTATTCATGGTGCTTTCCGTAAGATGCTTGCAAAGTATGATGTCAACCATAGAATTGCATCCCCCTATCACCCACAGACTAGTGGTCAAGTAGAACTAAGTAATAGGGAGTTGAAACTAATCTTGCAAAATACAGTTAATAGGTCTAGGAAGAATTGGTCCAAGAAACTTGATGATGCATTATGGGCCTATAGAACAGCATACAAAAATCCTATGGGTATGTCTCCACATAAGATGGTATATGGAAAAGCTTGTCACTTACCTCTTGAGCTTGAACATAAGGCATATTGGGATATCAAAGAGCTCAATTATGATTTCAAACTTGCCGGTGAGAAGAGGTTATTTGACATTAGCTGTCTTGATGAATGGAGGACCCAGGCTTACGAGAATGCCAAGCTGTTTAAAGAAAAAGTTAAAAGATGGCATGACAAGAGGATACAAAAGCGTGAGTTTAACGTAGGTGATTATGTCTTGCTATTCAACTCTTGTTTAAGATTTTTTGCAGGAAAACTTCTCTCCAAGTGGGAAGGACCTTACGTTATCGAGGAGGTCTATCGTTCCGGTGCCATAAAAAATCAACAATTTCGAAGGCACAAATCCGAAGGTGGTGAACGGTCAAAGGATTAAAAATTATATCTCAGGTAATCCTATAAATGTTGAAACCAATATTATTGAAACCGTAACCCCGGAGGAATACAAAAGGGGCACTTTCCAGAACGATTCAGCCTCCAAAAAGGAAGAGGTATGTGATACGGTAAGTAAACCGACTCCAAAACAGTTCTAAAGGCAATTTTTCTCCGTTCTGGAATATTTAGAAAAATAGAAAAATAAGAAGCAGTCCGGAGGAGACACGAGGCGTCCACGAGGGTGGAGGGCGCTCCCCCCTTCCCAGGGCGCGCCTCCCTGCCTCGTGGGCATCCCGTGTGTCCCCCGGACTCCGTTTTCTTGTGGGTTACTCCTTTTGGTCGGTAAAAATTCATTATATATACTCCCGAAGGTTTTGACCTCTGTATCACGCAAAAATCCTCTGTTTTCATTTCGAGCTGCTGTTTTTGACAGATCTAGATCGTCATGGCGTCCTCCAACACCCCCAAGGACAAGTTCTTCGAGAAGGTCATCAATCCCTACCTTGCGGAGGTGCTGCACCACTCTAAAACCATGGAGTTGCATGAGGGGGTGCTGCACATCCGTGATGTTGAGGGGCCGAGGAGGACCGGAAGCATGGAGACAAGACTCGAAGCAATGGAGCAGCAAGTTTTCAAGTGCCAAGGTATGGTGGAACGAGGACTCAACACCAACCACATGATGATCTCGGAGCTCGCCAACAACCTCAACCTGGACTCAAGGATCTTTGGGGAAGCTATCTCCAATCTTCAAGAGAAGATCGAACACCTCCAAGCCCAGATCTATGACCTGCAAAACCAAAACTATGAGTATGAATATAGAATCAAGAAGATGAGTTTGGCTGCAGATTTGACTATCCCGGAGACTCGATCATCCTTCTACGATGGTGAACCCATGCCTTGGAAGGTGGACAACAAGCCTGCATCATCAACAACTCCATCATCACCACCCCCGAAGAAGGAGACATAATCATATGGGTATGGGCACTCCCCTTGGCAACTGCCAAGCTTGGGGGAGTGACCCCGGTATCGTATCATCATCACTCCTATCTTTACCATTTTACTTAGTACGATCCTTTTGGTAGTATCTTGATCTAGTAGAATAAAGTTAGCATGATCTAGTTGTGAGCTTTTGCTTTGTGAGCTTTACCCTTTGTAATCGAGTCCGTGAGTTATATAATAAAGATTAGTGTTGATTCAAGGGCTTGAATTCCACACTTGGGTCATGATAAAAAGAGAGAAAACATAAAGAGTATCAAAGAGATCATAGCGATCTTATGGGAAGTAATGACTTCACATACAAAAGTATGATAAATAAAAGTTGTTGGGGGTTGACAAACATAGTTTTGGTCATCGTTGCAATTAATAGGAAGTAATAAAAGAAGAGAGGCTTCACATACAAATATACTATCTTGGACATCTTTTATGATTGTGAGCACTCATTAGAGTATGACATGCTAAAGAGGTGATGTTGGACAAGGAAGACAACATAATGGGTTATGTCTTCTTATATCCGAAATAAAGTATATTGTCATGGATCATACAACATGTTGAGCTTGCCTTTCCCCCTCATGCTAGCCAAAACTCCTCGCACCAAGTAGAGTTACTACTTGTGCTTCCATATATCCTTAAACCCAGTTTTGCCATGAGAATCCACCGTACCTACATATGGATTGAGAAAGATCCTTCCAAGTAAGTTGTCATGTTTTAAACTCGCTAAAATATGTATGATTTATTAGTGTGGGAGAAATTAGCTTTATACGATCTTGTGATATGGAAGTACTAAAAGCGACGGACTGCATAATAAAGGTCCTTATCACAAGTGGCAATATAAAGTGAAGTTCTTCTATGCTAAGACTTTGTGCACCCAACCACAAAAACACATGACAACCTCTGCTTCCCTTTGCGAAGGGCCTATCTATTATTCTTGCCTTATAAGTGTCAAGGTGAAATCCACCTTTCCTTTTTTACATTTTATCCTTTGGCAAGCACATTGTGTTGGAAAGATCTTAACATATATACCCACTTGGATGTAAGTTTTCATGATCTATTACTGTTGACGTTACCCTTGAGGTAAAAGGTTGGGAGGCAACACCATAAGCCCCTATTTCTCTGTGTCCGATTAAAACTCCATAAACATAAGTATTGCGTGAGTGTGAGCAATTGTGAAAGACTATATGATAGTTGAGTATGTAGGCTTGCTGAAAAGCTCTTATATTGACTCTTTCCGATGTTATGATAAATTGCAATTGCTTCAATGACCGAGATCAAAGTTTGTTAGTTTCCAACAAAGTTTATGATTCATACTTGATATTGTGGATGAATTGTTACTTTAGTATAAGAATCATATGACTATATTTATATAAGTTGCTGTTATGAGAATGATCATGATGCCCTCATGTCCGTATTTTGTTTTTATCGACACCTCTATCTCTAAAACGTTTGGACATATTTTTCGATATCGGCTTTCGCTTGAGGACAAGCGAGGTCTAAGCTTGGGGGAGTTGATACGTCCATTTTGCATCATGCTTATATGTTGATATTTATTGCATTATGGGCTGTTATTATATGTTTTGTCACAATACTTATGCCTTTTCTCTCTTATTTTACAAGGTTTACATGAAGAGGGAGAATGCCGGCAGCAGGAATTCTGGGCTGAAAAAGGAGCAAACTCTGGAAACCTATTCTGCACAACTCCAAAATCCCCGAAACTCAACAGAACTTCGTTTCAGAAAATATAAAAATATCTGGCGAAAGAAGTCCACGAGGGGGGGCACCGACTGTCCACGAGGGTGGGGGGCGCTCCCCCTTCCCAGGGCGCGCCCCCTGCCTCGTGGGCCAGCCGGAAGGCCCCCGATGCCCATCTTCTCCTATATGAGGTGTTTTGACCTGGAAAAAATAATAAGGAGGCCTTTGGGACCAGACGCCGCCGTCTCAAGGCGGAACCGAGGCGGAAACCAATCTAGGGCTCCAGCAGAGCTGTTCTGCCGGGGATACTTCCCTTCGGGAGGGGGAAATCGTCACCGCCGTCATCACCAACAACTCTCCCATCTTGGGGAGGGCTATGTTCATAAACATCTTCACCAGCACCATCTCTTCTCAAACCCTAGTTCATCTCTTGTATATAATCTTTGTACCCAAACCTCAGATTGGTACCTATGGGTTGCTAGTAGTGTTGATTACTCCTTGTAGTTGATGCTAGTTGGTTTATTTGGTGGAAGATCATATGTCCAGATCCATTATGCATATTAATACCCCTCTGATCATGAACAATATTATGTCTTGTTAGTAGTTACTTTTGTTCCTGAGGATATGGGAGAAGTCTTGCTATTAGTAGTCATGTGAATTTGGTCTTCGTTCGATATTTTGATGAGATGTATGTTGTCTCTCCTCTAGTGGTGTCATGTGAACGTCGACTACATGACACTTCACCATTATTTGGGCCTAGAGGAAGGCATTGGGAAGTAATAAGTAGATGATGGGTTGCTAGAGTGACAGAAGCTTAAACCCTAGTTTATGCGTTGCTTCGTAAGGGCTGATTTGGATCCATATGTTTCAGGCTATGGTTAGGTTTACCTTAATACTTCTTTTGTAGTTGCGGATGCTTGCGTTAGAGGTTAATCATAAGTGGGAGGCTTGTCCAAGTAAGGGCAGCACCCAAGCACCGGTCCACCCACATACCAAATTACCAAAGTGCCGAACGCGAATCAGATGATCGTGATGAAAACTAGCTTGACGATAATTCCCGTGTGTCCTCGGGAGCGCTTTCCTTTATATAAGAGTTTGTCTAGGCTTGTCCTTTACTACAAAAAGGATTGGGCCACCTTGCTGCACCTTGTTTACTTTTACCTTTTGTCACTTGCTACCAATTATCTTATCACAAAACTATCTGTTACCTATAATTTCAGTGCTTGCAGAAAATACCTTACTGAAAACTGCCTATCATTTCCTTCTGCTCCTCGTTGGGTTCGACACTCTTACTTATAGAAAGGACTACGATAGATCCCCTACACTTGTGGGTCATCACCTTGTCCCCGTTTGGGACCGTTTTTCCACGACGGTGGCCGTTGGTGCCTTTGGTAGGCACGGGGCCACCCAAGACTTAGCCCAAAGGGGAGTTGGTCGGAGCGGCAGGGAGAGTGTCATGGCAGTAGGACGGTTTTGTCAGAATGCTTTGGTCCACCCGAATGGGAGTGCGAGGCCAGGGTTCTGTGGTGTGGGTAAAGTGTGCTACCTCTGCAGAGTGTGTGTGTGTTAAATCTATCGATAGCCGCGCCCGCGGATATGGGCCCAGTTCGTGTTAGTCACACTGTGGGTCAACAGTAATAATAATAATAATAATGTGCTTAATAACAACCCTGGTTCGATGATGAAAGAAGTTGGTTGAATACTTATGTGATCGTGAGAGGATCACTGTGGTATCGTGAGTACCAACTTGTTAGATATTTGGGATGTTATGCGAGAGTCAACGGTAAAGGTCAAGCTCCATGTGGTCATAAATGATTACTGCGGTATTGTTAATACCAAGCTTGATTGGATCCTGAGATGATCGTGCGATGTCCGTGATGGTAAGTGATGCATGTGATGGTTACGAGGTAACCTGAGCAGAGTAAGTTGGTGCATGATAGTTTCATCATTGTTGCATGCTAGTATTATCATGTTCATATGTTCATGCCATGCTCGTATTGTTCTAGCTGTATCATGTTGTACATGTCAAGTTGTTCTGGTAGTATCATGTTCATCACTGCTTAATAACATGTAATTGCCATGCTATTGTTTGTCTTGATTGCTTCGGTTGCTGTGAGCTTGCAAGTACATTCAATGTACTGACCTGGCGTGTCATGCCAGTTTGCAGGTCATGCCGGATATGATTGCTTGTTTGTCGTGGGTTCCTTGTTTGCGAGCTAGGATAAGCATTCCAGCCAGAGTCCCTGCGGAGTGGAGTTCACCACCGTCATCGTTGTTCCGCTGCCAGTAGTCTTTCCGCTGCTTCGTGTTGTTCTGCTGCTTGCATGGAGCAAACGTGGTACATGTAGTTTCGCCGTGACGATGTAACCCCTTGTACCCGCATAGATTGTAATAAAGAGCTGATTTGTTCTATGCTAAGTAGTGTCGTATTCCAGAAGACTTCTCCTCGATCTCTGGGCTGGAATAAGGGGCGTTCCGGTTTCTCTGAGCCGGGGTGCCACACAGAGGTGGGCCAGGCATACCTAAATGACAAAGCACATGGGCTATAAGTACATGTGGTCCAATTGATAGTTGTCAAGCAAACTCAGTACATGTGGACTAAATGGCAACCTTTGGTTCCTGTTCCAGCCACAAACCGGGACTAAAGATGCTGGGCTAGGAGAGGACAGGAGCGAGGCCCATTGGTCCCGGTTCGTGTCTGGAACCGAGACCATAGGGGTTAGAAGAACCGGGACCAATGGCCCCCGAGGCCCGACTAGCACCCTGGCCTCACGAACTGGGACTGATGCACCCTTTTGTCCCGGTTCGTGAGTGAACCGGGATTGATGCCCTTATCCCGGCATCAACCAAAGCCCTGCTTTATACTAGTGTCCTTCTACGAGTTGTTTAGACGATTCTTAAAAGTAACCTGTCCCTCCAAAGTGTCTTTCTAATTCTGAGCTCAAATGCTCCTTTATAAACCGTAAAACCGAAAGAAATAAGATAGTTTAAAAACAGATTTTCTCAATAGCATTATGAATGTTTTCTATTTACGAAAAATTGCACGTATGCAGAACATTCATCAACAATGTTTGTTGGAAAAACATCATTTTTTAATTTTATTTTTTAATTTTACTATTCAAGGGAGTGCACACATTTGAGCTCGAGAGTAAGAACTCCATGTCCCTCGTCCTCATGTTTCAATGTACAAAAAAAAGGCGCGGAAATAGATAGAAAATCTTGAATGAAGACTAAACTGAAATGAAGCCCCGGCTGTTTCGAAAATGGCAAAATCTTAGGCCCAAGAAGAAGGGGCGACTCGTATCATCTGTAAAGTGGGGCCGACCATGGGAAATCATACTAGTCACTATGTTTATACATAGTGGAGTTTCTCCTCCTGAGCTCAAATGCACCCACATGAACAGTGAAATCTAAAAAAAAATTGATATTTTGGCAACAAACATTTTTGGATGTTCTACATAAGTGCAAGTCTCCATGAAGAAATAAGATTCCTAATGCTGGGAAAAATAATGTTAAAAAATATTAATTTTGAAAGCATTTTGACGTGCTATTTCGTTATTTTGCCCATACCTGCACAAATGTGATCTCATCATGGAAATTTGCACACAGGCAAAGAACTAAGTAATGTTTATTTTCTAACAGAATGTTTTAACTGGTCATATCAGGAGCGTATAAGCTTGGAATTAGAAGGGCACTTTTGATTTATCATGCACTCCTTATCCACTGCTCTCTTTGTATGTAGGGCATCTCCAACGCTATCTGATATCCTCTAAAACGGACACACTATATGTTCGTGGATCGCGTCCGAACTGTTCAGGGAAATGATACGGGAGCCGCCCATTCAAACATGTCTCTTAAATAGTCATCAAATCCAAACAACAGAGGTGGGCCAGGCAGACCTAGGATGCATTTGGTTTAAGGACATGCTGGGGTGGTTATGGGCATCCCTATCCAGCGGGATAAGGATAACCATATTTTCTGTTTGGTTGATGGATGAGATTAGCCTATGTTTTGTTTGGTTTGAAGGTTAAATCTTGGCTGGGGATAGCCATTATTCTGTTTGGTTGGTGTGTGAGGTTAGACATTTTAATATGAGGCAATCAAATATCATATGTACTACAGAAAGTATAAGAACATTTTTAGAATCTTGAGCACCATACCAAAACAAACTCCAGCAAGTTATAATGCACGAAAAAATAAATTTCAGCAAGTCAGGATGCATGAAAGAACAGATTTCAGCAAGTGATAATGCATGAAAAAAGCATTTCAGCAAGTAATATAATATATAGCTCGACATTCCATAGAATGCTAGATCAAATATATAGTTATACAACCCATGCATAGTTCAATGTTTTGGTTGTAATCAAAAGAACAAGTCCATACAACCCATAGCTCCATTCTTTTGGTTGTCATCAAAAGTATAAGTCAAACTACCCATATAAACTCATCATGCTTCGGCTTCAGGGAAGGTACTCTTCACATACCTAGAGACCCAAACCTTTCTCTCAACATCTCCCAAGACCTTGAATGCCGTTGCAACACGAGGATTGTCAACCAAATAGGCATAGTAATGTGCAAGGGAATCCAAATCAAAACCAGAGAGTTCTTTCATCTCATCCCAAAGACCATCAATGGCGGGGTTGGCGCTGCTAACAAGTTTCTCTATGGCAACAGCAAGCCTTTCACTTGAAGCCATTATGGTTGCATGCATCCTGTCTTCTGCAGAAGGATTGGTTTTGGCTTTCTTCAACTTGGGAGCAGCTGACTCGCCACAAGTGGGTGATTGGGCAACCTCTTCATGAGGGGCAGCAGCTTTGTTGGCTTTCGGTTCTTCAAGATCAATCACGTCTGTACCTAAAGGGCCACTTGAGCCTTTGGCATATTGCCCCGTAGCCATGCTAGCTCCAATGATAACCAGCATCTCTTCATAATGTTTAATAGGCTTGTTAAGGAAGGGTTCATCTTCTTTCTGGTCCTTTATAAACAAAGGTAATCATTTCAGCAAGGAGTGGGAATACAAATAAATTACAGCAAGTTATAATGCATGAAAGAATAAATTCCAGCAAGCTATAATGCAGAAAGAATAAATTACAGCAAGTTATAATGCATGAAAAGGCTCATTTCAGCAAGGATTTGGATATAAAAGTAGTTATTCCATCAAGGAAATGGAGTATAAAGAAGTGCAAGCAAGTGATGATTCATGAAATAGCTCATTTCATCAAGGATTTTGATATAAAAGTACTTATTCGAGCAGTGAATGGAGTCATTCCAGCAAAGAAATAGCTCATTTAAGCAAGGATTTGCATATATGGAACCAAATTCATCAAGTACTAAAAGGGTAGTGAAATAGATACCTTAATGTGGTTTGTGTAATGCTCATGATCAAGAACAATCATAAAGTTCTCTGCATCCCAAAGTGTACCACTCAATGATTTGAGGTGCACTATCTGTTTATACTTCCTCTTCCATGTCCTTGTATGATTTGTGATGTGGGTTCCAATCAAGTCGGTGCGGTTAAAATGTTCATTCATAGCCATGGCACAAGCATTCCAGTGTACATTCTTGAAGGCGGTACCGGTTCTATGGCCACCGGTCACCACAGCACATAGGTTCGCTAGCACATCCCTTATTTATGTATATATTTTTCCATACTACACACCTTAATTCACTGATCGATTCATGACCAGTCTCCTTCACCATGGGGCCTGCACCCTCATATCCAGTACGGCAGATATAGTAAAGAAAGGTATCTTGCTATCAATTCCCGAATTTCCACGCGCCACAGGCACATGATGTTTGTCTCCCGTGTCGATTTGTGTTCTTTTCATGGCCGTGTCGATTTGTTTGTCCACATGTGTTTAATGAACACTGGTACGTAGGTGTCCCTGCCACGTAAGAGAGAGGGTGCATGCTTTGCTTTAGTCTCAGACATCGGAGAGTTGTGGATATTTGGCATTGTTTATGAAACCAAGTGTTGCCAATACCCTGTTTGTGTGGCATTGCACAGTATGCAAATATATCATACTCGCTCCGTTCCAAATTAAGTGACTCAACTTTGTACTAAAGTTAGTACAAAGTTGAGTCACTTATTTTGGAATTGAGGGAGTATAAGGCGTGATAAAAATGATTAAAGTCGGTTGTAAACCAGATTACCGTCGCGCATGACAAATGCGCTTTGCGTTTTTCTTTCTTTCTTTCTACTTGCAAATTAAACATCCAAAATATTTTTTCAAATGCACCACTCAGCCCACTTCCTTTTTCTCTGTTTATGGTTATACAGTACACCTCTTCATGGCACTTGGCGAACTCCGTTGAGTCATGGTGGGATAACCGAACCAGGCTATCTGTTCCAAACCGGAAGGTCACGGCCTTCCTCGCCATGTTCGTCTCTTGGGCAATATGGAATGAGCGAAACTTCCGAGTCTTCCGCCACAAGAGCGCTCCGACGACGATCCTACTCAACATCATTATAGAAGAAGTAAAGCTTTGGAGTATAGCGGGAGCAAAAAAAAACTAGGGGCACTACTTGAACGCGAGTAATCGCCAAGTGGGTCTGTCGTGGGTCAGTTGTAATAAACTCTATTCTCTCTTCTTAATGAATGGATGAGGCAAATCTTTTGCCTCCGTTTCGGAAAAAAATTATGTTTCCAAGTGTACTCCTCGGTCTACTTGATATCGTCCCAGAATAATTTTCGGTACTTAGATATATGCCAGTTAGTTTTTAGAACTTCCAAAATAAGTTTTTAAATGTACTCCTCAATGCACTTGCTTTTCTTTTTCTGGTTACACATTAAACTTCCAAATGTACCCCTAGTCTACTTGATATCATCCCAGAATAATTTATATTACTTAGATACATACCAGATCGTTTTCAGAACTGCCAATGTTTTAACGATATCTATAGCCCTTGTAATGTTTTGATGTCCTTTTATTTACTCACCATAGTTAGATATTGCTCTAAAAAACAATAGGTACACATTAAACTTCTGAATATAGCCCTCAGTCTACTTGAAGATAAAAGCAAATACTTAGCAAAATTTATAATTATAAATTCCACAAGATTACAAAAATACTCATGTTGATTTATTGTACAAACTTATCCTAACAGATTATTATCAGGTATGATTATTTTACACATGTCCAAAAAAAATCACAACATAGGTCATCATGAAAAATACATGATGATACTAATGCATGTTGCCTACTTCTTAGGTATTTCATATTCCCCGCTTTGTGCGGTAGATTGGCGGCATAGCGCACTCGGCGCGCACGAGCAAGGCCGACCCATGACATCGGTTTCCTTTATCCTGTATTTGGTTTTCGATTTTTTTTTGTTTCATTTGATTTTTATCCTTACATTTTAGGTTCTATTTTTGTGTGGCACCTTTTAAAATTAAAAAGTTATTATAAAATTCATAAACATATCAAAATACAAAAAGAAACATGAACATTTGTTCAAATACATGAATATTTTGAAATCATATGAAGAATTTGTTTAATAGATTAAAATAAAAATTACGGTAAGAATTTTTTAAGTATGCGAATATTTTTAAAAATAACATAAATATTTTTAAATATATGAAGTGTCATTTTTAGTCTACTTTTCATGAAAATAATTTGAAACTGTGCCGGTCTATGATGACAAGCCCGCTTATTAAACTTCTTACAAACTGCTCAAAAAATGTTATTTCTCACAAGGGGTGCTCCTAGGGACCTCCTATATGACGCATTCTGCTTCAACGAGGAGATCGACGCACGACTGTGCCGGCCCATCGACGTGAAGACCATTTATGTTTCATGTATCACGCGCGACCCCAAAAACCCTGAAAAATAATTAGGCTACACTAGGATTCGATCCCACGATCTCACTCACAACAAATACCAGACTGCGACCAGCTAGCCACTCTATCATGAAATTAAGGCTCGAAAACTCTATAACAACAGACAACGGGGTTAAAATCTTAGAAGGAAAAAAAATAGAAAAATTTCTCAAAAATTTCAAACAATTCCAAATGTCACAAATATTTTTTGATATTCCATGTTTGTTTTGAGGAAAAATGTGAACAATAAGAAACATTTCAATTTTTTACATTCCAATTTAGATAAAACACGAACATTTTTTGCAAGACCACACAGTTTTCTAAAACATGAACAATTTTGGAAAAAAATGAAACTTTTATGACAGTGTGAATTTTTTTAAAACAAGAAACATTTTCTGAAACTCTTGAGCATTTTTTGAGAAATAACATTTTTCTGAAATTGTGAATTTTTTTTCTTGGAAATGAGAACATATTTTAAAATGCTGGAACATTTTATGAATGACATTGTGAACAGATTTTGAAAAGGAGAACATTTTTTGAAGTTCCTGAACCTATTTTCAAAACATGAACATAACAAAATTGAAAACGAGAATATTTTTTTAAATTACTGAATATTGTTTGCAACCCAGACATTTTTTGATATTGGGAACAAAATTTGAAAACAGGAATATTTTTTGAAACGCGAGCATTATTTGATATGTTATAAAAAATTGAAAACGGAAATATTTTTAGAAATTCCTGAACATTTTATGAAATTGGGTCGAAATCTCGAAACCGAGAATACGGTACGAAATTCCCTATAAATATTTGAAATTGTAAAACAAAAGAAACTTGAAAATGGGAAAATCCAATGAAAACAGAGAAGAAAAAATTGAAACAAAAAAGTGAAAATGGGGAAATAGAAAAGGAGTTCAGGAACCTGCTAGAAGGTTCCCAAAACCATAAAAACCGACTGCGAACCACTTTCAAGATTTCTGAAACCGGATTCGCTCAAACGTTCGAATGCGCCAGCGCATCCGAAAGCTCGTCCATATGCCCTGTGCAACGTCTCGACTAATTGCCGGAGCGAGCGGCAAATAGAAATTTACATCCTCCTATGTCTTACATTAAGCGACACGATGGGAACCCTCTCGCCGCATCGCTTAATGTGTATAGAAATGTCGACCATGTATTAAAAAATGATGGATAAATTTGATCATTTATATAAAAATGTTAATCAAGCAGTTGAGAAAATGTTGAACACATATTTCAAAAATGATCACCATTCATTTCAAAATGTTAAATGAGTTAAGAAAAAATGTGGAGCGATTGTTCAAATGTTAATATTGAATTTTAAAATGTTAAATATGAAAATATTATATGTGCATATTTTTTTAAACCATGTACTATAAAAATATTAATCTTGTATTTTTGCAATTGTTAATCAAGCATTTTAAAGAGTTTAAAAGTGTGTGTAGGGTAAATATTCACAATGTATTTCTCGAGATGGAGGTCTTCACTCTCGGAGGACAGCACCGCTGGCGAGAGACCGTGGCCCGACCGGTGTACCCAAGCCAGGTGGTGACCACCTTCTTCAAGGGCTCTCTGATTTGGACCGTCGAGGAGGAGATTCAGCGGGACCGGGACGCCCCCGGTTTCCTCCGCTTTTTCTTAGAGGACGAGTTATCCAACATTATGCCGCCACCTCCTTGTTGGAGCCCGAGGTGTGTGTACGCGTCGGCCAGCTTTGCCGAGATTTGCGGGACTTGTGTGTGTGCGTGCCTCGGCTAGAGCATGGCTACGGGACAATGGAGTTATGGATGTGCGGTGAACTTGGCAAAAACAATGTTCCGGCGCAATGGGACCGGCGTTACGTTCTCGCCGATGATCCTTTCTTTCGCACTTACCAATCTCTTCGTCTCGTCGGCATATTCGATAAGGAGATCACGTTCCGAGCCGAATCGTGCCGTCTCTGGTTCTACAGCAGACCATAAAGTGTCCTCAAGGGTGGCAAGTCTACCATGGACTTGAAATTTCACGACCTAACATAGACATACTTGTTGAATACACGCGCGAGAATCTCATTGGCTTTGATGCAATTCCCTTGGTTCCAAGCCTTGTTCCGGTCTAGCAATCATACTGCTTGAGAAAGCAAGGGGTGATGTTGTATCTTGCCCGGGGCAAGATATGACACGGCACGCTGAGAAACCAAATTAATTCGTCTGTGATGATGATTTTTTTTTAAAGAAAAGGAGGAGGACCTCCGACCTCTGCATCTGGATGATGCATGCAGCCACTTTATTAATCCACACAAGATCTTACAAAGTCATATAACAATAAGACTAAAGCCACCGTCTAGGCAACATCTGTCGCTACTCCTATCCAGTTGATGAAGGAATGTTGGTAGTTTGGGCCTAATACCAAACAGACCTCGCAGGCAAACCTAACATCTAAGACCTGAGGTCCCAACCAGGACGCATGCCGGGTATGGGGCACCGACCAGTCCGGCGCACACCTCAACCATGACGCCTGCCGGGTATGAGGCCGTCGCAGCCACATGCCACCAATCCATCTTCAATGTTCTACTTCTGCATCTACCCTGCCCGGTCTAGCTGCCGTCGACGCCACCACGATGCCAGATAGCGTCACCTCCATGCGCGCGTCCATCGTCACGCATCTGTCAGCGAGACACCGCTGCGCCACGCCGCCGAGACCAATCGTCGATGACGCGATAGATACCACACCGCTCCACCACATGTCCACCTCATCCCCTCCGCATGCAGTTCCTCTAACCAAGCACCCAAACGCCCCAGGCGGCACCTCCAAGAAGGGTACGACACACGCAGTGCCGCCGCCGCCCAATTTAAGGAGATTTTGGGTTTTCACCTGGGCATGGGGTCAGGGTGGAGGGCAGGGACCTCGACGGCGCCTGCAAGGAGGAGAACGGTGACCCTGGTCGTCGCCACCGTCGGGATGAACGAGTCATCCAGAGTTTTCTCTACCAGCCCCCGCGAACGCACCGAGGCCGACGACCGCGATCATAAGCCACCAAGTGCGGCGGGAGAGAGCCTGCAGCGCGGAGGAGATCCACTGGCAACTCACCGCCCACGCGGTCAAGACGCCGTCCATCAACCCCCTGCAAACGTCGCCATGCCTAACGGGGCCGCCGTCCCAAATCCAGATTCCTCCACGACGGCCGGAGTGGCGAGATCCGCCATTAGCGACGAGATCCGGCACCGCGCGGCCGACGCCATCGCCCAAGCCCGCCGTCAACCGATCTTGCCGCCGCCGGGAGCCCGCACGCTGCCGGGAAACCCACACCCATGGATCTTGGCGCCCGTACACCGCCGCGAGCCCGCCGCGTCCGGGATCTGCCGCAACGTCGGGAGGGCCGCACCCCGCGGATCATGATGCCCGCGCCGCCGCGAATCCGGGAGAGGGAGGAGAGACCCTTCGCCGCCGCCGCCGCACGCACGGGCTTTGCCCGGCGCCGATCTTCGGCAGCGGCGGAGGGGAAGAAGGGTGCTGGAGGGTTACTGGGCGGTGGCGGCTGAGCCCTCCCGAGCCGCCCGTGGGGTAGGCGACACGAGAGGGATGCGAGACGAGAGGGAGACCGACACAGCCAACACACGCACAAGTCTGTGATGATGATGGACATACTTCTTTCTTGGAGTGGATTATTTTTTGTTGTTCGTTCACATGTCGAGCGATGGATTATGGGCCATGATCCTAGGGTTGCTGGTACATTTTTGCGGAGATACTACTACGACTGTGACTCTGTGAGGCACATGAAATTTGAATGACCATTGATTTACTTTTATCTTTGGGAGAAGCTAGGGGTAAGTCAACTGAAAAAGAAATTAGGGTTAGTCGATCATTTTCAGCCTTAGATGCAGATCCCAGCGGTGTAGATACCTTCTTCTACCTCTATTGTTTCCTGTTGATCTTCTATCTCGACCTGGCCCCGATTCGATAGCTACCACCGGCCTCTGCCGCCCGCGACCGCCTTGCCGTCGCGCCCTCCCCTCAATTGCCACCCACAGCCATTCTGCCGCCTCCCCCGGTCATCCCTCAAACCCCGGCGATGACCGGTTTTTTCTTTGGCGAACTTGCACCACCCACCACACCCCTAAGATAGATAACGTGGTTCTTTGCCACCATAAGATAGATATTGGGGTTTTCTTGAGCGAGCTCTTTCCTTGTCTCTGGCTGTTTAATTCCTTTCTTGATGTGAAAATCGACAGTCCCAAATTCTAAATTCACGCGACTTACATATAGCTGTTGTGTTTATTATCTTTTAAAAATGACTGTTCGGACATGCATGCAGATTCAGGTACTCGTCATAGTGGAAATATGTTCAGATGGTTTTAGGGTAGAGCGAGATGTAGCTAGTCTCTGTCTGAAGAGAGATCATTAAAGAATATGCAGGTGTATGCTATACTATGGCCCATGCCTGGCCGCCATGCATGCTGAACTTCTTGAGCCTGCCGTAGAACATGACGGCTATGAGGGCAAGCTTCCCTTCCCTGCTCCACTTCCCGGAGAAGCCAACCCACGCGTCCCTGCAGCCGCCGTCGGGCGTCACTTGCCGGCCGCAGCTGTACCCCGTGCTGAACCCCACGTTGCCGTACGCGCTGCGTGCACAGTTCACACAACGTCACACGTTATAGTGGTCACAATAGTTGTATGTAAGTTGATTGAATTTGTAATTGATGGGTATATTGATCATGTGCTTCTACATTTTGTTAATTGGTTTATTACCTGATAACCTCGATGGTGATGTTGAGGACGTTGAAGTTGAGGGGGTCATCGGAGATCTGCCGCCGCTCCGTGATGCACACGACGGCGATGAAGATGGCCAAGCATGAGAGCGGCGACATGAGCAGCTTCTGCCATATGCTTGTTATCCTTTTCTGGTCGTGCTGATCTGCTCCCACTTGTTGCTCATTGCCTTCCACTGGTAGAAATGTAGTGTAAGGTGGTAGGTACCTGTTCGTAGTGTGTAGGCACGAGATCATGATATGAGAGAGTTGATGGTTAGCACTATCTAGAGTGGATGGAGTGGAGGTACGTAACATACTCCCTCCGGTCATTTTTACTTTGCATATAAAATTTATATGAAGTTGAACTTCATAAAAAAAGTTGCGGGAAAAAACTTTATAAAGTTTGACCACATATTTATATCAAGAAAATATCAACATCTGCAAAACTGAAGTTATACGATATGAAAATTAAATTCATGACACATATCTAGTGATAGATTTCGTAATGTGCGATTGGTGGTATTCTTTCTATAATATTAGTTAAAATTTACCAAGTTCAGACGAATCTTATATGCGGAGTAAAAATGACTGAAGGGGCCACTTACATCATGACCACGTAGAGCACCACGACGGCTGATGACACGGTGGAGAGGTCCACCACCATCTCGCCGGCGTGCCTGGAGTTGACCGACATGAACAATGCCGCGACGAGCTTCTGCACGGTGGTGAGCCCGCGCAGCCCGTCGGAGCCCCACTCCATGGCGCAGAAGAGCGACAGTTGTGCCAGCAAGAACGTGGCCACGGTGAAAGCCAAGAACCACGTGTGCCGGCTCGTCAGCAGGTGGTCGTAGCCGATGCTCCGCAGCTCACCGAGCTCGGGCCTCCTCGTGACCCTCCGGAGAGCCCAGATGGCCAGCCTGAGGAAGACGGGGAAGAGCGTGTTGCCGAGGAGGACGTGGGGCATGACGAGGAGTAGGAGGCCCGGGAAGGACCGGAAGGAGACCATCCCTTCGTTGGTCGGCACGAAGCCGCAGTTGGCGAACGTCGAGACGACGGTGAAGACGGAGAAGGTGTGCATACTGATCCCCTTGCTGGCGAGCACCGCCCTTGCGCCGGACACGACGCTCAGGTAGATCAGCACCAGGGAGTAGCCGGCAAGATGAACCACCACATGATAGCCCAGCACTATGAACAGAAGCAACCTGGTGAGGAAGGCGCGATCGTAACGGGGCTGGTCCTTAAACCCTTGCTCCACACGATCGACGTCGTCCGTGGAGGAACCCACGAGCTCTAAGCTAGATGGTGCTGGTTTGCCTTTGTCACCATCATCATCATGGTCATGGGGTGCTTGGGCTTCTTTCTTCTTGAACTTGATGTAGGTGAAGTGCAGGCCAAGCATGCTGGTGAATACCTCGCCGCCGAGGAGCATGAGGAGGGTTAGGAGTAGGAGCTGGGGGTTGGAGAAGGACTCCATCTCCACGGCCACCATGCTAGACACCGTCGTGGCCGACACCGAGGTGAAGATCAGGTCCAGGTCCATGGGCCTCGAGACCATGCGGGTCTTCATGGGGAGGTCTTTTAGGATCACGAAACCGAAGAAAGAGATGGATACAAAGTACAAGAGCTGGTGCCAGAACGGGTGCACATGGAAAAACAGGAGTTGGTAAGCCCTCTGAAGCTTGCTATGTTGAGTGGCATGCAAAGAACCCATTTCTTGGTGAGTAGCGTAGAGAGTTCTTGGCATGTTCTGTTGGAGGCAATCAGACACTACTGCATTATTTATACACGAGAAAAGGGGGCTGTGTGTAACGACATTATATTGTCTTAATTTCGGTATATCTAATTATTGCAAAAGCTAGCGCACAACAGGCGCTCGTGGGCGGCAAAAATTAGGTACTCCGAGAAACCGGCGGGCAGCTTGGTGAGGTCACGAGATTACTTGGTGTGCGTGGCGCACCGTCAAGGCACATCATCAATCTTGTAGGAAGGATGATAGTTTTCGTCAAGAAGGCGGCTCTGTATCGATCTATGTATTTATTTTATAAGACCTTGTTGAATAATGTAATAAAGATAAATGGGTAAATCGCTCGATGTAGAGACCGGGGGTAATCCTCCTTTTTGACAAAAAAAAAAGTACTCCCAAAAGAGCAGACTTGTGGAAGAATCACAATGTAGTGTCGCATGCAATGCATGCAAAAGCTGAGAAATTTGCAAGCATGCATGTTTAGAGCCACGTGCAACTAGCTCGTGTATAGTAGTATATGAATATATTTTATGATATACCTACCGAAACTAATTTGGTATTGTTGATTGATATAATGTTGGTATTTTTTTCATTAGATTTTCTCAAATTTTACAATATTTGACTAAGAGCATATATACCTAGAACTTCAAGCATAAATTCATCGTTCTTCAAAAATAGCAGGCCTTCCTATCCAAATTAATTGACGCGGATTTAGTATAACTTTATACTAAAGTTATTCTAGAGTTGCGTCAGTTAATTTGGATCGGAGGGAGTATAAATCCCTTTTACAAATATTATGACCCAAGCTTTTCCTTTGTCTGTACCAATTTTTTTATGTGTGTAAAACTCTACTCTAATCATTGTATGGGTGCAAATATATGGACATTACTTGAAAATGAAGTTATTAAATATTGACAGTCTGATTATATGCTAAATTAAATTGCCATCAGTCCATCCCAACATATAACATACAACAGTTCAAGATAATCCTTAAATTTACGCGTGCATCGCACGTGCCGTTTACTAGTAGTAGGACTTGCTAGCTAGGCATAGCTATGTTGCCTCGACGATGGATAGCACCAGGAGAAAAGACGACTCATATCTCTCAAAAGTGAGTCCCATTAACATCTCAAAAAGAGAAAGAAAAGAAGTTGAGTCCCATTAATAATGTTTAATTAGCGGCTGAGAAACAAGGGATAAGGTGTGGAGAATCAGCCGAAGGCAATATAAACGACATGATATATTTACTGTCCACCTCACTTGTCGAACTCATGGAAGGTGTCGCCAATGGCATGCGCGCAGAGTTGATCTATGGTCCCTCGCAAACCATGTTGAGATTTAAAACAAATCAAACATCCGAGCGCGTTCGCCATGTTTTAGTGACACGCACACGTGTCTCTATCCCTTCAAATCTAACGCACCAACATTAGCTTATTGTGTATCTAAAGTGATATATGTGCGTGGAAGAAAAGTGTTATATCCCTGTTCTGGCACATAGGTAGCAAAACAAATCAGTACTAATAATAAATTAATGGGTAAACATACATATGGTAGAGATGTCTGGTTAATCAGCAATTGACAAGTCGGACTAGTGGATGTGGCTGTGGTTACACATGTCACACACGTAAATTATTGCATTCCTTGCAGTTCACACTCCACACTGTCGAAATCGGCAAGCTGTCTTAGTCGCATGCTTTGTGTGAACCGTGAATTGAATCCTAGCCACAATCTAGCATCGAAAAGCTGTTGACGGAAACGAAATGTGATCTGCAGGTTTGGGTAACCAAAATGCATGTGACATGGAATTAACTGAGCGCTGCTTTTGCTTTAATGTTGGACTCGAGCTTTCTCTAATCACGATATCAAATCTAGCTAGAGAGTGGGCTGAGCAACTCATGCACTAGTCTGGGTGACTGGGCCTTGTTTAGGTTTTTATTGATTGTCAAACCAGCAACAGATAACACGAGTGCACTCAACCCTATCCGAGGCAGGCCTAACTGGAATCGAAGCATCGCAAAGAAAATTCGCGGCAGTAACACGTCACAGCGGCCAAAAGTTTGGGTGATAACATGTCGCAACGGACGAGATTTTGTGGCAATATCCTATTGTGACGGCAAAGATTATATGTTGAGAACGGCCAAGTGCCACAAACTAAAATTTATATCCGTTGAATTAGTAACCCAACACTATTCACTAGTAGTGCACAAGAATTCTCACACTGATGGTAGTAAAAGCAAATCGAGGTCACTAGAACCAAATATTCAGGTCAAACACAAAGTTCTGCAAAAGATGGTAATAATCCAATGTTTAATAAATACTCATGTCTACAGTGGATATGTCGACATGGCATTCTGCTAGACAAAGGCCTACTAGATTGGTAATCATGCTTCAAATATTTTTCTTCACTACATTTAGAGAAAAATGCCCTACAAGGCACCTCCTAGGTAAATAGGCCCGGAGTATTGAAGATGAATAGATCGGAAATTTTTCCGCAAAAAGAAAAGCAACGTACAAGACAGAAATAAAGTTTCACTTATAGGTAGGTCAAGCAATGTACAAGACGAACCATTACTATTAAGGTACTTTCATCACACTAACAAATTAGATTGGAGAGCGGCTAAATGGCTCCCGAACTCATATGCTCCTACGCATGAATAGTAAAATCAAAAAAACACCAGAAAAATTCCAAAAATTCCAACAACAAAAATATCATGGAAGATGTTCTAGTGCGTGAGATTCATGCCAAATTTCAGCTTATTTGGAATCTGAGCAGCTCCCAGCAAAGAAAAATTGAGGTTTGTGCAAATGTTTCCTTTTGCATTGTTCGGGGCAGATTTTGTTATTTTTGCCAAGAGCAGCTCAGATGTTCAAATGAGTTGAAATTTTGCATGAACCTCACGCACTAAAATATCTTTCACGCAAACAAAAAAAAATCTGGCTTTTTCTGAATTTATTTAGTACTCCCTCTGTAAACTAATATAAGAGCATTTAGATAACTAAAGTAGTGATCTAAACACACTTATATTAGTTTACGGAGGGAGTATTTTTTTTATTTTAATGTTCACCAAGATCAGTTCAGCTCGGGAGCCGAAATGCATATTCAGAACTTCTGTTTCACTATACAAACATCACATTCATTGTTTGCTTGCTTCATTAGCCGAACTGCATCTCCCATCGAAGGGTCGAAGGAGGCGCGACAATGGATAAGAGTGGGCAGCGAGGACCTATTTCTGGTGTTTTCTCCAGCTGCATTGCATGCCTTAGTCTCTCTCGGCAATATGAGTTGGCTTGTGACACGTCGTTGGCCGGTAGTGAGGTTGTTAGCAGTGACGGGGTCGAAAGCATGTATGCGCGTTCTCCGAATGAAATATCGTGATCTCGCTTCCCTGTCTAAAGCAGCCAATTTGACGCGCGTGCGTCGTGCCCTTGTAGAAGTCGTTGGCTTGAAGCTTGCCTTCGAGGGTGAAAATCCCATGGCGGACCTTTCCCTCTTTGAAGGCTTTGCTTAAGAGTGTTGTTTTTTTTTTTGTTCAAACACATGTCACTTGACAGGTCGATTATGGTCCATAGTCATAGAGTTCGTATAGGATCGGGAAGATACCGCCACGACGGATTTTCTTTATTAGTTTTTAAGTCAATTTGTTCGGCATCATTGCTTGGGATTCTTGAATAATTAGTTATATATGGGTGTGTGTGCATAAGTCGATGCATAAGTCGATGCAGAGCACGGTGATTATTCTGTTTTTCAAAAACAAAAACTGCATAAGACAAACAAAAGGTTTATATAATTGTCCACATGTAGCATTACTAACAGCAATATAGAGCCACCATGTATACAACTTCAGACAAAAATGTTAACAAAACCTACGCTTTGATGTGATCCCTATGCTTGAAAGTATCTAACAAAAAAAGCGAGTGGACGACCGGTGGTTCAAAACCTACTCAATCATATCTTCCCATTTCTAAAATATTTGATCATATAAACTTACAAACAAACCAGCAAGTACAGAATCATGATCCAATTACTTGAGAGATGCAATCTGACGAGAGAGATTTCAGCGGCACCACTCTGTCTAGACCTCGTTGTCAGTCGGAACACCAAATAGTTCCGAGACACCTTTAGCTGCAGGATGAAAAGCACATTTGCAAAGCACCCATCTTGTAAATGTAGGCTACCAATCATCATGTCAGTGTGTCTAAGTTGTAGATGACAAACTGAAGTAGAGTAGAGTGCATTTCTATGATTACCACTGCATAGTACATTGAGATCCCAATAAGGCACAAGCTCAAGACAGAGACCCCAATAAGGCAATAAGAGGGAAATACATGGAAGCAAACAAAAAACTTATGTTTCACGCTAAGAAACTTTATACAGGCAAGCAACACTACGTACTAGATATTGAAGACCAATTCGCCGTCAGTCCAATTAGCGGATTCATCCGGTAAGAGTAGAGTGCATTGATGTTTCATTTGTCCTGAGCTGGACTAGATAATAAACTGGAGCAGAGGACAATTGCGTCGCACCTCGCAATCAGTTGAATCACCTTTAGATGCAGGCTGAAATGCACATGCAAGCACCCTTCTTGTAACAGCAGACAATTCGTTTCTGCCTAAAGCTATAGGTAATAAAAGGAAGCAGAGCACACTGCAGTTCTATGATTACTGCTGCGGTAATAAACCAAAGCAGAGTACAGGGCACAAAACCCGCTAGTAAGAGGGAAATAGATTTGAAAAACAAAACATCATTTGCGGGGTGAGTTCGAGAGTAAACAAGCTTTTTCATGTCCCATCAGCAGATTATCAACCAAAAGGGCAAGAAAACCACCATCAGGTACATTACACCAATTCAGTTCAACAATGAATGACCCAATCCAGCAAAATATATGTATAATAAATGATCCAAGAAAATGTTTTAAAGCATCAGGATGCATACATAATATGATGAGTTCGTTCACAATAGTACGCAAGTTATACTTGACAGCACTGTTCAAGATATCTTCCGATATGCCGATAAATCGGCCGATTTATCGCTTACCGATGTTTGACCGATAAGATAAATCGGCTGATAAATCTTCCAATATGGCGATAAATCGGCCGATATGCCGATAAACTGGCCGATTTACCCCTTATCATTGGTCGACCGATAAGTTCCCGATAAGCGATATCCCCAACATTGCTTGACAGTATGTCTCATTTATCAGCAGATTACTGAAACCCATGTGACCATCCTACTGCTGCATCTACTAGAGCAAGTGCAGTTCGGATGTTCACCACGGTACTACCAGGCGTAATAGCAGCATGCCAATATGATTGAATTGTACTTGACCAAAAACCATCGGTCCCAAAATCAGGAAACCACTGCAGTTACAGAACCAGTTGCTAAGTAAAATAAATGTCAAGTCTCACGCAGGGCTAGACGAAACCCAGCGACAGGATTACTAGCCAGAACCAAAAATTAAACTCGGGAACACCCAGAGGCTAGTTAGTACGTTGCAGTCGGGAGGGAACACGCCGCTGTAGTATACGCAGTGAGCCGTCTGATTGTACACCGGTTGACCGATCTCGACCGCAGTCCAAGGTTCATCAGGATCTTCAAACAGCCCAGCGAAATAAATGTTGTTACTCTTTCCTCCCCATCTTTCAGGGCTCATGCAAGAAAATGAAGGATTCCTCTGATCAAGGCTAACAAACAGAGCGTAGTTTTCCAACTTCTCCACCTTCACCCACTTAGCTGGCATGTAAGAAAAGTCAAGGCGAAAGACATTGAAGTGAAAGACCCCATGGATCTTGTAGGCTAGATGCATTCCGGTATCCTACCTTCTTGGTGACCGGTTGAACTCGATCCAGCTCCGGCCATGGCGTTGTAGGGGCCGGAGATGAGGTCGAGATGACGGCGGTGGTGCTTCCCGTGAGCACCGCGCTAACCCTAGATCGGTAGGGTTTGTAGGTGGGGTTTGTGGCGACGTCCAACCTCGTGGTCCGAGCTCCGACCCCCCACCTCTCTTTATATAGCGCGGGTCACAGGGGCCCAACAACCATAATGGGTTGTGCGCCCCCGATCAGGGCGCGGATCTAAGGGTCTGTGGGCCGTTGGGCCCAAAACAGAGGAGATCAATCCTAACATGAAGGTGGTACAATATGGGCCATCCCCCAATGTGCCAGAGACCAAGATGTCAATCATGAGAAGCATATCACCACAGGCCACAAACCATGGGTTAAGAATCACGAACTCCCGTCTCATTGCTACCTGTTGCATGTGGAACCGAGGTGTAAAGTGTATAGTGTGGAGCCTCTTCCGAACATCTATGGCAAAGATATCACCTTTCAAGAGCACAATCTGATAGATCCGTTCCCCACCAAGAGCAAGGCGGTGCTCTGACCAGGAGTTTGTTCCAACCTGCCACTCAAACATGGAAGCTGTCGAGAATAGGAGGACGCGAGAGTTGGGTGAACTTAATGGAGCCGTAATGATGCCTAAGCCACAAAAATACCCAAGGTTGTTGTTGGGTGGGAGTTTGGGGGCCTCCAACTTGGTACCGGTGTACGCATCGACAAGAAGGCAGTGCTCCTCGTAGGAGAAGATAAGATACCCATGTGAGCAGCCCAAATAGTCCATTGTATCTGGAGTATTTTGAGGCACTGAGCAGGAGAGGGACATGTTTTTCTTGCTAAGATCACTGAGCTGCCATTTGCAACTAGATAAAAGGAATGGCTTGATATCGCCGCAATGTGGACGAACATAAGGGCCACCCGGTTTGAAGTGGAATGGCGGGAAGCTGAAGGCATACACAGAAGGAAAGGTAGAGACTGCAGCGCGCCAAGAGCGGCAGGTGCCAATGAAAGCAAGGAAGTCATGGAATGAGTTAAAGAGAGAAATAATTTCATGAAGCAGGTTGTCCAGAAGATCTGCACAAACATGAGGTCCAGACGAAGGCGAGGAGGTAGAGGCTGAGGCGCGGCAGGTGTTCTTATAGGGCCTCTCCATAGTGGCAACTTCTCTGCGACATAGAAATTATAGAATAATGGGTCAGAATAAATAACTGGAACATAATAGAGTTAATATTTCAGGACTTAATACACTACAAGAAGTGCAATATGCTTTAACTGAATAATAAGGCAAATGGGAGTGCCTACTCAGACATGCCAAACTTCAATTAGAAGAAGCTACTCCAAAACCGCGGTGCAGTGCCCTCCCTTGCTCGGCTGCTTGCGTGCTGTAGGGACGACTCAGCCCTTTGGAGAGGTCGTCTGAAGGCGGCTGACCGGTCTAGTATAGATCGGTGGCTGCGGGTGTTCGCGAGCCCTGGGAGATAGCCCGGGCACGCTGATGCTGTCTACCCTCCCCCCCCTTTTCTTCTTTCTCTCCCTCCCTTGTAAAACTCTTGTCTCCCTCAGGGGTGTGAATCAATAGAAAAAAAAGAAAATTCAGGTGGCGGGCTTTGCCCTCCCCCGGTGACCTTCAAAAAAAAAACAATGGCATAACTAGAATATTTTTCGTGTGCCATCTTTATGTACAATTCAAGTCATGGCAGAGAAGATTCTTTATCCTAAAAATAAATAGCAATAAGTGATGATTTTGCTAATTTGATTGACATAAAAACAGAGTAATATTCTACTCATCTTATGTAGACAAGTTTTGTGTGACCATTTATTTATGTATAATTCTCTTGGTCATTAAACAGAAGTGAGCATCACTCTAGGCAGCCCCATGAATATGACTATATGAGGAAGACCAAATGAACACAAGACACCAACACATCTGCTCAGTAAACTAAATGACATCATGTGATGATTACACATTTCCATAACGCTAAAAGCGACATGTGGACAACTTTGATCTTTTTAGTTTCTTCCTTGCCAACAACCAGGGTGACCACAAAAGTATCAATCAGGATCACATTTGACATAAAGTTCCGCTTCATCACTAAACCAAATGAGCAATGTTGAAGGCAGGAGCATGACCAACACTATTCAGGATAGTAATAGTCGTCTACCAAGTAATTAAGTAGTAATTCTGAAACTGTTCCTCTACTCAGGGAGAATGAGGTAATCCGTAATCAACAACAGGTCTGTTCTATGCTGATAAAATACAATAAATCGGAATATTCTCAGACGGAGAGGACTTATAGACACGATTTTTCTGATTTTACTTTGGATCCAACACATATGCTTAGTAACTAAATCACATCATGTGATGAATATACATTTACATAACATTAAAAGCGAGGTAACCCCCTCCCCTGTTCATGTGGACAAATTTTTTTTTTTTTTTTTTTTTATGTTTCTTCCTTGGTAACAACCAGGGTGACCAGAAAAGTATCCATGAGACTCACATTTGACATAAAGTTTCAGCTCACCACTAAACCAAAGCGTGCAACATTGAAAGCAGCAACATGACCAACACTAGTTAAAATAGTACTAATAGTCATCTACCGAGTAATAATTAAGTAATTCTCAATTCATTTCTTTTCACACAGAGAGAAAAATGAAGTAAACAAAAACAGATCTGGATTGAATTTGTTCTACGTTGATGAAATGCACTAGGATTAATCAGAATATTTTAAGACTAACACACCTTATCGACAGTGGTGGAGATTTATTAAAAGGGGAGGCCACTACTGCCAATTCACCAAAGTACCCTAGATATCACTGTCAGCTCGTCGAGATGTCAAAATTTCACCACTAATTCGACAACAATACAAACTAAATATCCCTACCCGCCCATTGAACAACTCGAAAATTCAGCACTAATTCACTAGAGCGAGACTACTGCTTGATTGATTGATTTTTTCCTGGATCCGCTCAGTGAAGTGGATAAAAAAGATAGAGGAGCAAGTTTAGGGTTGGGGTGAGGGCGCAGACCTGGAGCTGGGAGTGGCGTCGGCCAGCGGCGGCAAGGGTTCGGCCAGCGGCGACCGCGCTCTCCCGCCGCGGCGGCTGTGGCGGCGGTGGCTTCCGGCCATGTGAGCACTACAGCAGTCGCGCGTCGCGTGGATGGGAATGGGATGCGTTAGTATGGGCCTCAATCGGAGACCCGCAGCAAAACGGGAGGTGCTCATGGGCTGGGGAAGTAGAGCCCATTCGCTGCATGCCTGTAGGTACGAACTTGCACATGTTTTTTAGTCCCACATCGGAGAGTTACATGTACGTGGCCTTGTTTATAAAGTAGGAAAATGAGAATGCTCACGTGCCCCCAACAAGGGCACACCAAATGGGTAAGAGGGCGACGGATTGTGCGGTATTGCACAATACGCAAATAAATACCATGGTTAAGGTTAATTTCCAGTTGCCATCGAGCCTTGTCTGCGTATGACTCATGCGCTTGGCCTTTTTTTCCCTTCCTTTTCCTTTATGAAACTTTTGGTGCCTTTTTTTTCCTTCCTTCCTATTTTTTCCCCATGAAATGTCTATTCTTTTTTGTTTCGGATATCTAACAAAAATATTTTTGAATGTGTCCTTCCCAACCTACTTGTCATCAGTTTGTTTGTCAAACTTGGCAGTTCTGGTGCGCTGGTCCTATGGGGTCTTAGCACGACGACTTCCCGACTGCCTACTACAACAAGCTGTGCCCGACTCCGATGATGAAGGGGTGATGACGGCGGCGCGCCTTCGGCTCGCTTCAGTGCTTGTAGTCCTCGTTAGGTGGTGTATGGATCTGGATGTAATTTTTATTATTTTTGATATTCGTTGTACTGCCATGTTTGAAGATGAATAGATCGAAAGATTTCGCGAAAAAGAAAACTTGGCAATGCTTTGTAAAATGGTTGCCCTCTTTTCCTGCCTAATTTTGCCATGAAACATCCAAAAAACATTTCTAAATGTGTTCCCCTAACCTTCTTGATATCATTCGACAAACGGATTTTGGGTACTTTGGTACATATCGATGATTTTTTTTTTGTAGATTAGTGAGAAAAAGTATTAATATGTTTCTCAAACCTGGTGATGGGTTGTTACATAGTACGTAAAAATATTCTTCAAGTCTGGTTCATTAGCCCCCTCCCCCCCTCATATTTAGGCTTAAACCTTGACCATAAATTAAACTAGTTTTGGCGATAAGCAAAAAAAAAAAAACTATAATGTATGTTAAGACACATTTTTTTTCGTCTTTCTTCTTCTGTTAAATTGAGTCATAGGACCTCCGTACTATTAAAAGGGGTATAGGTTGTCGAAGCTTAGATGCCCTGTCATGCTTAGCCCAAAACCTATAAAAGATGAGAGAGAAATCTCTTTATGCCCCGAATGATTACCTAGCAGCGGCAGACATTGTTCTTCATGCTGCAGGAGATATCTTTCGGACTGAGAAGTTAGCATTACTTGCTTTGTAAGTAATGTTACCGTTGTGCTCAAATTTCCGACCGTTGGACTCGTGTCGTTCAGTCATTGGCTGCTCCACGTGTCCAATTTGGTGTTTTCCCATCAGGGTGTTGGGGAACGTAGCAGAATTCAAAAAAATTCTACGCTTTCACCAAGATCAATCTAAGAGACATCTAGCAACGAGCATATTGGAGTGCATCTACATACCCTTTTGTAGATCGCGTGCGGAAGCGTTCGAAGCAACGTGGATGAAGTAGTCGTACTCTTCGCGTTCTTCGTCACCGATGATCCTAGCGACGAACGGACGGCACCTCCGCGTTCAACACACGTCCGGTACAGCAACGTCACCTCCTTCTTGATCCAGCAAGGGGGGAGGAGAGGTCGTCAGAGATCCAGCAGCACGACAGCGTGGTGGTGGATGCAGTAGGAAATCCTGCAGGGCTTCGCCGGCGCCCTGCAGAGGAGTTGGAGGTGTGACGGGAGGGGGGAGAGGCGCCAGAGACTTGGGTGCGGCTGCCATCTCCCCCCACTATATATAGGGGCCAGGGGGGTGCGCCGGCCCTGGAGATCCAATCTCCAGGGTGGGGCGGCGGCCAGGGGGGGGAATCTTGCCCCCCAAGGCATGGGGGCGCCCCCTCCCCCTAGGGTTTCAACCCTAGGCGCATGGAGGGGGAGGCCCATGTGGTGCGCCAACCCACCAGGGGCTGGCCACTTCCCCCTTGCGGCCTAGGGGCCCCACCGGGATGAGTGGCCCCACCCGGTGGACCCCCGGGACCCCTCCGGTGGTCCCGGGACACTCCCGGTGACCCCTAGAGTTCACCCGATGGCCGAAACTGGACTTCCTATATATCATTCTTTACCTCCGGACCATTCCGGAACTCCTCGTGACGTCCGGGATCTCATCCGGGACTCCGAACAACATTCGGGTTTCCACGTGCATGTATCTCTACAACCCTAGCGTTACCGAACCTTAAGTGTGTAGACCCTACGGGTTCGGGAGACACGCAGACATGACCGAGACGACTCTCCGGTCAATAACCAACAGCGGGATCTGGATACCCATGTTGGTTCCCACGTGTTCCTCGATGATCTTCATCGGATGAACCATTGTGTCAAGGATTCACTCAATCCCGTATGTTATTCCCTTTGTCTATCGGTACGGTACTTGCCTGAGATTCGATCGTCGGTATGCCGATACCTTGTTCAATCTCGTCATGGCAAGTCTCTTTACTCGTTCCGTAATCCATCATCCCGTGACTAACTCCTTAGTCACTTTGAGCTCATTATGATGATGTCTTACCAAGTGGCCCCAGAGGAACCTCTCCGTCACACGGAGTGACAATATCCCTGTCTCGGTTCGTACCAACTCAATAAACACTTTCGGAGATACCCGATGCGTACCTTTATAGTCACCCAGTTACGTTGTGACGTTTGGCACACCCAAAGTATTCCTACGGTATCCGGGAGTTGCACAACCTCATGGTCTAAGGAATAAATACTTGACACCGAAAAGCTTATGCATTACGAACTATACGATCTCGTGCTAGGCTCAGAATTGGGTCTTGTCCATCACATCATTCTCCTAATAATGTGATCCCGTTATCACTGACTTCCTATGTCCATGGTCAGGAAACAGTGACCATCTGTTGATCAACGAGCTAGTAACTAGAGGCTTACCAGGGACTCATTGTGGTCTATATATTCACACATGTATCGCTGTTTCCGTACAATACAATTCAAGCATGAATAACAGACAATTATCATGAACAAGGAAATATAATAATAATACTTTTATTATTGCCTCTAGGGCATATTTCCAACAGTCTCCCACTTGCACTAGAGTCAATAATCTAGTTACATTGTGATGAATCGAACACCCATAGAGTTCTGGTGTTGATCATGTTTTGCCCGTGGAAGAGGTTTAGTCAACGGGTCTGCAACATTCAGATCCGTATGCACTTTACAAATATCTATGTCTCCATCTTGAACATAATTCTGGATGGAGTTGAAACGGCGCTTGATGTGCTTGGTCTTCTTGTGAAACCTGGGCCCCTTGGTAATGGCAATAGCACCACTGTTGTCACAGAAGAGAGTCATCGGGCTTGACGCGCTTGGAATGACTCCTAGGTCGGTGATGAACTCCTTCATCCAGACTCCTTCTTGTGCTGCTTCGCAAGCAGCTATGTACTCCGCTTCACATGTAGAATGCGCCACGACGCTCTGCTTGCAACTGCACCAGCTGACTGCTCCACCATTCAAAATATACACGTATCCGGTTTGTGACTTAGAGTCATCCAGATCTGTGTCGAAGCTAGCATCGACGTAACCTTTTACGACGAGCTCTTCGTCACCTCCATAAACGAGAAACATATCCTTAGTCCTTTTCAGGTACTTTAGGATGTTCTTGACCGCTGTCCAGTGTTCCATACCGGGATCACTTTGGTACCTCCCTACCAAACTTATGGCAAGGTTCACATCAGGTCTGGTACACAACATGGCATACATGATAGAACCTATGGCTGAGGCATAGGGAATGACACTCATCTTTTCTCTATCTTCTGCCGTGGTCGTGGACTGAGCCTTGCTCAATCTCATACCTTGCAAAACAGGCAAGAACCCCTTCTTGGACTGATCCATATTGAACTTTTTCAATATTTTGTCAAGGTATGTGCTTTGTGAAAGACCAATGAGGCGTCTTGATCTATCTCTATAGATTTTGATGCCTAATATGTAAGCAGCTTCTCCAAGGTCCTTCATTGAAAAACTCTTATTCAAATAGGCCTTTATGCTCTCCAAGAATTCTATATCATTTCCCATTAGCAATATGTCATCCACATATAATATGAGAAATGCTACAGAGCTCCCACTCACTTTCTTGTAAATACAGGCTTCTCCATAAGTCTGTATAAAGCCAAACGCTTTGATCACATCATTAAAGCGAATATTCCAACTCCGAGATGCTTGCACCAGCCCGTAGATCGAGCGCTGGAGCTTGCATACCTTGTTAGCATTCTCTGGATCGACAAAACCTTCCGGCTGCATCATATACAACTCTTCCTTGAAGAAGCCATTAAGGAATGCCGTTTTGACGTCCATTTGCCATACCTCATAATCATAGAATGCGGCAATAGCTAACATGATTCTGACTGACTTCAACATCGCTACGGGAGAGAAAGTCTCATCGTAGTCAATCCCTTGAACTTGTCGATAACCCTTAGCGACAAGCCGAGCCTTATAGATGGTCACATTACCATCCGCGTCTGTCTTCTTCTTAAATATCCATTTATTTTCTATGGCGTGCCTATCATCAGGCAAGTCCACCAAAGTCCATACTTTGTTTTCATACATGGATTCTATCTCGGATTTCATGGCTCCAAGCCATTTATTGGAATCCGGGCCCGCCATCGCTTCTTCATAGTTCGAAGGTTCACCGTTGTCTAACAACATGATTTCCATGACAGGGTTGTCGTACCACTCTGGTGCAGAACGTGCCCTTGTGGACCTTCGAAGTTCAGTAGTAACTTGATCTGTTTCTTCATGATCATCATCATTGACTTCCTCCCTTGTCGGTGCAGGCACCTCAGGAACAATTTCCTGCGCTGCGCTACCTTCCGGTTCAGGAGGGGTGACTGTCACCTCATCAAGTTCTACTTTCCTCCCACTCACTTCTTTCGAGAGAAACTCTTTCTCCAGAAAGGATCCATTCTTGGCAACAAAGACTTTGCCTTCGGATTTGTGGTAGAATGTGTACCCAATCGTTTCCTTTGGGTATCCTATGAAGACGCATTTTTCCGATTTGGGTTCGAGCTTTTCAGGTTGAAGTTTCTTGACATAAGCATCGCAACCCCAAACTTTCAGAAACGACAGCTTCGGTTTCTTGCCAAACCAAAGTTCATACGGTGTCGTCTCAATGGATTTCGCGGAGCCCTATTTAAAGTGAATGCGGCAGTCTCTAAAGCATAACCCCAAAAAGATAGCGGTAAGTCGGTCAGAGACATCATAGATCGCACCATGTCCAACAGAGTACGATTTCGACGTTCGGACACACCGTTACGTTGAGGTGTTCCGGGCGGTGTCAATTGTGAAACAATTCCACAGTTCCTAAGGTGCGTGCCAAACTCATGACTTAAATATTCACCCCCACGATCCGATCGCAAAAACTTTATTTTTCTGTCACGTTGATTCTCAACCTCATTCTGAAATTCCTTGAACTTTTCAAAGGTCTCAGACTTGTGTTTCATCAAGTAGATATACCCATATCTACTCAAGTCATCTGTGAGGGTGAGAACATAACGATAGCCTCCACGAGCCTCAACACTCATTGGACCGCACACATCGGTATGTATGATTTCCAACAAGTTGGTTGCTCGCTCCATTGTTCCGGAGAACGGAGTCTTGGTCATCTTGCCCAAGAGGCATGGTTCGCACGTGTCAAATGATTCATAATCAAGAGACTCTAGAAGTCCATCTGAATGGAGCTTCTTCATACGCTTGACACCAATATGACCAAGGCGGCAATGCCACAAGTATGTGGGACTATCATTATCAACTTTACATCTTTTGGCATCTACACTATGAATATGTGTATCATCACGTTCGAGATTCATCAAAAATAAACCATTGACCAGCGGGGCATGACCATAAAACATATCTCTCAAATAAATAGAACAACCATTATTCTCCGATTTAAATGAGTAGCCATCTCACATAAGACGAGATCCAGATACAATGTTCATGCTCAAAGCTGGCACTAAATAACAATTATTAAGGTTTAAAACTAATCCTGAGGGTAGATGTAGAGGTAGCGTGCCGACAACGATCACATCGACCTTGGAACCATTCCCGACGCGCATCGTCACCTCATCCTTCGCCAGTCTCCGCTTATTCCACAGCTCCTGCTTTGAGTTACAAATGTGAGCAACTGCACCGGTATCAAATACCCAGGAGCTACTACGAGCGCTGGTAAGGTACACATCAATAACATGTATATCATATATACCTTTGACGTTGCCGCCTTCTTGTCTGCTAGGTATTTGGGGTAGTTCCGCTTCCAGTGCCCCGTTCCCTTGCAATGAAAACACTCAGTTTCAGGCTTGGGTCCATTCTTTGGCTTCTTCTCGGCAACTGGCTTACCGGGCGCGACAACTCCTTTGCCGTCCTTCTTGAAGTTCTTCTTACCCTTGCCTTTCTTGAACTTAGTGGTTTTATTGACCATCAACACTTGATGTTCTTTCTTGATATCCACCTCCGCTGATTTCAGCATTGAATACACCTCGGGAATGGACCTCTCCATCCCCTGCATATTGAAGTTTAACACGAAGCTCTTGAAGCTAGGTGGGAGCGACTGGAGGATTCTATCAACGACCGCTTCGTCTGGGAGATTCATTCCCAACTGAGACAAGCGGTTGTGCAACCCAGAAATCTTGAGGATGTGCTCACTGACAGAACTGTTTTCCTCCATCTTACAGCTGTAGAATGCGTCGGAGACGTCATATCTCTCGACTCGGGCATGAGCTTGGAAAACCATTTTCAGCTCTTGGAACATCTCATATGCTCCGTGGTGCTCAAAACGCTTTTGGAGCCCCGACTCTAAGCTGTAAAGCATGCCGCACTGAACCAGGGAGTAATCATCACAACGCGACTGCCAGGCGTTCATAACGTCTTGGGTCGCTGGGAGAACGGGTGCATCACCTAGCGGTGCTTCAAGGACATATGATCTCTTGGCAGCTATGAGGATAATCCTCAGGTTACGGACCCAATCCGTATAGTTGCTACCATCGTCTTTCAGCTTGGTTTTCTCTAGGACCGCGTTGAAGTTGAGGGAAACTTGAGCGTGGGCCATTTGATCTACAAGACATATTGTAAAGATTTTTAGACTAAGTTCATGATAATTAAGTTCATCTAATCAAATTTTAATGAACTCCCACTCAGAATGACATCTCTCTAGTCATCTAAGTGATACATGATCCGAATCGACTAGCCCGTGTCCGATCATCACGTGAGATGGACTAGTCATCAACGGTGAACATCTTCATGTTGATCGTATCTACTATACGACTCATGTTCGGCCTTTCGGTCTTCCGTGTTCCGAGGCCATGTCTGTACATGCTAGGCTCGTCAAGTGAACCCTAAGTGTGTTGCGTGTGTAAATCTGGCTTACACCCGTTGTATGCGAACGTTAGAACCTATCACACCCGATCATCACGTGGTGCTTCGGAACAACGATCCTTAGCAACGGTGCACAGTTAGGGGGAACACAATTCTTGAAATTTTTAGTGAGAGATCATCTTATTTACTACCGCCGTTCTAAGTAAACAAGATGCATAAACATGATAAACATCACATGCAATCAATTAAAGTGACATGATATGGCCAATATCATCTTGCTCCTTCGATCTCCATCTTCGGGGCACCATGATCATCTTTGTCACCGGCTCGACACCATGATCTCCATCATCATGATCTCCATCATCGTGTCTTCATGAAGTCGTCATGCCAACTATTACTTCTACTACTATGGCTAACATTTAGCAATAAAGTAAAGTAATTACATGGCGTTATTCAGTGACACGCATGTCATACAATAATTAAGACAACTCCTATGGCTCCTGCCGGTTGTCAATTTCATCGACATGCAAGACGTGCTTCCCTATTATAAGAACATGATCAATCTCATACATCACATATATCATTCATCACATCTTCTTGGCCATACCATATCACATAGCACATGCTGCAAGAACAAGTTAGACGACCTCTAATTGTTGTTGCAAGTTTTACGTGGCTTCTATAGGTTTTCTAGCAAGAACGTTTCTTACCTACGCCAAAACCACAACGTGATTTGTCAATTTCTATTTACCCTTCATAAGGACCCTGTTCATCGAATCCGATCCAACTAAAGTGGGAGAGACAGACACCCGCCAGCCACATTATGCATCTAGTGCATGTCTGTCGGTGGAACCAGTCTCACGTAAGAGTACGTGTAAGGTCGGTCCGGGCCGCTTCATCCCACAATGCCGCCGAATCAAGATTGGACTAGTAACGGTAAGAAAATTGACAAACTCAACGCCCACAACTTGTTTGTGTTCTACTCGTGCAAGATGCTACGCAAAGACCTAGCTCAGATGCCACTGTTGGGGAACGTAGCAGAATTCAAAAAATTTCTACGCTTTCACCAAGATCAATCTAAGGAGACATCTAGCAACGAGCATATTGGAGTGCATCTACATACCCTTTTGTAGATCGCGTGCGGAAGCGTTCGAAGCAACGTGGATGAAGTAGTCGTACTCTTCGCGTTCTTCGTCACTGATGATCCTAGCGCCGAACGGACGGCACCTCCGCCTTCAACACACGTCCGGTAGAGCAACGTCACCTCCTTCTTGATCCAGCAAGGGGGGAGGAGAGGTCGTCAGAGATCCAGCAGCACGACGGCGTGGTGGTGGATGCAGTAGGAAATCCTGCAGGGCTTCGCCGGCGCCCTGCGGAGGAGTTAGAGGTGTGACGGGAGGGGGGAGAGGCGCCAGAGACTTGGGTGCGGCTGCCATCTCCTCCCCCACTATATATAGGGGCCAGGGGGGGTGCGCCGGCCCTGGAGATCCAATCTCCAGGGTGGGGCGGCGGCCAGGG
>LR738713.1:858781938-858826287 GCA_902687465.1 Secale cereale | reverse complement strand
GGGGGAATCTTGCCCCCCAAGGCATGGGGGCGCCCCCTCCCCCTAGGGTTTCAACCCTAGGCGCATGGAGGGGGAGGCCCATGTGGTGCGCTGATGTGTACACACGCTTCTATTCTTGTAGACTATGTTGGGCCTCCAAGCGCAGAGGTTTGTAGGACAGCAGCAATTTCCCTCAAGTGGATGACCTAAGGTTTATCGAACTCAGGGAAGTAGAGGTCGAAGATGGTCTCTCTCAAGCAACCCTGCAACTAAGATATAAGAAGTCTCTTGTGTCCCCAACACACCTAATACAACTAGGAGTTGTATAGGTGCACTAGTTCGGCGAAGAGATGGTAAAATATGGATGATAGGAGTGGCAAAGCAAAGTAATATAAATCTGTAATAAAAAGTGCAGCAAGCAAACAAGTGGTAAACGTGAGCACAAATGGTATTGCAATGGTGGAAACAAGGCCTAGGCTTCATACTTTCACTAGTGGCAACTCCCAACAACATTAACATAATCGAATCACATGATATTTCCCATAAAACATGCACTCGGAGGTCATTCCTTTGTGGTCAAGAGAGGACGAGAATTATGCAGGGCTACAAAAGCACACCTCTAAGTTCGTAGTTCTCAGTCTATGGATTTCCCATTGTCACCGCGGCCATCCAAAGAGAGTACCACAATCACCACAACATATCTCAAGGATAGTCAAAGACAAGCACCAAGAGACTCTCAATCTTCAATCAACACACAAAAGAGGAAATCACTCATGAAAATATTCTTCTAATCCATGTCCAATAGACCGCTGTCACCTTGGTCTCGGGGATTATACTAGATAAAGACAAGTGAGTACATCAATCCAATACATAGAGGAAGGGGAAATATCATGGGATCACCCTAGATTAACATAGCCTATGATCACAATGAAGATCACATCATGGGAGAGAGAATTGACCACATAGCTACTGGTAGAAACCTCAGCCCCGAGGAGGAACTACTCCCGCATCATGGAGGGAGGAAGCAACGTCGATGGAGATGAATCCGGGGGCACTTCCCCGTCCCGGCAGGATGCCGGCACAGGAATTCTGGTCCCCCGAAACTTGGTGGCGATGGCGGCGGAGATCGGAATTGCTTCTGGAGAAAAGTGGTCTGTAATCAGGGTTTCCGCGACGGGTGGTAAATATATGCCAAAGGGGGTCACCAGAGGCGGAGAGGGGGGCCCAACCGCCCCCCCGGCGCGGCCAGGGGTGGGGCCGCGTGGGCTGGCCGCCTGGCTCCTCTCTGGCCCCACTTCTGGCGCGTGGAAGCTTCTGGAGCGCTGATTTTTTATATATTTTTCCTGGAATTTTTCTGGCAATTTAAGTAATGGGAAAACCTGAAATACAAAAATAGCAGAGAACAGAAACTGGCACTGGGGTGCACTGAGTTAATAGGTTAGTCCAAATATGATCAAAAGTGTATGGAAGTGCATAAATATCATAGCAATATCACACAAAAGAAGCATGGAGCAAGCATAAATTATAGATACGTTTTGGACGTATCAACATCCCCAAGCTTAATTCCTGCTCGTCCTCGAGTAGGTAAATGATAACAAGCATAATTTCTGTGGTGACATGCTACCAAAGAGTCTTTCACGGTCACATGACAAATGCTTATTGAGATAATGAATCTTTAGTAATTAAGTTGCCTCATGAGAATATCACAAAGAACTGAAAGTTTACAATATGATACTGAAACACCCAATAGATTTGTAGTGAGCATGGTGTGCAAACATGACAAAGTGATACCTCGCTTGCCCCCTTTAGTGAAGCAAAACATAAATGCAGGAGCACCTCCGAAGTTTAAGTGACGACTAGATACAATGATTTCAGAATAAGTGATATCACAATTATGCAGAAGACAATGGTACTTTGGGACAATGCACATTACACTCAGAATGACAATCATGCTCTCAATAGTTGGTGCTTTGAAGAAAGAAGGTGGAGACTCTCGAACCATGGATTTTGATGGCAAGGTTGAAAACCCGTGGCTGGAAACAAAGACTAAACGAGTACCAGAGCTCGTGGTTTTAAAAACAGAGATAAAAAGCTTTTGGGAGGTGCATAATTTGTCAACGAATGCTAGTAGATAACCCAATTACTTCTTATGCTGGACAAGTTTCGAGGAACGGCTCCCACGCGGGGACGATCACATCCCCGTAATCTCCTTTGTTTATCACTGCCAGAGTTTTCTGATTTCTCATGAACAAAGCATGAAGGAGGGTTTGTTTGTTGCTATTATCTTTTGTGAGCTGGGCGCACTCATGCCAGTCCCTCCTCGTATTAGGGGTTTGCAGATTAGACATGCAATCCCGGGGTAAAATTTTGTCCTATCATAAGAAGATCATGAATTACCTACTACTTCCTCATGAGCTAAAACAGAGGCACAAAAGAGAAATGCTTTTGAATAATTTTGAGATGGTACAAGAAAGTCTTCGTTAGGAATGGCAAGTAAATACCATATATAGGAAGGTATGGTGGACTCATATGGCATAACTGGTTTCAAGGATTTTGGATGCACAAGCAGTCAGTCCGCTTAGTACAGGTGAAGGCTAGCAAAAGACTGGGAGCGACCAACTAAGAGAGCAATGACGGCCATAATCATGCAGAGCGACAAAGCAACATTGAATCGGGCATGGAAGTTATATCACTACTCAGAAATTAAAGATCATCAAGGCTTGATAGACTTTCTTTACAGTCTTAAATATGCGTGAGCATATGCCAAGTCAATCAAAATAAATTATTGGAGGAAGATATCACTAAACCATACCACATCATAGGCAAACAAATCATGCTGGTACTTCAATAACACATTAAGAACCCCCAGCTATTTGAGACTAACCATAAGAAAACATGAACTACTAAGCACCATTATGCACATAGCATTTTTATCATAGACATATCAACCAGTGCCACAGAAGCCAACTCTCTTAACAAGATAAGCATGATAACTCAAGAGAGTTCCAGAAGCAACAACCTAAACAAAAGCTCTTAAAAAGATAAGCATGAAAACTAAGAGCTAAGCATAACAGCAGCTATGAAAAGATAAAGAACACACACAAGAAGATACGCATGCAAGCCTATGTTGTGTTCTACAGTGGAGTTGAGCGTGTTTCTCTCCCAAACAATGAAGGCTAGGATCCAATTTGTTTAAGAACAACAAGTAAAACTAAATAAACTAAAAAGGAAAGAGCAAGACGCTCCAAGCATAGCACATAACGCATGAAGTGATTAAAATATAGTGGAACGAAAGACGAACTGATAATTGTTGATGGAGAAGGGGATGCATGGGGGCATCCCCAAGCTTAGACGCTTGAGTCTTCTTGAATATTTCTTGGGGGTGCACGGGGGCATCCCCAAGCTTGAGCGTTTGACCCTCCTGAATCTTCTTTTATCATCTTCCATCGCACACTTGAAAACTCCCTTCATACATAACTCATCATAATCTGATTAGCGAGGTTAGTACCCACAATAAAATAATTTTTCCCTACTAGAAATAAGGATAATCTTGAAGAGCTACTGTTTCTCAAGATTGCCAAAAGGTTTTTGCAAAGAAAAAGCAAGCTCAAGGTTTGCAAAACGAAGAAAAGGCAAAACAGGAGAGAATCTGTGAAAAACAGACCAGCAGGTAGTAAATAATTTTTTCGGGGCACTTCTGCAACTCAAATCAAAAAACTCAGAACAGACGCCCGAAAGCCAATTGTATAGAGCACGCTGTCAAAAATATTCAGATCAAAAAGATGATCTGGTGATTTTATACGATTTTTTCTGTCCAAGGACAGAATCTGTTTTCTGGACAGCACGTCACAACTTTTGAACTTTCTTGCAATTGGAGGCTAAACTTGGCACAAAGCTGAAAAATAAAGATACAATGATGTTGCTACAGTAGTAACAAACATCAAGACCACTAAAAACTGAAAGAACAAACTGAAAGCAAAGATAACAAGGGTTGTCTCCTTAGAGCTCTTTCTTTATAGCCATAAAGATAGGCTTAAGACTTTAATGATGCTCTCGTAGGAATAAGAGTTGAAGAACAAAAGAGAGCATCAAGAAGCAAATACCAAACACATTTAAGCCTAACATGCTTCCTATGCATAGGAATATTGCAATAGAATAATTCATTGAAGCACAAAGCAATAAGCATAGGAAGACAAAACAAGTGCAGCTTCAAAACCTTCAACATAAAGAGAGGGAACTTGATATTATTGAAATATCTATAAGCATATGTTCCCTTCTCATAATAATTTTCAGTGGGATCACGGATAAACTCAACAATATAAGCATCACATAAAGCATTGTTACCATGATCCACATGCAAAAAGGTACTCTTACTCTCCACATAAGCATAATCTTTCTCATTGGTAATAGTGGGAGTAGGACTATCATAAACAACTTGAACACTATAGATTAATTGTGTATTAGGAAGATGGTGTTCAACAAGGGAGTAATTCCCTCCATGATTATGACAAGTTTCATAAGGATAATTTCTCCTTATGTCATAGGTACCTTTATAATCACTATAGATTGGAGTTATAACATCATCATAGTAGAGAAGAGCATTATCATTGCTAGCAACTATATTTGTAAACATGTTGTCTTTATTCTTACTAGCAAAAGAATTATCAATTATCACATCACTAGTGGGTAAAGGATTTGCAATCCTATCATCCCCAAGCTTAGAGCTTCCCATATCATCACTTTCAGAGTTGGTACCAAAAAGATTTTCAAGATCATAAGTAGCATTATCATCATTTTCCCAATCACAATAAGTAACATGCATATCATAATCAAAATCATCTTCAATAGTACCTACGGACGTATCATCAAGATGATAATTAAGGCAATAAACTTCACCTATTCTTTAAACTTACAACCGTTAGGATAAAAGTTGATGGGAGGAATATGCTCAGGCCAGGTTGATACCCATTCTTCTTCTTTCTTGCTCCTCTTCCTCCTCCTCTTCTTTTTCTTCTTCTTAACCTTAGGAGGGAGTGGTTGGAGATGAAGCTTCTCCACATATCCTGGTTTATCATTAGGAACAATAGGGGAAACTTGGGAGAAACTCTCCTTTTTATTAGCAGAAATATAAGAGACATTTTTATACTTTGGTAAAGTTCCCTCCTTTCTAATCTTACTTATGTAATCATTTTTATGGCAATTAACAACACAATAGAGATGGCAATTTTGCAAAGTGTTTTTTATTCCTATGGCATTAACATCTAGCCAAGAAGTCTTTTCTGATAACTCTTCACACATCAAAAATAACATAAGCTCATCATGAAGATCAGGGGTGATCATGTTATCACACAACTGGTTAACAGTTATGTTTTGAAAGTGCATGCATTGAAAATTAAAGTGACCCTCTATACAACAAAGTTCACAAGTAAAAGGATAAATGTCACACAATTCTCTAGCAATTTCATTTAAATCTTTGACCCAAGTGATTGTTCTTTCATGCTTATGTTGCTTACAATACTTCTCTTCTTCAATCATAGGCCTTTCACAAGGTCTATCCACTCCACAAAAATTAACATGCTTATATAAAACTTCATTTTTAGGAATTGGATCATGCATGTTGCAATCATCATGAACAATTTCATTTTCTTTGCAAATCTCTTTAAAAGGTTCATGATGCTTGATCCAATCCTCCTTAGGCATATTAAGATGTGAAGCAAAAGATTTGAGGAAATCAACAAGGAGTTGAGAATCAAGCCCAAACTTAGCACTAAACTTATTAAAACTTGTAGTTTCAACAAAGGACTTAATGCAATGATACTCATAAATTATACCTGACTCTTTACCTTTGTCGATCTCCCAATCTTCAGTGTTGCGTTGAATTCTTTCAAGGAGTTCCCATTTAGCATCAATCTTTTCGTTTGTGAAAGAACCCATAGAGGAAGCATCGAGCAAATCTTTATCCTGTCGAGAGAGCCTCGCATAGAAATTAGTAATAATCATATCTTTGGGGAGCCCATGGTTAGAACATTTTAGCATTAACGTTTTCAGTCTCCCCCAAGCTTGAGCTATGCTCTCTCCGTCATGAGGATAGAAATTATAAACATAATTCCTATTCTCATGGACTTCATGAAGAGGATAAAACTTGTAGTAAAAGAGAGACTGGATCTCTTCCCAATCCAGCAGGTGAGAGTCATCTAGTAGCCTATACCATTCCAATGCTTTTCCTTTCAGTGACAAGGCAAATAATTTCCTCATGACTCCATCTCTTGTCAAACCTGAAATCTTAAACAACTCACAAAGTTCTGTAAGTTTCAACAAATGAATACTAGGATTGACTGCCCCATCATAACAATCATTCCTAATTATTTCAATTATCCTAAGTGGTATTTGGAACGGAATACATTCAGTAGGTGGAGGAGACTTCTCTACCACGTGTGTGGTAAAGCGGCCTTCCCCAAGCAGCGAACTAAGAGTGCGGTTTTCCATAAACATAACTAGTGAAACTAAAAACAAGAAACGAAAAGATTTAATTGCAAGATCTAAAGATATACCTTCATACACTTACTTCCCCGGCAACGGCGCCAGAAATAGCTTGATGTCTACACACGCTTCTATTCTTGTAGACTATGTTGGGCCTCCAAGCGCAGAGGTTTGTAGGACAGCAGCAATTTCCCTCAAGTGGATGACCTAAGGTTTATTGAACTCAGGGAAGTAGAGGTCGAAGATGGTCTCTCTCAAGCAACCCTGCAACTAAGATACAAGAAGTCTCTTGTGTCCCCAACACACCTAATACAACTAGGAGTTGTATAGGTGCACTAGTTCGGCGAAGAGATGGTAAAATATGGATGATAGGAGTGGCAAAGCAAAGTAATATAAATCTGTAATAAAAAGTGCAGCAAGCAAACAAGTGGTAAACGTGAGCACAAATGGTATTGCAATGGTGGAAACAAGGCCTAGGTTTCATACTTTCACTAGTGGCAACTCCCAACAACATTAACATAATCGAATCACATGATATTTCCCATAAAACATGCACTCGGAGGTCATTCCTTTGTGGTCAAGAGAGGACGAGAATTATGTAGGGCTACAAAAGCACACCTCCAAGTTCGTAGTTCTCAATCTATGGATTTCCCAATGTCACCGCGGCCATCCAAAGAGAGTACCACAATCACCACAACATATCTCAAGGATAGTCAAAGACAAGCACCAAGAGACTCTCAATCTTCAATCAACACACAAAAGAGGAAATCACTCATGAAAATATTCTTCTAATCCATGTCCAATAGACAGCTGTCACCTTGGTCTCGGGGATTATACTAGATAAAGACAAGTGAGTACATCAATCCAATACATAGAGGAAGGGGAAATATCATGGGATCACCCTAGATTAACATAGCCTATGATCACAATGAAGATCACATCATGGGAGAGAGAATTGACCACATAGCTACTGGTAGAAACCTCAGCCCCGAGGAGGAACTACTCCCGCATCATGGAGGGAGGAAGCAACGTCGATGGAGATGAATCCGGGGGCACTTCCCCGTCCCGGCAGGATGCCGGCACAGGAATTCTGGTCCCCCGAAACTTGGTGGCGATGGCGGCGGAGATCGGAATTGCTTCTGGAGAAAAGGGGTCTGTAATCAGGGTTTTCGCGACGGGTGGTAAATATATGCCAAAGGGGGTCACCAGAGGCGGAGAGGGGGGCCCAGGCGCCCCCCCGGCGCGGCCAGGGGTGGGGCCGCGTGGGCTGGCCGCCTGGGCTGCCCCTGGCTCCCCTCTGGCCCCACTTCTGGCGCGTGGAAGCTTCTGGAGCGCTGATTTTTTATATATTTTTCCCGGAATTTTTCTGGCAATTTAAGTAATGGGAAAACCTGAAATACAAAAACAGCAGAGAACAGAAACTGGCACTGGGGTGCACTGAGTTAATAGGTTAGTCCAAATATGATCAAAAGTGTATGGAAGTGCATAAATATCATAGCAATATCACACAAAAGAAGCATGGAGCAAGCAGAAATTATAGATACGTTTTGGACGTATCATGCGCCAGCCCACCAGGGGCTGGCCACTTCCCCCTTGCGGCCTAGGGGCCCCACCGGGATGGGTGGCCCCACCCGGTGGACCCCCGGGACCCCTCCGGTGGTCCCGGGACACTCCCGGTGACCCCCGGAGTTCACCCGATGGCCGAAACTGGACTTCCTATATATCATTCTTTACCTCCGGACCATTCCGGAACTCCTCGTGACGTCCGGGATCTCATCCGGGACTCCGAACAACATTCGGGTTTCCACGTGCATGTATCTCTACAACCCTAGCGTTACTGAACCTTAAGTGTGTAGACCCTACGGGTTCGGGAGACCCGCAGACATGACCGAGACGACTCTCCGGTCAATAACCAACAGCGGGATCTGGATACCCATGTTGGTTCCCACGTGTTCCTCGATGATCTTCATCGGATGAACCACTGTGTCAAGGATTCACTCAATCCCGTATGTTATTCCCTTTGTCTATCGGTACGGTACTTGCCTGAGATTCGATCGTCGGTATGCCCGATACCTTGTTCAATCTCGTCATGGCAAGTCTCTTTACTCGTTCCGTAATCCATCATCCCGTGACTAACTCCTTAGTCACTTTGAGCTCATTATGATGATGTCTTACCGAGTGGGCCCAGAGGAACCTCTCTGTCACACGGAGTGACAATATCCCTGTCTCGGTTCGTACCAACTCAACAGACACTTTCGGAGATACCCGATGCGTACCTTTATAGTCACCCAGTTACGTTGTGACGTTTGGCACACCCAAAGTATTCCTACGGTATCCGGGAGTTGCACAACCTCATGGTCTAAGGAATAAATACTTGACACCGAAAAGCTTATGCATTACGAACTATACGATCTCGTGCTAGGCTCAGAATTGGGTCTTGTCCATCACATTATTCTCCTAATGATGTGATCCCGTTATCACTGACATCCTATGTCCATGGTCAGGAAACCGTGACCATCTGTTGATCAACGAGCTAGTAACTAGAGGCTTACCAGGGACTCATTGTGGTCTATATATTCACACATGTATCGCTGTTTCCGTACAATACAATTCAAGCATGAATAACAGACAATTATCATGAACAAGGAAATATAATAATAATACTTTTATTATTGCCTCTAGGGCATATTTCCAACACAGGGAAGGCTGCGGCTATAAATAGCAACCCCGCTCCAACGTTGTTTGTTGGCTGCTCCGCTTGAGATTTCTGAGAAGATTGATTTGAGCAACACCTCTCCGAGTGATTTGAGTTTAAGATTCACCGAGAGAAAAATCAAGAGCTCAAACTTAGACAGTGGTTTAGCATCACGGTAATTCTGAGTGGGAGTTCTTGTACCTAGTACTCTTGAGAGCCGCGCACTCTCTAGACAGATAGGTTTTGGTTCGAGCGTTGAAGAGTAGTTGTCTTCACCAGGCCAGATCTTCAGCAACGAAGGGTATTGTGGTCCGCGTTGATCGACCGAAGGTTTGAAGATCGCCAACAAGTATCTACCACGAGTGAAATGAACCTGAGTCTGACCAGCTCTGAGATGAAGAGAGTTTATCTTCCGTGTTAAGTCACAGCCCCCCTCCAACCAGACGTAGTCCTTGGGCAGAAGGGTGAAGTGGTCTACCAAATCTCTTTGTCGCCATCGAGCACCATTGATTCATTCTTCTCTACTGCAGTTCATACTGTTGTTTTCTTTCGTGCTCAGTGATGATAGTTTGTCTGATCTTTCAATCTGTGTTGCGTATCATTCACTCTTATTTCTCTTGTCTTCTCCATCAGTTATTGTTCCTTGCCCATCGTGTTGTATTATATTCATTTTAGGACGACGGTAGCATTATAAGATGATCCCTTCACTTAATTTCAAGATAAAAAGTGTTCATTGTAAAAGTTCATTGTTTCGAAGCACCTCATGATAATCGGGTTTGATGGACTCTTCGTTCACAAACATCGGATGTAAGAAAGTTTTACACATGCGGAATACTTAGGTAAACCTGATGAGCCTAGCATGTACAGACATGGCCTGGAAACAAGGAGGACCGAAAGGTCAAACATGAGTCATGAACATAGTCTAAAGCCTTTGCAAATTATGTTGTTAAAAAAAAAACCTCATTCGTGGTCAAAAAAGAAACACCATTCTTGTGCGGAATCTACTCGTTCCCCGGTGAACATCGAAAGAAAGAATTGAATTCTGAATGTGATAGCATACGATTCTTACGTTGATGTCACGGGAGAAACGTGTGTCGTGTTGGGGATATGCCACTTCCGAGGCCCGTTGGAGCTTAGCTCTCCCTGTCATGACACGTCCCCGTAGGAACCCTCGGGAACCATGGCCCATGACAAGGCCATCGATTGGTGGAGCTCAAATCCACGTACGGCCGGCCGGTGGCGGGGACCTGGCGCCTACAGCACTACCAGCGCTCGCAGGGCGGCACCATCGGTGGATCTGTCGTCTCCGTCGAGCTCTAGTGCGACACCGGAATAAGTGGCGGCAGTGTAGTAGGCGTCGATGGCAGCATGCATCATGCATGCATAAAGTTACTGCCCAAACGCCAGCAGAGTCAAGTGCTCGAACAGAGGTAATAAAGCGGCCTCACGTGAGGAGGACCCCGTATCACAAATATTAGCAGCGGCATTTTAGGTAGAAGTATTTACTGAGCAAAATAATCCCAACGTGTTCTTTTGCTCTCGAGACAAAGGTGACGCGGACGGACGCGAGTGAGACAAGCTAGCTAGCTAGGACCATGCATCTTTGGCGCCACGCCCATCAGAGGAGAGCCCACAGACAATGAGACCTACGTCGCTTTAAAAATTTCTGGTGCGCGCTCGATAGTTTTTGTCGAGTGTGTGTGTATTCGCGCGCGCGCATCACAGACCATATCATCCCGGTCGATAGCTTACGGACCATATCATGTGTGCAGATTTGGAAACGGAAAACATTCCACTCCTGGGTCCAAATGCACAACGCAAAATTAAAAGACCTCCTGCTCACCACAGTGGTTGATGTGCAAATGCACGGTCACGGAAGCTTACGGACAATTTGGCGGACCGTGTTGAAGATGCCCTAACAATAGTACTCCCTCTATAAACTAATATAAAAGCGTTTAGATCGCTAAAATAGTTATCTAAATGCTTTTATATTAGTTTATAAAGGGAGTACGGAGGAGCTGCGTGCTAAACCAATGATTCAGTGTGTTGCTCTGGTGTTACCTTTTTTGTTGTTGTTGCGAGTGCTCAAGTTTTACCCTGCGTAGGGGAACTTCAACAAGATACCAAGGGAGCAAAGGTGTGAACCATTTGGAGTGGAGAAAGATCCATTGTAGGCCACAGAATTGGTAATCACCCTAACAGACACCAAATCTCTAGTCAGGGCCAAATAATTTGTGGGATGAGCTAGTTTTGGTCTAAACATACCTAGTGGTTCAAATCCTCCTCAGGTTAATCACGGAAGGCCAGTAAAATTCTAGTTATATGACAATCGACTTTGGTGGTTTCATTTTCATTTGTACCTATTTCCGTGCAATACAAACCTTGGCCAAACTAACTATAATTTATTGAGGAATCCAAACCAACTTGGCTCAAGCATTACTATAGAAAAATATTGTAGTTCACCAGTCAACACTGACAGGCCTAGGCTTTTTTGAGAATCCAACGAGCCTAGGTCACCTGTTAGAGCATGGTTAATAGAAGAGCCCACCGTTGGCTCTATGCTCACGCCATGTCACTTGTAGCCTGTACAAAAAAAATCTCATATACTAAGGGTGGATGTAGACATTGGCTATTGTAATTAATGTTTGCATGCATGAGGAAGTTGGTAACCGCATCTCATTGGAAGGGAGGAAGCAGCTCGGCTGCATGCAATTCTTTTTCCTCGTGTGCCCCATCGAAGACGTTGGGCCCAAACAATCCGGGGCCCCACCGAATACCATCCCGGAGCCTAGCGCGGCTCGAGGGTCCGAAGACCCAGCTCCTCAAGCGGAGGAGGATACGGCGGCGCCCGAAGTTAATCCGGAGGCGCCGGGTTCTATGGAGGGAGCACTGCATAGTGCTCTCATCATTGAAGAACACCGCACCGTGATGGGTGCGGTGATGAAGAAGATTCAGTCCGTCCAGGGCGGACTGATGAAACCTTTAACAGCCTTTTAACAGGCTTTGAGATAAGCAATGTAATGCTTTTTAAGAAATTTTATTTGTTTTAAATACACATATATAACCAGTAGCCCCTGATGCTTTGTGTGATTTTGAAAAGAATCAGACGAAGTATCCATAGAGTAGCATATTTACAGAGTTGAACTATTGTGCATGCTTCCTTAGTAACGGCGACTGCGCAAGACGCAGAGGTTGTCGAACTAAATCGGAAGCTCGAGGTGGCCAATGCGGACCTCGACCGCATAAACCGGCGTTTTGATGAAACGCAAGGTATGCATATTTTTTTTAAATGCCAATAAGACTTAAATTGATTCAGTATGAGTACAACCTCTAATATTGTATTCTGTATTACACAGCTGGCGCCGCTGAGCTCGAGGCCTTCAAGGACGAGGTTGCCAAGGCAAAGGAGGAGGCCAAGGCGAACAAGGTGGCCGCTGATAAAGCGGCTGCTGATTTGAAGGCCGAAAAGGCGGAGTGCAAGAAGCACAAATCTCGGGTGTCCGAAGTCAAGGTCGAGCTCCAAGATGCCATCCTTAAGTGTGAGGCATCGGAGAAGAAGGCTTCGGAGCAGGCGACCGAGCTTTCTGCGGCAGTAAAGTCTGCCCAGGACGCGCGAGGCGAGGCACGCAGCGCCTGTGAGGAAATCAAACAAGCGCGATAGATATCATCTGGTAAGATATTTATCTTACAGAGCATCTTCGGCGGGCAGAAGTATATTGGGCTAACACGATTGTGTAGTTCTCCAGGCGTGTTTACTGATCTTCCGAGGAGCAGCGCAGATGCCGCTCAATACTTCCGAGCCCAGGAGGGGAATGACACGGAGAAATTGTTCTGTTCGTAGTTCTATGCGCCACAACATCTAGTTCCCTTCAACTACCAGATGAAGCACCTGGTCGAGCTGCATAACATGGCCCGCTGAGCCAATCCCAAGTAATTACTTTGGATTGGTGAAGCGGCTCGTTGAGGCGAGTCCGCGGGTCGACGCGTTAACGCGGTCAGCTTGCATAGAAGGTGTTCGGATGGCCTTCGCTCGAGTCAAAGTGCACTGGACAAAGATGAACGCAGTGCATATAGCCACTGCTGGCCCGCCCGCAAGCAAGGAGCACCGCAAGCCGGAGAAGTATTTCGAGGACGTCGTCGAGGGCGCCCGCCTTGTAGAAGGCCAGTGTTCGAAAGATGTTGTTTTCGATTGATTGTATCTGGATGTAAAGACTATGCTTATGAATCCAGTGTTATATAACTTTTGCGCTGTTTATAATATCATCGTCTTTTTTACCTCCTGTGTGACTGTTTATCTGAATCTGAAAGTTTCCAGTCGTCGGCTTCAGCCCCCAAGTACATAGTACTGGGGTGTTCGGTCTTATGCAAATACAATCTTTATCCAACGTCTTGGTCCATATATGAGGTGTATACGGAGCGAACCAGGCAATCAAACTATGCGACATTATTGCTTTCACTTAGTCGTAGGAGTTTGACAAATGGGGCTAAGTACTAGCCCCTGGTGCGGATAAGGTATCCAATTGCACCTGGTTGGGCGAAGAACCAACCCTTCGTATAACACGAGGTAGATCTCTATCGATCGTAGTATAAAACTAAGTCACCGGATTGCAGAACAGGTTCTCGCTTACCATGACAGTCAGTTATCGGCTTTCTCTAGTGAGGTACTTGACCGGACTAGCCAGAAATACAATCGCAGTAGTTCTCCCTTTACACCCTAGCCAAACAATCGGGAACGTAGGGGTAAGCACAGGAGCCGGGCAACCCAACTATTGACTCAAGACATGATTCGAAACTGATGCATATAATGCAAACATCCAGGACGCCGAACACTCCCTATAGGTGGTAGGTCTTTTCGACATATACCAGGGTTGAACCAGCCCCTGGTAATAAACCTTTATTGACAAGGCACATATGGCAATCTGATGCGGGAAGAGAACATTCCACGGTGAGTGAATAAAACTCTGGATATATATGAATAAAACTGCTCTAGTAATATCCCTCTATAGTACGGCGAGCCGCAAACTTTTACAGATAATGCCGAGGACCTTTTTTGGACATTTTACATGCCAAGAAGGTATATAAGAAAGAGAAAAAGGTTTACACAGGGTCTTAATCTAAAAAGAAACCTTAGTGCGGGTCCCTGCTGCACGTCTGCGCCGTTTTCTCCTCTGTGATGTGTCCTTGAAGGTGCTGGTATGATGGCCATCTGTAGAGAAAAGAAATAATCCTGGAAACAAAGAAGTTAATCCGGTCTGGCCATAGCATGTATGGTTTGTTTAATGAACCAAAAGAAGGTAGGTTTAAAGTCCAAATAGGGTCTAGCCGAACTATGGACTATATACAGGTGCCCCTGGTCACCGCCCAAGGAATTTTTAGTGCATAATTATGTACTCGAGGCACGTATGCTATCGCCTTATGGGACGGTCGACGGGGGCATAGCTGTCAATCATGCTCAGGTTCATCTGAGCTGCCGCACTGAGGCGTGTGTCGGACACGTTTGGCTATGTCCGCTATTGATAGGTTATCCGGCTTGAATAGGCCACATTGTACTTCGGCTGCTAAGGCCGCAGTGTCCTCCTCCGTATGAAGATAGCGCTCCATATTTTCATTGACCGTGATAACGCCACGTGGTCCAGGCATCTTGAACTTTAAATAACCATAATGCGGGACTGCATTAAAGCGGACGAAGGCCGTTCTTCCGAGAAGAGCGTGATAGCCACTTCGGAACAGAGCTATGTCAAAGAGTAATTCTTCGCTTCGGAAGTTGTCGGGAGAACTGGATACAACCTCCAACATTAAAGAGCCTGTGCAGCGAGCTTCAACACCCGGTATCACTCCTTTAAAGGTCGTGCCGCTTGGCTTGATTCTTGATGGGTTGATCCCCATCTTGTGGATAGTGTCATGATATATCAGATTGAGACTACTGCCGCCGTCCATAAGGACTCGGGTTAGAGGGTATCCATCTATTATTGGGTCGAGCACTAAGGCAGCCGAACCCCCATGCCGAATACTAGTCGGATGATCCCTGCGATCGAAAGTGATCGGACAAGCGCTGACCATGGGTTGAATTTTGGGGCGACAGGCTCAACGGCGTAGACGTCTCGGAGTGCGCGCTTGCACTCCCTCTTTGGGATATGAGTGGCATATATCATATTCACCGTTTTGACCTCCGGTGGAAATTTCTTCTATCCCCCTATATTCGGCTGGCGAGGTTCATCCTCATCTTTGCTCTGAGGCTCCTTCCCCTTGTGTTCGGCGTTTAGCTTGCCGGCCTGCTTGAAAACCCAACAGTTACGGTTGGCGTGATTGGTAGGTTTTTCTGAGGTGTCATGGATTTGGCAGGGCCTATCTAATATTCTGTCCAAACTTGATGGACCATCTTTGTTGCCTTTGAATGGCTTCTTCCGTTGACCGGGTCTGGAGCCACTGAATCCGGCATTTACCGCTGTATCATCTAGGCTTCCAGGATTGTTTTGATGCTTGTTTTTATTGCGTCGTGGCTTTCCATTTCCGTCCCTGACTTCAGATGTTCCAGGGTCGCTGGTGCTGCTACGAGCTAACCAGCTATCCTCACCCGCGCAAAAGCGAGTCATGAGTGCGGTTAGGGCTTCCATTGTCCTCGGCTTTTCCTGGCCAAGGTGTCTAGCTAGCCATTCGTCTTGGATACTATGCTTGAATGCCGCTATGGCTTCTGCGTCCGGACAGTCGACGATCTGGTTCTTGTTAGTGAGAAACCGATTCCCAAGCTTGTGGGCTGACTCCCCGGGTTGTTGGATAATGTGACTTAAATCGTCAGCGTCCGAGGGCCGGACATAAGTCCCTTGAAAATTGGCCCGAAAAGCGTCCTCAAGTTCTTCCCAGCTCCCGATGGAGTTCTCTGGGAGGTTGTTTAGCTAGTGCCGAGCTGGTCCTTTCAGCTTGAGGGGTAAATATTTAATGGCGTGGAGATCATCTCCTCGAGCCTTGTGGATGTGAATAATAAAGTCTTCTATCCAGACGACAGGATCCGTCGTTCCATCGTACGCTTCGATGTTCACGGGTTTAAACCCTTCTGGGAAATCATGACCCAGCACCTCATCGGTGAAGCATAGAGGGTGTGAAGCTCCTCTGTATCTTGCTATATCGTGGCGTATATCCGATGGTTGTGGTGTTCGGTATCGACCCCGAACTGGTATGTCACCGGTACGATTGGCTTGATAGCCGCCGTCCCGTGTGGGAGCTCGGTGCCTACGTCCGAATATAGACCTGGTCTTGCTAGCCTTTTTGTCTAGGTCCTCACGCAGATCGTGTTTTCAGACTTGTGCCGCGCCCTCCTTTCCTTTACGGGGTGGTCGTGCGGGTTTGTATACATTGCTAGCTACTCTATCCCGTCTGCAAGGTGGTCGGTCCGGCTTGTCGGTGGTGTTGTTTTTTGCTAGGACGGGCGCGACGGCCTCGTCGTCGAATTCAGGAAGAAGCTTGCGCTTGGGATAGCCTTTGGTTTGGCTGTTAAAGCCATGTTTCCGTTCGGCGTCTAGCACCTCATTCCATCTATCATTGAGTGTGTCCTATGCAGCTCGAAGCTGCCTCTACTGCATTTTTAGGCTCCGTGCGGTGGCTATAAGACGCGGGTGGAAGCGCTTTTGTTCAGAGGGTTCTTCTGGGACGGTGTACTCATCGTCATCTAGACTAGCCTCTGCTTCGGAGACCGGTTCATAGTCACCGTCTTCGGCATCGCTGTCATCGGTCTGCGGCTTCGGACTCTGTTCGCCGTCCTCTCGCTCCTCCTGTTCTATCTCTGGATCTGCGGGGTCTTCGGCTTGTTCCAGAATATCACCGTCACTAGTCACGGTGTTGCTGTCCTTTCCTTTACGGGGTTTTGTTAGGCGTTTTGGACGCCGACGCTTGGGAGGTTCCTCGGCTAGCTTATCCTCTAAGGGATTGTTTTCGCCGTTGCCTTTCGCCTCATTGGGTGTATTCACCATATACACGTCGTATGAAGACGTAGCTTTCCACCGCCCTGTTATGGGCCGACTTTGATCTGTATCTGCTTTAGCTTCGAGATCCATCCCATCGAAGTCTTCTGAAGCGTAGTCGAGTAGGTCGGTTAGATCTTCAACCGTGGCTACCAAGTGGGTGGTGGGTGGGGAACAAAATTCTTCATCCCCCTGGGTATAGCACGGCTGTTCATTAGCCTCCAATTCAAACCGGATATAGTGCGGATGGGTGCTCTCATCTAAGGAGAGAGACTTTAACGAGCTTAACATGTCGCCAAGTGGTGAGTGCTGGAAAATATCCGCAGCACAGAATTCGGCCATAGGCGCCTGACAGGGTGCGGTTATGCACAATTCGGAATCAGAGACCGGAGTAAGGTTCGGGGTTCCGGTGAGACAGACCCCGCTCGTAGTCGGGTCCGTGTGTGGCTCCAACGCTGTAGAGTCCGTGGCCCCCGTGGCGGGGTTGAGCCTCCCATCCCCGTGGGACGCGATCTGTTCTGGATCTAGGGCCAGAAACCTTGCAGGCACTATTTCCTAATCCGCTGACAGAGTTAGGTCATGATCATCATGGAGACAGAGAGAGGCTGCTGTTGGCTCGAATCCGGTGAAGATCAAGTCTCCGCGGATATCAGCAACGTAGTTCAAGCTTCCAAATCTGACGTGGTGGCCAGGGGTGTAGCTCTCGATCTGCTGAAGGTGGCCTTTAGTGTTGGCCGGGAGGGAAAATCCCTTCGACGTCGTCGTTGCAGTTGACGACGTGATCCATCAATCCTTCCGTCGACGACATAGTGGAACTCTCAATGAAAGCACCAATGTCGGTGTCAAAACCGGCGGATCTCAGGTAGGGGGTCCCGAACTATGCGTCTGAAGATCGATGGTAACAGGAGGCTGGGGCCACGATGTTTTCCCAGGTTCAGACCATCTCGATCGAGGTAATACCCTACTTCCTGCTATATTAATGTGGATGAATATGAATACAAGAGTTGATCTACCTCGAGATCGTAAAGGCTAAACCCTAAGTCTAGCCTATGAGGATTATATGATTCTTCTCCAGCCTCTACGGACTAAACCCTCCGGTTTATATACACACCGGAGGGGCCTAGGGTTTGTACATATCATCTTGCAGAGGAAGGAAAATCTACACCCGAGCTTAAAACTTGCCATTACAAGAATCCAAGAGTCATATCCGGATATGAGAGATGATCTTCTATAATAATCTTCACGGCCCACCAGTCCGGCCCATCAGGAGTTTGTCCGGCCACCTGAGGAGCCCCCGATCCAGGACTCCCTCATGCATCATTGTATGTTTCATTCCTATCTTTCCTTTTGCCCTCTCACCTTGTTTAAAATTATCACAAAACCATTTAGACTCTTACCTTAGTCCCTCTCACCTTGTTGGAAAATATCACTAAACTTCTCTTACCTTATTCTCTCTCATCTGATCGGGAGAACCATTCACCTTCTCTTGATTTTTTTGATAGGAAACATATATACATTTGATTGAAGTTCAGCATAGTGATGGTTGTAAACAAGAGCGTCCATTTTACTGAAGGAAACACATGCTATTGTCATTACCATGTGACGCTCCACCTTTAGACTTTGTGCACACTTTACGATCTAAGATCCATTTTCTTTGAGAAAATCTATATTTTGGGACCCGTCAAGTTTACAAGTAGACATTTTGTATCTTATATTTTCTTGGCTATATTGGTCCCTCGTGTTCCGAAACCATAACCCAGTCGTCAAAAACTAGAGCAGAACTTACGTGTTAACGGTTTTAGAATCTGACTTGCCATGTAGCTGTCAAAGTTAGCCTAGTCAGCTTTGACTCTGTCATACTGGACTGTGGAACCCACCAAATTGATTATAAGTGTTTAAGAAATGCATAATATTTTAATTAAGCTCAGCCCCACTAGTCATAAAATCATAGTATCTAAAATAGGAATTAGTACTAACCTTAGTCACTAATGGATCGGGCTCACATGGTAGTGGTTCCACAGGTGTGTGAATTAATGTCGGTGAAAACACACTCGCAACGATGTTTTGTGGCTTTTTTTTTTTTTTTTGCGGGTAGAAATTTGTATTACTCATCCTCCAAAGTCCTTACAATCAATCACAGCTAGTTCCAAAGCCTCGGAAGGGCCAGAACCTAACCAAGTCATAGTTCTACCCTCCAAACGAGCAAATTTAGCTAAGCTATCACTAACTTTATTTTGGCTACGACTTACATGAGTAATACAATTTTCTCGTAGAGACATAAGATATCTAATCTCCTTGATGATGGACGAATATACCGATCTGTCAACCTCAGAAGCCTGGATCAATTTTACTGCAATAATAGAATCCATGTCGATCTGCACTGGTAGCTCACTTCTCTGGATGGAGAAAGATAATCCTTCCATGCATGCGCATAATTCAGCTTCAAGTGCATCCCGGCAAGAAAATAATTGCCTACAAGAAGAGAAGATGATGGTTCCCTTGTCGTCTCTTAACACCATTCCGACACCGGCCGATCCATCTACAGCAAATGAACCATCAGTACACAACTTAACCCAGCCGTGCTTAGGAGCAGACCACTTGGGGTCTGCCATGACCATTATCGCATGTGGCCGAACTGGAGTATATGTTATGATTGACTTCCCTTTGCTAGGATCAGCAATTAGATCAGTTTTAATGCCAAATAGAGAATCCAAGTAGCTCATCAAGAACCTTCGAGAAGCCTCCATGGGCGGCGGGGATTTATTATGGACAATCTCATTGCGTATATGCCACACCCTCCACAATGTCATGAGAAGCATTGAACGCTCAATATCTGGCAGAGGAGCAAGAGCGTGCAACAGCCACTCGACACCTGTATTCTGCACAGTAGTAATATTCGGAAGAGTCCGTACTTCTGCCATAGCATCCCAGAGAACCGTCGAGATGGTGCAGCGACATAGAGCATGGAAGCAGTCCTCAGACTCCATCGAACACACAGGGCACAAATCACTAGTTTCCAGCCCTCTTGTATGCTTGTTACTCCATGTAGGCAGAGAGTTTGTAGCTACCCGCCATGCAAAATTACGTACTGAGGGAGGAACATCAGTCGACCATATAAATTTCCAGCAGTCCAGACGCCCATCTGGACGTGAGCTGGAGCCCGCCGAAGTGCTTCTGTGGGCTTCCTCAAAGCCGAACTGGTACGCACTCCTCACTGAAAAGGCGCCAAACTTGCCAGGGCCCCACGCCAACGTATCATCCTCATGTCTTGGCGACGCCCTGATTTTCAAAATCTCCACAACATCTGCTGGCATAAAGAATTCCTGTAACAAGCCAACCTTCCATGAACCGTTCTCATTAAGCAAATCTGAGACGAAGCGAATTCTGCACCTCCCTTGTGAAGTGAATGGTTTATAGGAGAAGGGTCTGGGTATCCAATTGTCACGCCAAACGCGTATATTTCTTCCGTTCCCAACTCTCCAAATCAGACCCTTTTTCAAGAGTTCAAGACCATAGCTAATAGCTTGCCAAGAAGAAGAAGCATTTCCGACGAAAACGGTATCCTCAAGTTTACCATCTGGATAGTATCTGGCTTTTAACACTAGTGCGCACAGACTGTCGGGCTTTGAAATTAATCTCCATGCTTGCCTAGCTAATAGTGCTTGGTTAAAAATTCTGAAATCTCTAAAACCAGCACCTCCTTTACTCTTTGGTTGCATCAGATTATCCCATGCCCGCCAGTGCACTTTTCTCTTCCCTTTCTCAGCTCCCAATAAAAGGCTCTTACCATTCTGGTAAGTTCATCGCACACCGAAAAGGGTAATTTAAATACCCCCATCATATAAGTGGGAAGGGCCTGAGCAACAGACTTAATGAGTGTCTCCCTACCTGATTGAGCCAGGTGACCATCTCCCCACTGGAGCAATCTTTTAGTTAAGCTCATCTGGAGATTCTGAAATCTTCCCTTAGACATGCGACCATCAGGCGTGGGGAGTCCAAGGTACTTCTCCTCAAAAACCAAACTAGTGACATTGAGAACTCCTCTGATTTCCTCCTGTTTGACATAAGGGCAAGCCTCACCAAAAATAATAGAGCACTTGTCAAAATTCAAACTTTGACCTGTTGCCTTTCCATATTGATCCAATGCTAGCTTTATTGTTTCGGCTTGAGCACGGTTTGCTTCGAAAAATAATATAGTATCATCAGCAAACAATAGGTGTGAGATCCCTGGAGCTCTTCTACATACCTTGACAGGGGTAATATCACCACTAGACACATATTGCTTCAGAATTGCAGAAAGTCCATCAGCCACAAAAAGGAACAAGAAGGGGGATAGTGGATCGCCCTGCCGAAGCCCACGCGACGGTGCAAATGAATCCAAGAGGGTCCCATTAAGTTTGACAGAGTATCTCACCGATGTGACACAAGACATTATCCAGTCCACCACTAGTAGATAAAGGGTCTTTAGCCCCGGTTCATTTGGGCCTTTTAGCCCCGGTTCTGGAACCGGGACAAGAGGGTCGGTACTAATGCTCTGACCCTTTAGTCCCGGTTCAATCCAGAACCGGGGCAAAAGGGTGTCCACGTGGCCTGTGCACCGAGTCCAGGCAGGAGGGGCTTTAGTCCCGGTTGGTGGTACCAACCGGGACCAAAAGGCATCCACGCGTCAGCATTTCTGTGGCTGTGGTTTTTGTTTTTTTTTTGAAAGGGGAGGGGGGTTTTAGGTTTTGGGGGTTAATTTAGGTGTTTCATATATTGTGTTAGCTAGCTAATTAATAGAGATAAGTGTTCTCTCTTATGTCCGTGCTTGGTCGACGCTACATACTACACATACGTATATAGAGAGGACTAGAGTCACGCTAGCTAGCTATAGCTAGCTGCTAGCTACTAAGCAAACGAAGGAACAGAAGATCTCGTATAATCAACATATATATATATGCATACAGAGAGAAGTAATATCGAACACCTCTCCTTCTCCGAGAGATTGGTCGAACAACAAGTTCTCGTATATCTATCCGACACTACCGGGCACATATATACAATAATTATCTCTTACAAAAATAATCTCCTAACACATGGATGCATGGTCCATATAGTATTCTCCGTCTTCAGCGATCACGTGTTCAAGGAAGAATGCCGCCAATTCCTCTTGAATTGCTCGCAGACGATCTGGTGTTAGGAGTTCATCCCGCATCCGAAACATCTAATTTGAAGTAGGGGGTCAATACATGAAATGATGCTATAAATTTGTGAATATTATTGATTGCTTACGCACTTCAAATTGTTCATCAGTGTAGCCCCGCTCACAGGTCGTGTGGCGGATGGACTCGCAAATGTAGTATCCACAATAATCATTCCCGGGTTCCTGCCACAACCACTTTACAAGAAATAGAGGTCAATCAAACTGATAAGCAAGAATGCCAAATTGGTATTGATGAAACTAGCGCTTGAATCAAGATATAGGAGATGCGCGCGCGGAACATGCTTCTATATAGTACTTACTTTCGGGTATCTAAATTGTAGCTTCTTCGGCAGTCCCGGAGCTTTTTTGGTGAATTTTTTCCAAGCCCTGCCAGACAAAGGAAACAATTAGTTGATATCAGAAATGAAGTTGCTGATATATATGCATGGTGGATAATATTGATCGATTTAACTTACCTGACTAGCATTTGAGTCATGTCCGCATACTCCTCGGGATCTTTACGTTTAGAGTCGAAGACAGTTACTATTCCCTTCTCAAGCTTAATCTCTAAGAGAATATAGTGGAAGCTGCGCACGAATGCATGAGATCATCAATTACATCACTATAAACTTGACTGATATATAAGGGAAACCAAATATGCACAAGACATTAACACTCACTTGAAGTTGTAAGGAAAGAGTATTATATCTTTGTTTTCATTTACCACCAACGATCGTAGCAAGTTGGTCTCGGTATCGTCGGGACGCAATTTAACCTCGGTTGCATCTATGAGGTATGTGTTAATAAACTCAATATCACCTACTTGTCTTTTCTTCAATTCGACGATCTTCAATCTGCATAATATAGTGAGGATAATTATAAATACATGCAATGAAGATCAGCTATATAGAGAGACTTAATGACAGAAGTAGTACTACTTACAGACAGTAGCAGGTGACCGTTGCTTTATCGAGGGCCAATTGATTGAAAAATTGATAGAACTCCTCAAATGGAACAGGCAACAGGTCAATTCCAACGAGGTCATGCTCCGGTTTAACTCTCAAATACAAGTTATTCCTCCCCCCAGACTCTCTGCAGATTTTCATGTACCAATCATGCAATCTTCGCATATTCGTTGATAGAGATCTTTCATTTTTGACGAGAGGCTTTTTGTACTCGTATCTTTCTATCTGCACGTCCATGAAATCATAGTGTACATCGTCGGACGCGTAATCTGCAAGATTGGTATAACCGGGCACCATCCTCGGATCATTAGCGACCATGTCGCTAGACACCTTGAGCGGGGGGCACGATTGGTTCGCTTGTTCGCCGAGCTGGGCAATTTGTTTCCCAGCTCGCCCTTCTGCTAACCTCTGATCACTTTTTGTACTTCCGGACCGCTTGGCATCTTGAAATGTCTTTTGAATAATGCGGTCATAGTTGCCCTTCGGCTTACTTTTCGCTGGTTGCTTCAGGGCAGCAATAGTGCGCTTTGCTTTCACCGCATCTATCCTCTCCTCCGGAGGTGGATGTCTCTGTGCTTTCAACCCTTCAAAAAAGTCCTTCACTTCGCCTTCAGCGATCTTCGTGCTTTCCTCGTCGGACCTCTCGTACGGTAACTTCTCTAGAGGCGTGAGAGAAGGACCGAATCTGCATCGCCTCCCGCCTCTGGCTGTACTGGTAGACGTCGCCGGACCAGACGAAGCGGCTGTCTTTTTTACTTGCTTAGGCGCCGGAGCAGGAGCAGCCGGAGCGGCGGCAGGTCTCTTCCGCCCTTGCTGATTAGGCGGAGAAGGAGGAGCAGGCTGTCTGCTCGGGCGCGCCGGCGGCGAAGGAGGCGGAGTGCCGCCACGCGCCGGCGGCGAACGAGGCGGTGTGCCGCCACGCGCCGGAGAAGGAGCCGGAGTGCCCTGATGGTCACTCGCCGGAGAAGGAGCCGGAGTGCCCTGATGGTCACTCGCCGGAGGAGGAGGCGGTGGAGGAGGCGGAGTGCCCTGACTCGTCGTCGGAGGAGGAGGAGGCGGAGGCGTCCAGTTCAGAATGTTGATTAGGTCCTTCCGCCATAGGCATGGAGTCTTCAGTGAAGAACCCAGCCGAGTCTCCCCTTCACCGGTAGGGTGGTCAAGCTGGAGCTCCTCAAATCCCTCCGTTATTTCGTCGACCATCACCCTAGCATATCCTTCTGGAATCGGCCGGCAGTGAAAACTGTCGTCTGGTCCAGAAGGATAAACAGAGCCAGCAGCCGCCTTGACCTTCAGATTCATCCACTGTGCCATAAGGTGGCAATTTTGTGCCTGCGTGATAGCATCCACAGGATTCCTGGCAGTAGCCGTCAAGGCAAGCTCTGGCTGAAGCAGCTCGGTGGAAGCCACGCTGCTTCTACGCTGAGATGGCGGGGTAGCTTCGGGGGAAGCTTCGGTGGAAGCTTCGGCAATTCTTTTCTCCTGATCTGCTTCCCGTTCCTCTATCGCTTGTATTCTGGCCCGCAGCGCCTGGATTTCGGTCATCTCCATTTTCTTCCTCCTGTCGTGGCATTTGTAGCCTCCTGCGTTCGGAAACCCAGCACGCCACGGAAGGGAGCCTGGCGTGCCTCGTGTCCGTCCAGGGTGCTCAGGATTCCCGAGGGCCATTGTCAGCTCGTCGTTCTCTCTGTCGGGGATGAATGTCCCTGCATGCGCTGCTTTGATATACTGCCGCATCTTCCTGAGTGGTGTTTCCAATTGCTTGTTCGTCCAAATGCACCACCCTGTTACAGGGTCCAAGGTTCCGCCAGCCCCGAAGAACCAAGTCCGGCAATGTTCTGGCCAGTGCATTGTCTCTGGTTCGATCCCTTTCTGAAGCAGATCATTCTCAGCCTTGGCCCACTTAGGCCGGGCTACGAGGTAGCCGCCCGACCCCGTGCGATGGTGATGCATCTTCTTTGCAGCATTTATCCGGTTTGTCTCCGACATCTTCTGACTCTTTTCCGACTTCTTATGGGCCACAAATGCGGGCCAGTCATCTTTGATCTTCTCATATATGCCCACGAATTCTGGAGTCGTTTTATCTCTGACAAACGTATTCAGTTTTTTCTTCCATGCCCTGAATTGGTCTGCCATCTTCGAAAGTGCAGCAGACTTGATTAACTCCTCTTTAACTGGCTTCGCCGGATCAACCTCTCGCGGTAGGACGAAGTTTGACTTCAGCTCAGTCCAAAGATCTTCTTTCTGCATATCAGTGACATAAGTCACCTTAGCGTCGTTTGCAGCCGGCTTTAACCATTGATGGATGCTGATCGGGATCTTGTCCCTAACCAGAACCCCGCACTGATTAACAAATGCGTTCTTTGTGCGGATGGGTGCAATCAGCTCGCCGGAGCGCGAGATTTCTGAGATCTCAAACTTTTCATCCGGCCTCAACTTTTTCTTCGCTCCTCGTCTCTTTACCGAAGATTTGCTCGATCCGGAGGGCTAGAAAAGGAACAAAGACGAGAGTTAATGAATGAATCAATTAACTAGTCAGCACATGCTTAACTAACATATATACCTCCTGGCCGGACTCGGTTCGGTCACCGGAGCCAGCATCACGGTCTCCTTCTTGCACCGGCATTGGGTCACCGGAGCCGTCCTCACGGTCTACTTCTTCCATGTGCATTGGGTCACCGAATTCATCAATATCATAGCCTAGATCTTCCAGCCGCAGCTCTTGTTCGACCTGCTCATCGGTGTCGTTGAGATACGACCTGACGGCATTTTGTCCGTCTGCGATTATGTCCATCAACATCGCTTCTTGTGCTAGGTCTCGGGTGTTGTCGTCCATTGTTTCTACAAATATTTACAACATGCCAATTATTATTCAAACATGACAGACGGATATATTAATGGCAGACGTAGAACTAGCTTCAACCCTCGACTGCTCGGCGATCCACAAACCCTAGATCCCCTCATGTCACATTTTGTCTAGCTAGTGTCAAAGGATTCAACAAAACCAATACTTCATCATTAGGCGAAAGTAACAGTAGCATGATGGTACGAAGCTCTCCAAAGTTGTTTTGGAACGAAGTCCCAGATAAGATAATCCGTAACAAAAGACGGATTAACTTATCAGGAACTCCGTTCCAGAACATCTTTGCATAACTTCGTACCAACATGCCCCGGTTACTTCTGGCAAATGATGAAGTCATGGAATTCTTCAATACTTTGACACTAGCTAGGCAACCTCTCGACCCCCCCGACTTCTCGGCGATCCACAACCCTAGACCCCCTCATGTCACATTTTGTCTAGTGTCAAAGGATTCAACAAACCAATACTTCATCATTAGGCGAAAGTAACAGTAGCATGATGGTACGAAGCTCTCCAAAGTTGTTTTGGAACGGAGTCCCCGGATAAGATAATTCGTAACAAAAGCCGGATTATCCTATCAGGGACTTCGTTCCAGAACAACTTTGCATAACTTTGTACCAAAATGCCCCGGTTACTTCTGGCAAATGATGAACTCATGGAATTCTTCAATACTTTGACACTAGCTAGGCAACCTCTCTCGACCCCTCTGTAACGCCCCGGACACACCCGCCGGTGGTCGTTACTCCTGGCGGGATCTAGACTGGCCTCACATATCAATACTAGTCTTTTCTGCGCACTTTGTCCTCACTCGTGCACACCCGGGAGCAACTTCCCGGTCGGTCACCCATCCTGAAACTACTCCAAGCTGAGCACGCTTAACTTTGGAGTTCTATCCGAATGGGCTCCCGGAAAAGAAGGAATTCCTTATTGATATGAGTAGTCTATCATCCCTAATAAGCCAGGCCATCACATACACCCCCACTCAGAGGAACCGACGTCCTCGTCGGGCCACAGGAACGTTCCCTCTTGGCACAACCGTCTGTGCTTCCAGGACAGCACATGTGCCATGCCGTGTGCCACGACGGGTCACAAACGTCATGCACAACATGACTGCAAACTATCCGCAAACATCCGTGTAACCGCGAGGGTCGGCTCTGATACCAACTTGTAACGCCCCGGACACACCCGCCGGTGGTCGTTACTCCTGGCGGGATCTAGACTGGCCTCACATATCAATACTAGTCTTTTCTGCGCACTTTGTCCTCACTCGTGCACACCCGGGAGCAACTTCCCGGTCGGTCACCCATCCTGAAACTACTCCAAGCTGAGCACGCTTAACTTTGGAGTTCTATCCGAATGGGCTCCCGGAAAAGAAGGAATTCCTTATTGATATGAGTAGTCTATCATCCCTAATAAGCCAGGCCATCACACCCTCGACCCCCGACTGCTCGGCGATCCACAACCCTAGACCCCCTCATGTCACATTTTGTCGAGTGTCAAAGGATTCAACAAAACCAATACTTCATCATTAGGCGAAAGTAACAGTAGCATGATGGTACGAAGCTCTCCAAAGTTATTTTGGAACGGAGTCCCCGATAGGATAATTCGTAACAAAAGACGGATTATTCTATCAGGAACTCCGTTCCAGAATATCTTTGCATAACTTTGTACCAAAATGCCCCGGTTACTTCTGGCAAATGATGAAGTCATGGAATTCTTCAATACTTTGACACTAGCTAGGCAACCTCTCTCGACCCCTCGACCCCCGACTGCTCGGCGATCCACAACCCTAGACCCCCTCATGTCACATTTTGTCGAGTGTCAAAGGATTCAACAAAACCAATACTTCATCATTAGGCGAAAGTAACAGTAGCATGATGGTACGAAGCTCTCCAAAGTTATTTTGGAACGGAGTCCCCGATATGATAATTCGTAACAAAAGACGGATTATTCTATCAGGAACTCCGTTCCAAAATATCTTTGCATAACTTTGTACCAAAATGCCCCGGTTACTTCTGGCAAATGATGAAGTCATGGAATTCTTCAATACTTTGACACTAGCTAGGCAACCTCTCTCGACCCCTCGACCCCCGACTGCTCGGCGATCCACAACCCTAGACCCCCTCATGTCACATTTTGTCGAGTGTCAAAGGATTCAACAAAACCAATACTTCATCATTAGGCGAAAGTAACAGTAGCATGATGGTACGAAGCTCTCCAAAGTTGTTTTGGAACGGAGTCCCAGATAAGATAATCCGTAACAAAAGACGGATTATCCTATCAGGAACTCCGTTCCAAAACATCTTTGCATAACTTCGTACCAACATGCCCCGGTTACTTCTGGCAAATGATGAAGTCATGGAATTCTTCAATACTTTGACACTAGCTAGGCAACCTCTCTCGACCCCTCGACCCCCGACTACTCGGCGATCCACAACCCTAGACCCCCTCATGTCACATTTTGTCGAGTGTCAAAGGATTCAACAAAACCAATACTTCATCATTAGGCGAAAGTAACAGTAGCATGATGGTACGAAGCTCTCCAAAGTTATTTTGGAACGGAGTCCCAGATAGGATAATTCGTAACAAAAGACGGATTATTCTATCAGGAACTCCGTTCCAAAATATCTTTGCATAACTTTGTACCAAAATGCCCCGGTTACTTCTGGCAAATGATGAAGTCATGGAATTCTTCAATACTTTGACCCCCGACTGCTCGGCGATCCACAACCCTAGACCCCCGACTGCTAGGCAACCTCTCGACCCCTCGACCTTCGGCCTCTCGGTCCCTCGACGACCCTCGACCCCGGCCCCCCTAATGTCGAAGTTATCGGGGAGGGTGTATATCGACATAGACATATCCGATAAAAAAAGAGGAAGAAGAAGAAAAAAGGAACCGCTAGAGGAGAAGATCGAAGAAAAAAAAAGAAAAAAAAAGGAGAAGAAGAAAGGAATAGAGGAGAAGAAGAGAAAATTTCTCTTCTTCTCCTCTATTCCTTTCTTCTTCTCCTCTTTTTTTCTTTTTTTTCTTCTTCTTATTTATTTCTCCTCTTCTTCCTCTCCTCTTCTTCTTTCTTTCCTCTTTCTTATTTTCTTCTTTCCTATCCTTCTTTTTCTAAATTTGTAACTTTTGCATATATAAAACTTTCTATATATATTTAGCATATATAAATAAAAAACTATATAGCCACATACACATATATATACATCACATATACACACATCACATATATACAGCAACTTCCTAAGAAAAAATATATTTATATACACATAAATATATATTTAACATATATATTTAGCAAATTCCTAAGAAAAAAAAAGATATACACATACATATAAATACAGCAACTATATATACAGCAACTATATATACTGCAATTTATATAAACATAAAAAAAATATACAGTACATATATACATATATACACAGCAACTATATATATATATATACAGCAATATTAAACATAAAAAAAAGGGAGCCCCTCACATCGGCAGGGCTGAGCGGCGCGACGGCGGCGGGGCGGGGCGGCGACGAGGCGGCGTCGGGGCGCGGCGGCGCGACGGCGGCGGGGCGGGGCGCGCGGCGGCGCGGGGCGACGGGCCGGCCGGGGCGCGGCGACGGCGCGGGGCGGGGCGACGGCGCGGGGCGGGGCGACGAGGCGGCGTCGGGGGCGACGGCGACGGCGACGGGGCGACGGGGGCGACGGCGACGGCGACGGGGAAGGAGCAGATCGAGGGAGGCGTCGGGGCGGGGAAGAAGAAAACTGCCCAAATTTTCGCAAGTGTTGGTTATATAGGAGGGGCATTAGTCCCGGTTGGTGGCTGAAACCGGGACTAATGCCACCCTTTAGTCCCGGTTGCTGCCACCAACCGGGACTAAAGGTCCCTTTTCAGCAGCCCAAAGGGCGGGAAGAAGGGGCCTTTAGTCCCGGTTGGTGGCAGCAACCGGGACTAAAGGGAGGCATTAGTCCCGGTTTCAGCCACCAACCAGGACTAATGCCTCCCTTTAGTCCCGGTTGGTGCCACCAACCGGGACCAAAGGCCCTGTGCTGGCGCGGGTGCGGTGGGATGTTTAGTCCCACCTCGCTAGCTGAGGGAGCTCGAGAGTGGTTTATAAGGGCTGCTGCTCCCACCCTCTCGAGCTCCTCTCAAATGCAGGCTTCTGGGCCTAACTCTGCGCGCTGCCCTGTGAGCTTGCTGGGCCTTATATTATAGGTGGATCCTGTGCTATAGGCCTTGCAGGCTCACTGGGCAGCGCCCAATTTTTTTTTTCCTTTTTTGCTTTATTTATTTCTAAGTTGTTTTTTGCTGTATTTAGAGTTGCTTTATTTATTTTATTTTCTTTGTTTATTTCTAAGTTGTTTTTTGCTGTATTTAGAGTTGCTTTATTTATTTTACTTCCTTTATTTATTTTCTTTGTTGCTTTATTTATTTTATTTTGTTTATACTTACAACAAAATACTTATTGTTGCTATTTTTTTTCAAGTTTTTTGTTTTGTTTTCTGCATTATTTATTTTCTTTTGTTATTTGCTTTATTTTTTTAATTCTTTCTGGTAAAACCAATTACAAACTTTCTCTGTTAGTGCAAGTAGTATTGAAATTTGAATAGTACAAACGGACAATGGTATCATACTCGTTTGTTACAAAGTTGGCATGGTATCATCATAATAGTTGCGGAAAAAACTCTTCACTTTTTCTTCGCTTGTGTCATTTGCTTATTGCGCCGTAACCATGGATAATCTTCATCGTTTATCAGGATGCTTGGGTCAGCCTTGACTTTGAATGGAGGAATTTCATGAAACTTTTCATAATCTTCAGACATGTCTGTCTTTCCCTCCACTCCCAGGATGTCCCTTTTTCCTGAAAGAACTATGTGGCGCTTTGGCTCATCGTATGATGTATTCGCTTCCTTATCTTTTCTTTTTCTCGGTCTGGTAGACATGTCCTTCACATAGATAACCTGTGCCACATCATTGGCTAGGACGAATGGTTCGTTAGTGTATCCAAGATTTTTCAGATCCACTGTTGTCATTCCGTACTGTGGGTCTACCTGTACCCCGCCTCCAGATAGATTGACCCATTTACACTTAAACAAAGGGGCCTTAAAATCATGTCCGTAGTCAAGTTCCCATATGTCCACTATGTAACCATAATATGTGTCCTTTCCCCTCTCAGTTGTTGCATCAAAGCGGACACCGCTGTTTTGGTTGGTGCTCTTTCCATCTTGGACAATCGTGTAAAACGTTTTCCGGTAGAAGCCCCCTCAATGCAACCGGAAGCAGTTGCGTCATAATCACATGGCAGTCATGAGACTTTAGGTTCTGGAACTTTTTCTCTGCCATATTTATTATTCCCTTTATATTCGACGAGAAGCCAGTCGGGACCTTCATACTGAGAAGGCATTCAAAGAAGATTTCTTTCTCTTCTTTCGTAAGAGCATAGCTGGCAGGACCTTCATACTGCTTCGGAGGGATGCCGTCTTTTTCGTGCAAACGTTGCAGGTCCTCCCGTGCCTCAGCTGTATCTTTTGTCTTTCCATACACGCCCAAGAAGCCTAGCAGGTTCACGCAAAGGTTCTTCGTCACGTGCATCACGTCGATTGAAGAGCGGACCTCTAGGTCTTTCCAGTAGGGTAGGTCCCAAAATATAGATTTCTTCTTCCACATGGGTGCGTGTCCCTCATCGTCATTCGGAACAGCTAGTGCGCCGGGGCCCTTTCCGAAGATTACATGTAAATCATTGACCATAGCAACTACGTGATCACCGGTACACATGGCGGGCTTCTTCCGGTGATCTGCCTCGCCTTTGAAATGCTTGCCTTTCTTTCGACATTGATGGTTGGTCGGAAGAAATCGACGATGGCCCAGGTACACATTCTTCCTGCACTTGTCCAGGTATATACTTTCAGTGTCATCTAAACAGTGCGTGCATGCGTGGTATCCTTTGTTTGTCTGTCCTGAAAGGTTACTGAGAGAGGGCCAATCGTTGATGGTCACGAACAGCAACGCCTTTAGGTCAAATTCCTCCTGTTTGTGCTCATCCCACGCACGTACACCGTTTCCATTCCACAGCTGTAAAAGTTCTTCAACTAATGGCCTTAGGTACACATCAATGTCGTTGCCGGGTTGCTTAGGGACTTGGATGAGAACTGGCATCATAATGAACTTCCGCTTCATGCACATCCAAGGAGGAAGGTTATACATACATAGAGTCACGGGCCAGGTGCTGTGATTGCTGCTCTGCTCCCCGAAAGGATTAATGCCATCCGCGCTTAGAGCAAACCATACGTTCCTTGCGTCCTTTGCAAACTCCTCCAAGTACTTTCTCTCGATTTTTCTCCATTGCGACCCGTCAGCGGGTGCTCTCAACTTCCCGTCTTTCTTACGGTCCTCACTGTGCCATCGCATCAACTTGGCATGCTCTCTGTTTCTAAACAAACATTTCAACCGTGGTATTATAGGAGCATACCACATCACCTTCGCAGGAACCCTCTTCCTGGCGGGCTCGCCATCAACATCACCAGGGTCATCTCGTCTGATCTTATACCGCAATGCACCGCATACCGGGCATGCGTTCAGATCGTTGTATGCACCGCGGTAGAGGATGCAGTCATTAGGGCATGCATGTATCTTCTGCACCTCCAATCCTAGAGGGCATACGACCTTCTTTGCTGCGTATGTACTGTCGGGCAATTCGTTATCCTTCGGAAGCTTCTTCTTCAATATTTTCAGTAGCTTCTCAAATCCTTTGTCAGCCACAGCATTCTCTGCCTTCCACTGCAGCAATTCCAGTACGGTACCGAGCTTTGTGTTGCCATCTTCGCAATTGGGGTACAACCCTTTTTTGTGATCCTCTGACATGCGATCGAACTTCAGCTTCTCCTTTTGACTTTCGCATTGTGTCCTTGCATCGACAATGACCCGGCGAAGATCATCATTTGGTTCCTCTTGATCTTCAGCAGCTTCACCCGTTGCAGCATCATTGGGCACATCGTCTGGTTCCTCTTGATCTTCACCAGCTCCCCCCATTGCAGCATCACCGTATTCAGGGGGCACATAGTTGTCATCGTACTCTTCTTCTTCGCCGTCTTCCATCATAACCCCTATTTCTCCGTGCCTCGTCCAAACATTATAGTGTGGCATGAAACCCTTGTAAAGCAGGTGGGAGTGAAGGATTTTTCGGTTATAGTAAGACATCGTATTCACACATTTAGTGCATGGACAACACATAAAACCATTCTGCTTGTTTGCCTCTGCCGCATTTAGAAACTCACGCACGCCCTTAATGTACTCGGAGGTGTGTCTGTCACCGTACATCCATTGGCGGTTCATCTGCGTGCATTTATATATAATTAAGTGTGTCAAAAACCATTACAGAACATCATAAATAGATAATTAAGTGACCAAATGGATAAAAGTTCATCATCACATTAAAACCAAAGTACATACATATATAGTTCTCATCTAACAACATATAGCTCTCCATACACATCGAAACTATGTAAAACATTTCAACGCGAAAACAAATGCTATCATAATCGCAACCAAGGTAACAATTGATCCAACGGCATAATGATACCAAGCCTCGGTATTAATGGCATATTTTCTAATCTTTTTAATCTACAACCGCATTGCATCCATCTTGATCTTGTGATCATCGACGACATCCGCAACATGCAACTCCAATATCATCTTCTCGTCCACAATTTTTTTTATTTTTTCCTTCAAGAATTTGTTTTCTTATTCAACTAAATTAAACCTCTCGACAATAGGGTCCATCTTGATCTTGTGATCATCGATAACTTCCGCAACATGCAACTCCAATTCCATCTTCTCCTCCTCCATTTTTTCCAATTTTTTCTTTAACGAAATGTTTTCCTCTTCAACTAAATTTAACCTCTCCACTAGAGGGTCGGTTGGAATTTCCGGTTCAACTACCTCCTAGACATAATAAAACATCTATGCATGTCAGGTTGGTCGGCATAACTATCATAAGCACTAAAACAAATAGTTATAAATTAAAGATAATATACCACATCCGAATCGTAGACCGGACGAGGGCCCACGTGGGCGGATATCAAAACCATCGCACTATATAATAACAAGCAATAATAAACGTAAGAAAATTAGACAAATATCTATCTAAAGCAATAATAAAAGTAAGAAAAGCATGGACATAACAAGAGGCTCACCACGGTGGTGCCGGTGACGAGATCGGCGGGGGCGATCGACGGCGGCGAAGACGGGGACAGGACGTGACGGACCGCTAAACCTAGACAAATCTCGGAGAAAATAGAGCTTCGAGAGGAGAAAAGCTTAACTAGTGTGGCTCGGGCATTCCACCGAACACGTTGTGTGCATAGGAGGTGAGCTAGAGCACCACTAACCCCTCTCCCCCTCGGCCAGAAAAAAAAACAGAGCAGTGAGCTCTGCTCTTGAGTGAGGGGGTTTATATAGGCAACTCACTGGTCCCGGTTGGTGCTACAAACCGGGGCTAAAGGGGTGCCTTTGGTCCCGGTTCATAAAACAAACCGGGACCAATAGTGGTGGGCCAGGAGCAAGAGCCATTGGTCCCGGTTTTTAGCTCCAACCGGGACCAATAGGTCCAGACGAACCGGGACCAATGGCCCACGTGGCCCGGCCGGCCCCCTGAGCTAACGAACCGGGTCCAGTACCCCCATTGGTCCCGGTTCTAGATTGAACCGGGGCTAATGGGCTGGACCAATGCCCTGTTTTCTACTAGTGCACCCATCGTTGAGAGAAACCCAGCTTTTGCATCACCTGCTTCAAGAACTTCCAATCCACCCTATCATATGCCTTTGAGAGATCGAGTTTGTAAGCACAAAAGCTTTTTGTAGGATCCTTTTCTTGCTTAATGTGGTGTATACATTCAAAGGCCACAAGAGCATTATCAGTGATCAAACGCCCTGGGATAAAGGCACTTTGCTGTGGAGAAACAATACCATCCAATAATGGCCTTAAACGATTCACCATGCACTTTGAGATGACCTTGTATATGACATTACAGAGACTGATCGGCCTGTAGTGAGACAAGCTGGAGGGGTTAGCAATTTTAGGAATGAGAACTATGGAGGTAGAATTTACCCCTTCCGGCATAATCCCAGAAGAAAAAAATCCCCTGACCGCTGTAATCACACTGTTTTGTAGCACGTCCCAATTCCGCTGAAAGAACCTCGCGGGTAGACCATCTGGACCTGGGGCCTTCAATGGTCCAATCTGAAACAGGGCATCAGAAATCTCCTTATCGCTAAAGGGAGCACACAAGCGCACATTGTCCTGCTCAGTAACTTTTGCTTCAAGCAAATCAAGAACCCATGTTGCATCCAACGCCGGGTCTGCAGCAAAAATCCCTTGAAAATACTCATTTGCCAGACTGGCCATCTCCTCAAAGTTTGAGTGGACCACACCAATACTGTCGGTTAGCTTGCGAATTTTATTTTTGCGAGCGCGCCAAACAGCCTTACTCTGAAAATATTTAGTGTTGCGGTCGCCTTCCTTCAACCACGTAATTCTTGAGCGTTGTAGCCACATCATTTCCTCCTGGTACAAAAGCTCGTTCATCTTGTCCGTAATGTTTCTAATTTCTTGTCTATCTGCATTCATGGTCATAAGTTCCTCCAGTTGTGTTCTTGACTTGGCTAGTTCCCTTGTTATATTGCCGAATTTCTTGCTGCCCCAAGTACTGAGCGTAGCCAAAGTCTTCCGTAGCGCTGTTTGGAGCTTCTCCAAATTGTCCACATTGCCAACAGATTCCCATGCCTCCTTAACAACAGCCGGTAGAGATGAGTCTCTTTCCCAAAAAACTTCATAGCGTCTAGGTTTAGGGCCTTGCCTTCCCGTGTCCGGAGCGCCCTTCAAAACCAGCGCCACATGATCCGAGCATGGTGACACCACATGCTGTACTGTATAAAACGGAAAGAGATTGCGCCATTCATTTGTTGCAGTAGCTCTATCAAGACGAACCTTCACATTACTCGTCCCGGCACGCAGGTTATCATAAGTAAACGGAATCCCTGAGAAGCCAAGGTCAATCAGACCACAAACTTCCAGAGTATCTCGGAAAGCTATCATTTGTTGTTCCGGTCTAGGGGTACCTGACAGGTGTTCGAAATCCCAGAGAACTTCATTAAAATCACCAATAACAAGCCAAGGCTTATCACACACACTCGTTAGACCCTGTAATTTGGCCCACATGAGGTGGCGATTCTCGACTCGTGGTTCACCATAAACAAAGGTGACTCTCCACTGTTCTGCATCCGCATGTACCCTCACTAGAGCATCGATATACCGTTCCTCCTTGTCCAGGATTTCAACCACACATGACTCATGCCAAAAAAGAGCTAGGCCACCACTCAAACCATTACTGTCCACCCCGTCAAAACCTTTCAATCCGAGGCGTCCACGGATTCTTCTCATTTTTGTTGCTTTCTGTCTGGTCTCGCAAAGGAAAACCAGCATGGGGGAATGCAACTGGGAGAGCGTCGCAATTTCTCGAACTGTCCGAGAGTTCCCCCCGCCCCGGCAGTTCCAACTGACGAGATTCATTGCTCCCGGAGGTCGCGAGGCCGCCGATGGATTAGTTGCTATGTCAGTTGACGCCTCTGGACCTTAGAAGTGCCTGTACAGCCGCCGCCTGCTTCAAAACCTGCTTCAACAGCCAATGACCGAAGGAGCAGACAAACAATCTACTAGAACCCAACGTTCATTGAGATCTGTAAGAGATATTGGAGAGACCAGCCACGCCAACATAGAGCCGCCGTCCTGAGACAAAAACTCGCCGGCACCCACGCCACCGCCTGGCCGGACCCGTACTACCACCGCGTACTTCAAAATATGCTTCTACAGCCAAAGACCGAAGTAGCAGACAAACACATCTACTACTAGAACCCAACGTTCATGGAGAACTGTAGTAGAGATTGGAGAGACCAGCCACGCCGACGTTGAGTCGCCATCCTGGGACAAAGCTCGCCGGCACCCACGCCGCCGCCGAGGGCGGCCGGCGATGGGCCAGCAAAACCCTAGTCGCCCTTGCGATCGCCTCTAACGGAAAGAACGGTCGATGGCACCTGTTTTTTTTTTTTGTAGCAGATCTGATTAAATGTTTTGTGGCTTCGCGTGGGAGCAAGCTAGGGAACAAAGGTGGGGGCACATAGTCATGTAGGAGCAACAACATGGTCGATAGGAGCGATTGCAGGCTCCTAGGTTGATGGAGGCGGGGCTGGCGGCGAGCTTCAGTGGCTGCGGATGGTGGCGCTAGGTTGGAGGGAGCTAAGGGGTGCACGGTACTTCAGGGAGAGAGGGGAAACACGAAGAGTTCACCTCAACCATGACCATGTGTTGGGAGAAGAGTAGGAGCAATACATACGTGTCTCGTTGTCAGCAGCGGACAAGGGAGCAACAACTTGTGGCGGGGTAGGCTTGGTGATACGTGGCTCAACGAGGATAGCAAGAATGCACCAATAAGCGCCTATGGGATAACCTAGCTCCACGGGAGAGAGGCAAGCTGCCCAACCAGTGAGGTATCCGAAGCAATTTCGGACAGTGCTTCCTCCGTTCGCGATTAAATGTATTTCTAATTTTTGTCCCCAAGTCAAAGTTTTAAAATTTTGACCAACTTTATGAAGAAAAGTAGCAGCATTAATGACCCTAAATTTGTATCTGTAGATCCGTTTTGAAAGGTACGTTCATAATATACCAATTTTTTCATATATGTTACTACTGTTTTCTATAAAGTTGGTTAAATTTTAAAAATTATATATGAATCCTTTTTTTTCATGTCATCCCACTAGTAGATAAAGGGTCTTTAGCCCCGGTTCATTTGGGCCTTTTAGCCCCGGTTCTGGAACCGGGACAAGAGGGTCGGTACTAATGCTCTGACCCTTTAGTCCCGGTTCAATCCAGAACCGGGGCAAAAGGGTGTCCACGTGGCCTGTGCACCGAGTCCAGGCAGGAGGGGCTTTAGTCCCGGTTGGTGGTACCAACCGGGACCAAAAGGCATCCACGCGTCAGCATTTCTGTGGCTGTGGTTTTTGTTTTTTGTTTTTGAAAGGGGAGGGGGGTTTTAGGTTTTGGGGGTTAATTTAGGTGTTTCATATATTGTGTTAGCTAGCTAATTAATAGAGAGAAGTGTTCTCTCTTATGTCCGTGCTTGGTCGACGCTACATACTACACATACGTATATAGAGAGGACTAGAGTCACGCTAGCTAGCTAGCTAGCTGCTAGCTAGCTACTAAGCAAACGAAGGAACAGAAGATCTCGTATAATCAACATATATATATATATATGCATACAGAGAGAAGTAATATCGACCACCTCTCCTTCTCCGAGAGATTGGTCGAACAACAAGTTCTCGTATATCTATCCGACACTACCGGGCACATATATACAATAATTATCTCTTACAAAAATAATCTCCTAACACATGGATGCATGGTCCACATAGTATTCTCCGTCTTCAGCGATCACGTGTTCAAGGAAGAATGCCGCCAATTCCTCTTGAATTGCTCGCAGACGATCTGGTGTTAGGAGTTCATCCCGCATCCGAAACATCTAATTTGAAGTAGGGGGTCAATACATGAAATGATGCTATAAATTTGTGAATATTATTGATTGCTTACGCACTTCAAATTGTTCATCAGTGTAGCCCCGCTCACAGGTCGTGTGGCGGATGGACTCGCAAATGTAGTATCCACAATAATCATTCCCGGGTTCCTACCACAACCACTTTACAAGAAATAGAGCTCAATCAAACTGATAAGCAAGAATGCCAAATTGGTATTGATGAAACTAGCGCTTGAATCAAGATATAGGAGATGCGCGCGCGGAACATGCTACTATATAGTACTTACTTTCGGGTATCTAAATTGTAGCTTCTTCGGCAGTCCCGGAGCTTTTTTGATGAATTTTTTCCAAGCCCTGCCAGACAAAGGAAACAATTAGTTGATATCAGAAATGAAATTGCTGATATATATGCATGGTGGATAATATTGATCGATTTAACTTACCTGGCTAGCATTTGAGTCATGTCCGCATACTCCTCGGGATCTTTACGTTTAGAGTCGAAGACAGTTACTATTCCCTTCTCAAGCTTAATCTCTAAGAGAATATAGTGGAAGCTGCGCACGAATGCATGAGATCATCAATTACATCACTATGAACTTGACTGATATATAAGGGAAACCAAATATGCACAAGACATTAACACTCACTTGAAGTTGTAAGGAAAGAGTATTATATCTTTGTTTTCATTTACCACCAACGATCGTAGCAAGTTGGTCTCGGTATCGCCGGGACGCAATTTAACCTCGGTTGCATCTATGAGGTATGTGTTAATAAACCCAATATCACCTACTTGTCTTTTCTTCAATTCGACGATCTTCAATCTGCATAATATAGTGAGGATAATTATAAATACATGCAATGAAGATCAGCTATATAGAGAGACTTAATGACAGAAGTAGTACTACTTACAGACAGTAGCAGGTGATCGTTGTTTTATCGAGGGCCAATTGATTGAAAAATTGATAGAACTCCTCAAATGGAACAGGCAACAGGTCAATTCCAACGAGGTCATGCTCCGGTTTAACTCTCAAATACAAGTTATTCCTCCCCCCAGACTCTCTGCAGATTTTCATGTACCAATCATGCAATCTTCGCATATTCGTTGATAGAGATCTTTCATTTTTGATGAGAGGCTTTTTGTACTCGTATCTTTCTATCTTCACGTCCATGAAATCATAGTGTACATCGTCGGACGCGTAATCTGCAAGATTGGTATAACCGGGCACCATCCTCGGATCATTAGCGACCATGTCGCTAGACACCTTGAGCGGGGGGCACGATTGGTTCGCTTGTTCGCCGAGCTGGGCAATTTGTTTCCCAGCTCGCCCTTCTGCTAACCTCTGATCACTTTTTGTACTTCCGGACCGCTTGGCATCTTGAAATGTCTTTTGAATAATGCGGTCATAGTTGCCCTTCGGCTTACTTTTCGCTGGTTGCTTCAGGGCAGCAAGAGTGCGCTTTGCTTTCACCGCATCTATCTTCTCCTCCGGAGGTGGATGTCTCTGTGCTTTCAACCCTTCAAAAAAGTCCTTCACTTCGCCTTCAGCGATCTTCGTGTTTTCCTCGTCGGACCTCTCGTACGGTAACTTCTCTAGAGGCGTGAGAGAGGGACCGAATCTGCATCGCCTCCCGCCTCTGGCTGTACTGGTAGACGTCGCCGGACCAGATGAAGCGGCTGTCTTTTTTACTTGCTTAGGCGCCGGAGCAGGAGCAGCCGGAGCGGCGGCAGGTCTCTTCCGCCCTTGCTGATTAGGCGGAGAAGGAGGAGCAGGCTGTCTGCTCGGGCGCGCCGGCGGCGAAGGAGGCGGAGTGCCGCCACGCGCCGGCGGCGAAGGAGGCGGTGTGCCGCCACGCGCCGGAGAAGGAGCCGGAGTGCCCTGATGGTCACTCGCCGGAGAAGGAGCCTGAGTGCCCTGATGGTCACTCGCCGGAGGAGGAGGCGGTGGAGGAGGCGGAGTGCCCTGACTCGTCGGAGGAGGAGGAGGAGGCGGAGGCGTCCAGTTCAGAATGTTGATTAGGTCCTTCCGCCATAGGCATGGAGTCTTCAGTGAAGAACCCAGCCGAGTCTCCCCTTCACCGGTAGGGTGGTCAAGCTGGAGCTCCTCAAATCCCTCCGTTATTTCGTCGACCATCACCCTAGCATATCCTTCTGGAATCGGCCGACAGTGAAAAGTGTCGTCTGGTCCAGAAGGATAAACAGAGCCAGCAGCCGCCTTGACCTTCATATTCATCCACTGTGCCATAAGGTGGCAATTTTGTGCCTGCGTGATAGCATCCACAGGATTCCTGGCAGTAGCCGTCAAGGCAAGCTCTGGCTGAAGCAGCTCGGTGGAAGCCACGCTGCTTCTCCGCTGAGATGGCGGGGTAGCTTCGGGGGAAGCTTCGGGGGAAGCTTCGGCAATTCTTTTCTCCCGATCTGCTTCCCGTTCCTCTATCGCTTGTATTCTGGCCCGCAGCGCCTGGATTTCGGTCATCTCCATTTTCTTCCTCCTGTCGTGGCATTTGTAGCCTCCTGCGTCCGGAAACCCAGCACGCCACGGAAGGGGGCCTGGCGTGCCTCGTGTCCGTCCAGGGTGCTCAGGATTCCCGAGGGCCATTGTCAGCTCGTCGTTCTCTCTGTCGGGGATGAACGTCCCTGCATGCGCTGCTTTGATATACTGCCGCATCTTCCTGAGTGGTGTTTCCAATTGCTTGTCCGTCCAAATGCACCACCCTGTTACAGGGTCCAAGGTTCCGCCAGCCCCGAAGAACCAAGTCCGGCAACGTTCTGGCCAGTGCATTGTCTCTGGTTCGATCCCTTTCTGAAGCAGATCATTCTCAGCCTTGGCCCACTTAGGCCGGGCTACGAGGTAGCCGCCCGACCCCGTGCGATGGTGATGCATCTTCTTTGCAGCATTTATCCGGTTTGTCTCCGAAATCTTCTGACTCTTTTCCGACTTCTTATGGGCCACAAATGCGGGCCAGTCATCTTTGATCTTCTCATATATGCCCACGAATTCTGGAGTCGTTTTATTTCTGACAAACGTATTCAGTTTTTTCTTCCATGCCCTGAATTGGCCTGCCATCTTCGAAAGTGCAGCAGACTTGATTAACTCCTCTTTAACTGGCTTCGCCGGATCAACCTCTCGCGGTAGGACGAAGTTTGACTTCAGCTCAGTCCAAAGATCTTCTTTCTGCATATCAGTGACATAAGTCACCTGAGCGTCGTTTGCAGCCGGCTTTAACCATTGATGGATGCTGATCGGGATCTTGTCCCTAACCAGAACCCCGCACTGATTAACAAATGCGTTCTTAGTGCGGATGGGTGCAATCGGCTCGCCGGAGCGCGAGATTTCTGAGATCTCAAACTTTTCATCCGGCCTCAACTTTTTCTTCGCTCCTCGTCTCTTTACCGAAGATTTGCTCGATCCGGAGGGCTAGAAAAGGAACAAAGACGAGAGTTAATGAATGAATCAATTAACTAGTCAGCACATGCTTAACTAACATATATACCTCCTGGCCGGACTCGGTTCGGTCACCGGAGCCAGCATCACGGTCTCCTTCTTGCACCGGCATTGGGTCACCGGAGCCGTCCACACGGTCTACTTCTTCCATGTGCATTGGGTCACCGAATTCATCAATATCATAGCCTAGATCTTCCAGCCGCAGCTCTTGTTCGACCTGCTCATCGGTGTCGTTGAGATACGACCTGACGGCATTTTGTCCGTCTGCGATTATGTCCATCAACATCGCTTCTTGTGCTAGGTCTCGGGTGTTGTCGTCCATTGTTTCTACAAATATTTACAACATGCCAATTATTATTCAAACATGACAGATGGATATATTAATGGCAAACGTAGAACTAGCTTCAACCCTCGACTGCTCGGCGATCCACAAACCCTAGACCCCCTCATGTCACATTTTGTCTAGCTAGTGTCAAAGGATTCAACAAAACCAATACTTCATCATTAGGAGAAAGTAACAGTAGCATGATGGTACGAAGCTCTCCAAAGTTGTTTTGGAACGAAGTCCCAGATAAGATAATCCGTAACAAAAGACGGATTATCCTATCAGGAACTCCGTTCCAGAACATCTTTGCATAACTTCGTACCAACATGCCCCGGTTACTTCTGGCAAATGATGAAGTCATGGAATTCTTCAATACTTTGACACTAGCTAGGCAACCTCTCTCGACCCCTCGACCCCCGACTGCTCGGCGATCCACAACCCTAGACCCCATCATGTCACATTTTGTCGAGTGTCAAAGGATTCAACAAAACCAATACTTCATCATTAGGCGAAAGTAACAGTAGCATGATGGTACGAAGCTCTCCAAAGTTGTTTTGGAACGGAGTCCCAGATAAGATAATCCGTAACAAAAGACGGATTATCCTATCAGGAACTCCGTTGCAAAATAACTTTGCATAACTTTGTACCAAAATGCCCCGGTTACTTCTGGCAAATGATGAAGTCATGGAATTCTTCAATACTTTGACCCCCGACTGCTCGGCGATCCACAACCCTAGACCCCCGACTGCTAGGCAACCTCTCGACCCCTCGCCCTTCGGCCTCTCGGTCCCTCGACGACCCTCGACCCCTCGACCTTCGGCCTCTCGGTCCCTCGACGACCCTCGACCCCGGCCCCCCCCTAATGTCGAAGTTATCGGGGAGGGTGTATATCGACATAGACATATCCGATAAAAAAAGAGGAAGAAGAAGAAAAAAGGAACCGCTAGAGGAGAAGATCGAAGAAAAAAAAAGAAAAAAAAAGGAGAAGAAGAAAGGAATAGAGGAGAAGAAGAGAAAATTTCTCTTCTTCTCCTCTATTCCTTTCTTCTTCTCCTCTTTTTTTCTTTTTTTTCTTCTTCTTATTTATTTCTCCTCTTCTTCCTCTCCTCTTCTTCTTTCTTTCCTCTTTCTTATTTTCTTCTTTCCTATCCTTCTTTTTCTAATTAAATTTGTAACTTTTGCATATATAAAACTTTCTATATATATTTAGCATATATAAACATAAAATTATATAGCCACATACACATATATATACATCACATATACACACATCACATATATACAGCAACTTCCTAAGAAAAAATATATTTATATACACATAAATATATATTTAACATATATATTTAGCAAATTCCTACGAAAAAAAAGATATACACATACATATATAAATACAGCAACTATATATACAACAACTATATATACTGCAATTTATATAAACATAAAAAAAAATATACACATATATACATATATACACAGCAACTATATATATATACAGCAATATATATTAAACATAAAAAAAAGGGAGCCCTCTCACATCGGCAGGGCTGGGCGGCGCGACGGCGGCGAAGCGGGGCGGCGACGAGGCGGCGTCGGGGCGCGGCGGCGCGACGGCGGCGGGGCGGGGCGCGCGGCGGCGCGGGGCGACGGGCCGGCCGGGGCGCGGCGACGGCGCGGGGCGGGGCGACGGCGCGGGGCGCGGCGACGGCGCGGGGCGGGGCGACGAGGCGGCGTCGGGGGCGACGGCGACGGCGACGGGGCGACGGGGGCGACGGCGACGGCGACGGGGCGACGGGGGCGACGGCGACGGGGAAGGAGAGCAGATCGAGGGAGGCGTCGGGGCGGGGAAGAAGAAAACTGCCCATATTTTCGCAAGTGCTGGTTATATA
>LR738713.1:858752698-858777891 GCA_902687465.1 Secale cereale | reverse complement strand
TCTGGTTCCTCTTGATCTTCACCAGCTCCCCCCATTGCAGCATCACCGTATTCAGGGGGCACATAGTTGTCATCGTACTCTTCTTCTTCGCCGTCTTCCATCATAACCCCTATTTCTCCGTGCCTCGTCCAAACATTATAGTGTGGCATGAAACCCTTGTAAAGCAGGTGGGAGTGAAAGATTTTTCGGTTAGAGTAAGACATCGTATTCACACATTTAGTGCATGGACAACACATAAAACCATTCTGCTTGTTTGCCTCTGCCGCATTTAGAAACTCACGCACGCCCTTAATGTACTCGGAGGTGTGTCTGTCACCGTACATCCATTGGCGGTTCATCTGCGTGCATTTATATATAATTAAGTGTGTCAAAAACCATTACAGAACATCATAAATAGATAATTAAGTGACCAAATGGATAAAAGTTCATCATCACATTAAAACCAAATTACATACATATATAGTTCTCATCTAACAACATATAGCTCTCCATACACATCGAAACTATGTAAAATATTTCAACGCGAAAACAAATGCTATCATAATGGCAACCAAGGTAACAATTGATCCAACGGCATAATGATACCAAGCCTCGGTATTAATGGCATATTTTCTAATCTTTTTAATCTTCAACCGCATTGCATCCATCTTGATCTTGTGATCATCGACGACATCCGCAACATGCAACTCCAATATCATCTTCTCGTACACAATTTTTTTTATTTTTTCCTTCAAGAATTTGTTTTCTTCTTCAACTAAATTTAACCTCTCGACAATAGGGTCCATCTTGATCTTGTGATCATCGATAACTTCCGCAACATGCAACTCCAATTCCATCTTCTCCTCCTCCATTTTTTCCAATTTTTTCTTTAACGAAATGTTTTCCTCTTCAACTAAATTTAACCTCTCCACAAGAGGGTCGGTTGGAATTTCCGGTTCAACTACCTCCTAGACATAATAAAACATCTATGCATGTCAGGTTGGTCGGCATAACTATCATAAGCACTAAAACAAATAGTTATAAATTAAATATAATATACCACATCCGAATCGTAGACCGGACGAGGGCCCACGTGGGCGGATATCAAAACCATCGCACTATATAATAACAAGCAATAATAAACGTAAGAAAATTAGACAAATATCTATCTAAAGCAATAATAAAAGTAAGAAAAGCATGGACATAACAAGAGGCTCACCACGGTGGTGCCGGTGACGAGATCGGCGGGGGCGATCGACGGCGGCGAAGACGGGGACGGGACGTGACGGACCGCTAAACCTAGACAAATCTCGGGGAAAATAGAGCTTCGAGAGGAGAAAAGCTTAACTAGTGTGGCTCGGGCATTCCACCGAACACGTTGTGTGCATAGGAGGTGAGCTAGAGCACCACTAACCCCTCTCCCCCTCGGCCAGAAAAAAAAACAGAGCAGTGAGCTCTGCTCTTGAGTGAGGGGGTTTATATAGGCAACTCACTGGTCCCGGTTGGTGCTACAAACCGGGGCTAAAGGGGTGCCTTTGGTCCCGGTTCATAACATCAACCGGGACCAATAGTGGTGGGCCAGGAGCAAGAGCCATTGGTCCCGGTTTTTAGCTCCAACCGGGACCAATAGGTCCAGACGAACCGGGACCAATGGCCCACGTGGCCCGGCCGGCCCCCTGGGCTAACGAACCGGGTCCAGTACCCCCATTGGTCCCGGTTCTAGATTGAACCGGGGCTAATGGGCTGGACCAATGCCCTGTTTTCTACTAGTGTTGGATTTCTCTAGGAACGCGTTGAAGTTGATGGTGACATGAGCATGGGCCACACTAGTAGATAAAGGGTATTTAGCCCCGGTTCATTTTGCCTTTTAGCCCCGGTTCTGGAACCGGGGCAAGAGGGTCGGTACTAATGCTCTGACCCTTTAGTCCCGGTTCAATCCAGAACCGGGGCAAAAGGGTGTCCACGTGGCCTGTGCACCGAGTCCAGGCAGGAGGGGCTTTAGTCCCGGTTGGTGGTACCAACCGGGACCAAAAGGCATCCACGTGTCAGCATTTCTGTGGCTGTGGTTTTTGTTTTTTTTTTGAAAGGGGAGGGGGGGTTTTAGGTTTTGGGGGTTAATTTAGGTGTTTGATATATTGTGTTAGCTAGCTAATTAATAGAGAGAAGTGTTCTCTCTTATGTCCGTGCTTTTGGTCGACGCTACATACTACACATACGTATATATATATGGACTAGAGTCACGCTAGCTAGCTAGCTAGCTGCTAGCTACTAAGCAAACGAAGGAACAGAAGATCTCGTATATATAATCAACATATATATATGCATACAGAGAGAAGTAATAATATCGACCACCTCTCCTTCTCCGAGAGATTGGTCGAACAACAAGTTCTCGTATATCTATCCGACACTACCGGGCACATATATACAATAATTATATCTCTTACAAAAATAATCTCCTAACACATGGATGCAGGGTCCACATAGTATTCTCCGTCTTCAGCGATCACGTGTTCAAGGAAGAATGCCGCCAATTCCTCTTGAATTGCTCGCAGACGATCTGGTGTTAGGAGTTCATCCCGCATCCGAAACATCTAATTTTGAAGTAGGGGGTCAATACATGAAATGATGCTATAAATTTGTGAATATTATTGATTGCTTACGCACTTTAAATTGTTCATCAGTGTAGCCCCGCTCACAGGTCGTGTGGCGGATGGACTCGCAAATGTAGTATCCACAATAATCATTCCCGGGTTCCTGCCACAACCACTTTACAAGAAATAGAGCTCAATCAAACTGATAAGCAAGAATGCCAAATTGGTATTGATGAAACTAGCTAGCGCTTGAATCAAGATATAGGAGATGCGCACGCGGAACATGCTACTATATAGTACTTACTTTCGGGTATCTAAATTGTAGCTTCTTCGGCAGTCCCGGAGCTTTTTTGATGAATGTTTTCCAAGCCCTGCCAGACAAAGGAAACAATTAGTTGATATCAGAAATGAAGTTGCTGATATATATGCATGGTGGATAATATTGATCGATTTAACTTACCTGGCTAGCATTTGAGTCATGTCCGCATACTCCTCGGGATCTTTACGTTTAGAGTCGAAGACAGTTACTATTCCCTTCTCAAGCTTAATCTCTAAGAGAATATAGTGGAAGCTGCGGACGAATGCATGAGATCATTAATTACATCACTATAAACTTGACTGATATATATAAGGGAAACCAAATATGCACAAGACATTAACACTCACTTGAAGTTGTAAGGAAAGAGTATTATATCTTTGTTTTCATTTACCACCAACGATCGTAGCAAGTTGGTCTCGGTATCGCCGGGACGCAATTTAACCTCGGTTGCATCTATGAGGTATGTGTTAATAAACCCAATATCACCTACTTGTCTTTTCTTCAATTCGACGATCTTCAATCTGCATAATATATTGAGGATAATTAATTATAAATACATGCAATGAAGATCAGCTATATAGAGAGACTTAATGACAGAAGTAGTACTACTTACAGACAGTAGCAGGTGATCGTTGTTTTATCGAGGGCCAATTGATTGAAAAATTGATAGAACTCCTCAAATGGAACAGGCAACAGGTCAATTCCAACGAGGTCATGCTCCGGTTTAACTCTCAAATACAAGTTATTCCTCCCCCAGACTCTCTGCAGATTTTCATGTACCAATCATGCAATCTTCGCATATTCGTTGATAGAGATCTTTCATTTTTGACGAGAGGCTTTTTGTACTCGTATCTTTCTATCTGCACGTCCATGAAATCATAGTGTACATCGTCGGACGCGTAATCTGCAAGATTGGTATAACCGGGCACCATCCTCGGATCATTAGCGACCATGTCGCTAGACACCTTGAGCGGGGAGCACGATTGGTTCGCTTGTTCGCCGAGCTGGGCAATTTGTTTCCCAGCTCGCCCTTCTGCTAACCTCTGATCACTTTTTGTACTTCCGGACCGCTTGGCATCTTGAAATGTCTTTTGAATAATGCGGTCATAGTTGCCCTTCGGCTTACTTTTCGCTGGTTGCTTCAGGGCAGCAAGAGTGCGCTTTGCTTTCACCGCATCTATCTTCTCCTCCGGAGGTGGATGTCTCTGTGCTTTCAACCCTTCAAAAAAGTCCTTCACTTCGCCTTCAGCGATCTTCGTGTTTTCCTCGTCGGACCTCTCGTACGGTAACTTCTCTAGAGGCGTGAGAGAAGGACCGAATCTGCATCGCCTCCCGCCTCTGGCTGTACTGGTAGACGTCGCCGGACCAGACGAAGCGGCTGTCTTTTTTACTTGCTTAGGCGCCGGAGCAGGAGCAGCCGGAGTGGCGGCAGGTCTCTTCCGCCCTTGCTGATTAGGCGGAGAAGGAGGAGCAGGCTGTCTGCTCGGGCGCGCCGGCGGCGAAGGAGGAGCAGGCTGTCTGCTCGGGCGCGCCGGCGGCATATTTTCTAATCTTTTTAATCTTCAACCGCATTGCATCCATCTTGATCTTGTGATCATCGACGACATCCGCAACATGCAACTCCAATATCATCTTCTCGTCCACAATTTTTTTTTATTTTTTCCTTCAAGAATTTGTTTTCTTCTTCAACTAAATTTAACCTCTCGACAATAGGGTCCATCTTGATCTTGTGATCATCGATAACTTCCGCAACATGCAACTCCAATTCCATCTTCTCCTCCTCCATTTTTTCCAATTTTTTCTTTAACGAAATGTTTTCCTCTTCAACTAAATTTAACCTCTCCACAAGAGGGTCGGTTGGAATTTCCGGTTCAACTACCTCCTAGACATAATAAAACATCTATGCATGTCAGGTTGGTCGGCATAACTATCATAAGCACTAAAACAAATAGTTATAAATTAAAGATAATATACCACATCCGAATCGTAGACCGGACGAGGGCCCACGTGGGCGGATATCAAAACCATCGCACTATATAATAACAAGCAATAATAAACGTAAGAAAATTAGACAAATATCTATCTAAAGCAATAATAAAAGTAAGAAAAGCATGGACATAACAAGAGGCTCACAACGGTGGTGCCGGTGACGAGATCGGCGGGGGCGATCGACGGCGGCGAAGACGGGGACGGGACGTGACGGACCGCTAAACCTAGACAAATCTCGGAGAAAATAGAGCTTCGAGAGGAGAAAAGCTTAACTAGTGTGGCTCGGGCATTCCACCGAACACGTTGTGTGCATAGGAGGTGAGCTAGAGCACCACTAACCCCTCTCCCCCTCGGCCAGAAAAAAAAACAGAGCAGTGAGCTCTGCTCTTGAGTGAGGGGGTTTATATAGGCAACTCACTGGTCCCGGTTGGTGCTACAAACCGGGGCTAAAGGGGTGCCTTTGGTCCCGGTTCATAAAACAAACCGGGACCAATAGTGGTGGGCCAGGAGCAAGAGCCATTGGACCCGGTTTTTAGCTCCAACCGGGACCAATAGGTCCAGACGAACCGGGACCAATGGCCCACGTGGCCCGGCCGGCCCCCTGGGCTAACGAACCGGGTCCAGTACCCCCATTGGTCCCGGTTCTAGATTGAACCGGGGCTAATGGGCTGGACCAATGCCCTGTTTTCTACTAGTGTCCGTGTAGCAGGAACAAGTTGAAGTTGTGTCTCAAGTGTTACCTGAATCCTTTTTTTCCCTGGGGGAATCAGAGAGTTTTATTCCATGACCCAAGCATTACGTACAGTCAGCAAAGAGGAGAGAAGCTGTAGCTAACAAGTTGTGCTATCACTGGTTCACCATATTCTATCTAAAGCATCTAGAACCCTATTTTGATTCCCATCGATTTTCAGAAGAACAAACTCTCAATGGAGATGAAACGAAGAAATAGGCATCAACCCTCAATGCATGTGTGATAAATCCTCTTCGGCAGCGACCCCCGTCAGCCAATCAACGGTCGGCGGGAGATGTGCGCTACAGTAACGAGATCCCAATGAACAGTGCAAACCCGTTAAGCTACTATTTAAAAATCCTTCGGGTAGCTCAACAATCCGTGGCGAGTTAAGCTCTTGTGGACTCCCGCCTAGGCTAGCTTTCACTCTCCCATATCGACGGCGGTAAGCCCGTTACTAGAATGGAACAGCTGACCGGTCGGCAGGAGGAGCTGTGCCTGGAGCTCTCCCTCCGCCCCATGGCGCCGGAGCCCCATGTCGGCTTCTTCCTCTGCGTGTATTGCGACCGCAAGTTCGTCACCTCCCAGGCGCTAGGCGGCCACCAGAACGCGCATAAGTACGAGCGCAGCATCGCCAAGCGCCGCCGGCAGGCCGCTGCCGCTCAGCAGGGTGCGCCTGCTGCGGCGCCGGACGAGAGGCTGCCCTGTAACCGCGGCGGGTTCGTGTCTCCGGCCGGGACGGCTGCTCCTGCTGTCAAGGCCCACAAGCACGGCAGGAGCTGGTCGGAGCACGGTGGCGCCGTGGTCGACGTCGACTTGTCTCTCCGTCTATGATAGGTCTGCTAACTAGTCCATGATCTCCAGATGCACTAGCTAGTTGACCGGTGCGCATCCGCTAGCTCTTTCGGTATGTTATAAAAGTCCTCTTTGGTGACTACAAGCATGCGAAACTGCTACTATATGTTTGTGGGAGTATGATTCTTGACACATGTCAAGTGAATGATTTGCCTGTGTCAACCTCGTGTGTGTGTTTGATTCATATGTTCTTCTTTCAGTTGAGTTTCTCTTATGGAATTCCTTGACCAGATATACAGAAGGCAAGGAGATAAAAAAAAATCTTGTTTTCACCATTCTACTACTCTCCCGTTAATTGTTGCTTTCATTGTTTCGCTTATTCAAGTGATTCAGATGCAGTACTATATATTCCATGTGAGAATTCCATCACTATTTCAAACGCAGGTACTATACTTTTGTACCAATGCGGATGCCCAATCAATCGATTGCTGGGGACTGTATAGGTTCGGGCTACAGTTACTGCAAGGCTGCAACAACCACTTGGAGAAATTGTGGTGGAAATTACAGCGTGACAACATTACTATGTACTACCTCTGTGTCAAAATAATTGAAGTTCTATGTTTATCCTAAGTCAAACTTGTTTAAGTTCCACCAAGTCTATAGAAAATTATATTAACATCTACAACACCAAATTAGTCTACTTAGATTCTTTACGAAATATGTTTTCATACTATGTGTATTTGGTGTTGTAGATCTTGGCACATTTTTTTCATAGTTGATCATACTTAAGCAAATTTGACTACGGACAAACCTCGAACTTCAATTATTTTAGAACGGAAGATCTATCTTCTGATACGGAGACAAAATGTAAGACATGCACATATTGCTGACTACTAGATATGGAAATATACTCCAAGATGCACATATTGGGCGTGTCTCATTGCCGAATGTAATGCACAAAATTAATGGTGTTCTTGAGCCATAGTTTAACATATTTAACCAGTTCCCTGATAATTGGTTAGAGATTTAATGCACCTAACGTTGTATATATAGCATTAGTAGCATCTAGAGCTAGTTCTCGTAAATATCCGATGAGATGACACCCACATGCAGCAAGCTCATCTGATGATATTTTATCACAAGCAGCACCTGCATTTTAGGTCGGTACTACTGGACAAGAGTACTGGACAACAGATATCATAATCCTAACGTGGTACATTTCTCTTGAGAAAGCTAGGTGAATCGGCCTGCACAAGGACGGACGCGACAAGACAGGCTAGCTAGCTAGGACCACACCATCTTTGGCGCCACTCTACCCGGAAGAGATTTGCCGGTCGGTTTAAGATTTTCAGCAGATGCGGCCGGGGTCGCTTTTGCCCAATGCCCAGCATCAGAGACCGCATCGTGCATAATTGGCAAGGCAAAGCTTTCCACTCCTAGGCCACAAACAGGGCGGCAACGCTAATTAAAACGACCTGTTGGCTATCTATCAGCACAGCCTTTAGAGCAACTTTAATGGGGCGACCCATTTCGTCTGCCGCCGTCCATTTGGATCGATGCGGACAAAAAAACGACCCAACGCGCCGACCCAAATGAACGCGCGTCCGTTTTTCGTCCACAGGCGATCCATTCCCGATCCATTCCCGCGAGAGACCGCATGGTGCAGATCTGGACGCTGACATAATTGGCAAGGCAAAGCTTTCCACTCATAGGCCCCAAACAGGGCGGCAACGCTAATTAAAACGACCTCTCGGCTACTATCTATCAGCACAGCCTTTGCTTTTTTCTTTTTTTTTGGAAAAGGGCAGGCGTCCTATTAATATCAAGTGAAGTTGCCATCCTCTCCCCAGCCTCTCATTTGCTTCGTGCTGCTCATGACATAATCTACTGTGCAAGAAACCCACTTCTCCAAGCTCTCCTTAAGAATCATGCACTACTGCCCTACACCAAGACAGCAGCGTGAGCCCGAGGTGATCAAGAGCTTCGACGTCAACAGATTCTCAACGAGTGCCATGGCCTCCCTGCACGCACGCATATGCCACGAGCGTAGACGGATTAGTTAGGACATCATACACTTCCTCGGATGCCCCCTCAAGCGCTAGCTACATTGTCAGAATAGAGGATCGCATACTCCTAATGCGCCCTTGTTTAACGCCCTCGCCATCACACCTCGCCTTGATAAACCCCGGCGGTGGACTGGTCCATCTCACCCCGAAACTTTGTTGGGCATGCTTCACACCACGTAAGACCACTTTTAGATCGTCGAGGTACCATATCTTTATCTTTACCTAATAATAAAGCATCTATTGCTTCTGCCCGCACACCTGTCGTCACGCTTTCACAAAAATGCCCTTGTGTTTTTCAATAATTGAACCCGCGGTACGTTTTTAAGTGGACGTTTGACAGAAAACGTTTCTTTTTTTACAAAGAGACCCTGCGTTTTATTGTATTCAACCCGCTGGCAAATCTAGCAGGCTGCGGGCATTCAGCAACATGCCGGTGTGCGGGCAAATCTCGGTGGTGGAAGCACTGGGATGAGAAAGGAGAAGATGGAGTGGAGCGAGAGAAGATGGGATGGATGCAGATGCATTTCGCTGGAGAGCAACAGATAAGCTTTACGGCGGTCGGTGGAGGGAGGTACACGTGCCTGATGGATGGTACACGTGCCTCATGGATGACTCCAACGTTGTATTTATCAGCCAGTTTGTACACGGGTATTTTTGTGTTTGGCCAAGCTTTAGTGGTGAAAAAACATGGGAAATGAAATCTAATAATCAAAATATATAGAATTCAATTTTTTTTGATAATTTTATAAAACATTTTAAATGAATTATTAAACTTTCGAGGAGTATTTCAGGGCATCTTCAACGCCGAACCTCAAAACGCCCCCAATCGTCCGGACTGCGCAGTCCAGTTTAGACGTGTTTTGCCGTCCAACACGTGCCCGTATCGATCCGCTGACCGATTCGAACCTAATTTTTTCCGCAATTCAGAAACAAACCGGAGGGGCTTTGCGTGCGTCCGGACTGCTGCCACGCTCGGTTCTGACTGCCCTGACCCGCCCAAAAACCCATCCCTCGCCCGCGTCCTTTCCCGCCTGAAGCCGTCAACGCAACTTCAGAGAGCCAGTGCCACATTCATGCCAGCTCAGAGCGACGCCACCTCTCACTGGCGCTCCGGCATTGAAGTGGCGCCGGCCGAGAACGCTGCACGCGCCATTTCCCGGTGCATGCGACTCCGCCACGTTCAAATTACATGCCGTCAGTCCGCCTCCCTATATTAAATATGCGAGGTCGTCGAGGAACCTACTCCAGCATCGCCCGTCCGTTCGTCTGCCGCCCACCATTAACCACCGCGTCGCTTGCCCTGCCATCCGCCGACTATTTAAACTCAAGCCCCGGTCATAGCCGCATCTATCCTCCTCCTCTTCGCACCACGCCCGCCATGGTGTCCTCGAGCTCCAAAGCCATTTGGGACATACTCTCGTCCGAGCAGAAGACGGAGATTGCCGGCAGACGGAGGCCGGCACTACGGACGTCCCAACGGAGGACACGCCCCATGATGAGTCGACGCCACCCTCCTCGTCGGTCCATGTCGGTATAACCATGGCCTAGGACCGTGCTCACTACACCGAAATGATGTTGGTCGAGCAGGAGGCCTTGTTTCGGCAGGAGCAGGCCGACCAGCAGTACAACCTCCACCTCCTTGACGAACACTAGGATGCGGTGGACTAACTTGCCGCGAGCCCGACGATCGTGTCGGACGTTGACGAGGCTGAGCAGGAGGCGCTGGTCCACTCCTATCGCAAAAGTAAAGGTTCAGTCTTTTCAGTTCCTGTACTAATTCAGTTTGTGCACTAAAATTCATTTCTACACTAAAACAGGGTATATCTAAAAATTCAGCTTCTGAACCAATGACAGCTAACGGCACAAATCACAACTAGACTTATCAAAATTCTCCAGGGTCTAAAATTAAAATAAAAATCAACTCTATTAGCATGTTATATATTTTTTCTTCTTCCGTGGCAACACACGTGCATATTTACTAGTAATAAACAAATGAGTGAATGGCGGGCTCTAGATTTTTTTTTTCTCTTGTGAATAGCCTACCTTCTTGTCCACCAGATTGCTCAAAGAGTAACAGAAACACCTATGAATTTATCCCTGGTCAGAGAATTTCTCAAACCAAAAAGGTAAAGCTTTGGATCTGGCATCTCATCACTATACATGGGTGACACAACATCATCATCTCTCATGCCTAGACGCTTCTTGCCAAGTTGAGCTCCAATAGTGAGTGTCTACAAGAGTCAATGGCGGCACTGCAAATCTATACCTACTAATGAAGAAAGTAGGTATTCATGGTCCATCATGCTATTTTGCTGAAAAACCCTGATGTCTCTGGGAATTACCCCGTTGTAGAGTTTTCAGTCAGATTTTCTGTTTTTTTTTATCAATCCGCAGGCCAGTTTTAACTTTTAACTCAGATTTTTGATTTTGCAGAAAACTATGTGACAATTGGGTTAATATACCTGCAGTAAATATCAAATAATTTTTTAAAAATGTCAACATCTTTTAAACCCCAACTCCAATTTAGCATGTTATATACGGAATTGGACTAGGAAAATGTAGATTTCTCATCTTATGCCGAGAGAGAGACATCATAGGATTGACAACATTCAGACGCGTGGTAATTGTGTGAGAACTAAGGCCAACGTCGATAAGGGTGGGAAGGAGGATAAGTGGAAACACATATAAGATGTCATGTGTCGAAAGAAAGGACGTGAACTTCTTGGGGGTCTGCACTCAAGGTTATTTGGTTAGGGGAGTGTTGTATTTATTTCTCCCGTTGCAATGCACGAACATATTATAGTAAACAACCAAAGTTACTATCTGCCTCCTAGCTCTCTCCTAAACCGTATACAAGAAGAACTAGCTAGCAGGTGCCAAGCAACCATACGAAGCTTCACAGGTGCCCTTACATTCCACAACAGTTTCTTGTTATTCTCTAGTTCATCAACATTAGAAGGTTCCTACCTCCCTTCCAAGCAACTCTTTTGTGCCTACTTGGTTTTCATAGATCATTTTATGCGCCGATCTCACCGTGGAAACTCCAGAATTATCCGATGTGCTCAAAAGTTCTCCTAGGCGATGTGACTAATTTTATCTATTGCACTAGCTCAACATCCGACGTAAGCTTTTATGTTTCTAGGGCTTCTAACTTCCACTCGTTTGTTGCTGGGCATATGAACTCTGAGACCATCACTCACAAGCATTGTTCAAGTATTCATCTGATTAATCACTTAATGGGCCAGTTAATCGCTACTGATAGGGTGGCCGAATCGAACAACACATATTCATCATTTTAACTTGTCAGGTCGATTAATTGTCCTATCAGACCAATTAATAGGTAGTTAGGCCGATTAATCGTTGCTGACCCATTAGCTTGTGGTCAAACAGAGCCTAAAAATTTGCCCTGTAACCCCTCCCACACCCTCTCGCTCCTCAGTATCTAGGGTTTGACCAAATAATAGCATATTTTGGTATATTACATAGTTGAGAGCATGAACATATGGTATAATACATAAAAAAGTATATATATATATATATATATATATATATATATATATATATATATATATATATATATATATATATATATATATGTTGGCAAGTTCTAACTATCGATTAATAGTCGACCGATTAATCCAGTTAATAGGTTGATTCACCAATTAATTATTATTCCCGAGCCAACCGAGGAGCCACCAGTTATCGATTTCCTGAACAGTGCTCACAACTAGGAAAACCCCTGTAGGCAACCAGTTAATAGTGGCACCTCAGACGGGCCTCAAACACCCGAGATGACCGACATCCCTCATATCCAACCCAAATATGAGACGGATATGGGCCGTCCGGGCAAGCCCACCACGTCGGACTGACGGCAGGGTTCCACGCGGAAACACCCGGAAAACCCGATGGTCCGAAGCTCGTTCCCTCCATCGAACCAGTGGCGCCACATGTCGCCGCTCCGGTGGGCAGCATACCGTCTAGCCCGGCTATTTAAGTAGACCGGCGGCACCGATACCCTACAATCCATCTACATTTACCTCCGCTTTTCCGCCGCCGCCGTCACTTCCCACGCCATCCGTCCGCCTAGTAGCCATGCCCCCACGCCGTCGAGTGAGTAGAGAGCCATTTCTGAGGCCAGACGACCGGTTCAAGCTCCTTGAGCATATCCGGGGTAAGAGCGAAGCCCAGATCGCCGTGGGGCTCCGGATGCAGTGGATCCGGAGGAGGAGATGGAGATGGAGGAGGAGGAGGTTTAGGAGGAGGAGGATGAGCCGGAGGAGGAGGATGTGGAAGACGCTGGCGACGCGGATCTGCGGGCGAAGCAGTAGACCATCATCGATTCCCTTCGGTCAGAGTCAGCCGCGGAGGACAGGCGTGGTCGCTGGCAGGAGATGGAGGTGAAAGAGGCGGCAGAGGAGGCGGAGATGTTCGATTACATGGATGAGGTCGAGCAGGAGGACGATGAGCCGGGGCCCTCCTACCCGCGTGTCCAACCGGTGCCCAACGGCGAAGACTAGATAAGGTAGTATGTAATGTGTACAATAGTACGTATGATTTATTTTGCATGCTTTGTGAGTATAAGGGATGAAATATGAGAGAGACGGATGCAGAGTGACTAATCTGAGACGTGATCGGTCACTGTTCGCGGATGCATCCGGTCACGCCGGCGGGCGTTTGGGAGGCCGGATTTGTGAAGTTCGGTTATAGATGCTCTTAGCTCTCCCTGTCATGACACATACGCGTAGGAACCCTCCGGAACCATGGCCCATGACATGGCCATCGATTGGTGCAGCGCAAATCCACATACGGCCGGACGGTGGCGGGGACCTGGTGCCTACAGCACTACCAGCGCTCGCACGGCGGCACCATAGGTGGATCGATCTGTCGTCTCCGCCGATGGAGCATGGTTACGCTCTGAGACTTGGGCGCGAGAGCGAGCGCGAGAAGAAGGGACGGCAGTGTAGTTGGCGTCCATGGCAGCAGGCTGCTTGTATCCCGGAATCAGGCATGCATGCATGAAGTTACTGCCCAAACGCCAATGCAGTCAAGTGCTCGGACAGACGGCACATGAGGAGGACCCCATATCACAAGTAGCAGCAGCATTTTTAGGTAGGAGTATTTACAGAACAATATAAACCCAACTTGTTCTGCGGCTCTTGAGAAAAAGGTGATCCGGACGGACACGAGTAAGACAAGTTGGCTAGCTAGGACCAACTGCAATACAGCCACCCTCTGCCCATACATCTTTGGCGCCACACCCATCAGAGGATAGGAGGCCACAGGCAATGAGACCTGCATCGATTGGTGCAGCGCAAATACACGTACGGCCGGCCGGTGGCGGGGACCTAGCGCCTACAGCACTACCAGCGCTCGCACGGCGGCACCATCGGTGGATCTGTTGGATCTGTAGTTGGCGTCCGTGGCAGCAGGCTACTTATTGGCCTCTAAACTGCATCCCGGAATCATGCATGCATGCATAAAGTTACTGCCCAAACGCGCGGAGAGGCCTCACGTGAGGAAGACCCCATATCACAAGTAGCAGCAGCATTTTAGGTAGGCTTATTTACTGAGCAAAATAATTCCAACGTGTTCTCTTGCTCTTGAGAAAAAGGTGATCTAGAGGATAGGAGGCCACAGGCAACGAGACCTGCATCGCTTTAAGAATTTCTGGTGCGCGGTCCATAGCTTTTGTTGTTTGTGTGTGTGGGTAGGTGGGTGCATCAGAGACCACATCCTCCTAATCGCCTAGCATATTTGGAAGGCCAACGGTAGGCGCCGGTGCGCCGGCCGAAATTTCGGCCGGTCGCACCAGACCCACCCGATGTGCTGCAATGAATTTTTTTTTATAAACGGTTGTAGTATTTTATGTCAATGGTTGTAGCATTTTGCTACAGAAAAAGCTTCGACCGTGGACGAAAAAAGCTTCAACCGTGTATGAAAAGCTTCAACTGTTGGAACAAAAAAGCTCCCAATCAGACACTGCAAACCAGAGAAAAGTAGCAAAAAGCTCCAACGATAGTAGCAAAATCCTATTATGGTTGCAGCAAATCGTCGTCGCCGTCGCGAGGTCGCAGCTCCGCCTGATGGATGTAGGAAAAAACTTTGCCGGTGGTAGCAAAAATCGGCTACGGTTGAAGCTTTATTATCTACGGTTGAAGCTTTTTGCGACACCTTGAAGCTTTTTCCCTGTTGGCAGTAGCCAACCCCTAGCATCGGCATTTCAGCGTTTGAAGCTTTTTTCAACGCCGATTGAAGCTTTGTGCGATGCCGGATGTAGCCTTTTATTGTGGCAATGGTTGGTTCCAGCATCTGTCGCCGCTGGTTGAAGCTTTTCGCCGCATCGGTTGTAGCTTTCCAGAACACCGGTTGTAGCAAAAAATGCGATGCAGTTGTAGCAAAAATCAGCTGTGGTTCCAGCTCGCTTGTTGGTTGAAGCAAAAATCAACTGCGGTTCCAGCTTTTGCTTTGGACGAAGAAGCAGATAAGACAACGATTGGATGTGGATCCTATACATACGTGTCGCTCGGGAATAGAAGGAACGCTCGCTCGCGTGGCCACGACTAGCCGGGCGTTCGGCCGTTCCGCCGTTCCTAAACACTTCCCTATTTGGAAAGGGAAAACTTTCCACTGCTGGGTCCGAATGCAAAACGCTAATTTAAACGCCCTCCCGCTCACAACAGTGACCGAGTCCAGTCGTTTACTTGGAAAACAGTAGTAAAAGAGAAGCTGCGTGCTAAGCCAAGATTGGATATTTCAGCGTGTTTTCTTTAAAAAAAAAATCTGATCTATTATCACCGAAAGTACAAAACATCTCAAACATAATTAAAATTGCACCGAGATTTCGAGACCACCAGATGACCACTACTGCCGCCAGAACGAGCCACCAACGTGCTGCTGGCGCTGCTCAACTACCGAAGCATGTGCCCCTATGGACCTGTGTCCTGAAGTCACAGTCATTTCTTTTGAACCATTGCATAGATCTGAAACACTTGACTCAAATCCTCTTCTTTTCTTGTTGGATGCTTCAGCGTGTTGCTTCAGTGTTATCCTTTTTCTTTCTCTTTTTGCGAGTGTTCCAGTGTTACCCTGGCTAAGGGAACTTCGACAAGATAGCAACGGAGCAAAGGGGTGAACAACTTGGAGTGGGCAAAGATCCATTGTAGGTCACAAAATTGGCAATCATCCTAGCAAATGCCAAATTTTCCATAAAAACAAATCTATAGTCATGACGGAAAAAATTGTAGGATAAGCCAGTTTTGGACCAATCATACCTATTGGTTCAAATCTTCCTAGGATTAATCACGCAAGGCTAGTACAAAAATATAGTTATATGACAATCGACAAGTTTTGGTGGTTTCATTTTCATTTGTACCTATTTCCTTGCGATACGAACCTTGGTTAAACTAATTAAACTTTGTTCGAGAATCCAAACCAACTTGGCTCAAGCATTATTACTACAGAATAACATTGAAGTTCGTCAGTCAACACCGACGGGCCTAGTTTTTTTTACTGAGAATCGGACGCACCTAGGTCATCCTGTTAGTGGAGGCGATCATCACTGATGGGCCGCCGGTGTGTTATGTAGGTAACTCGTAAAGGACTGCAATGTTAACTCACCACTAAATAACGAGCCACAAGTCCACTATTTAGAGGTGATCGACCGAAGAGTTCACCTTTGAAATACTGGATATATTGGCACATTTTTATTAATGCAATCCAAGAGTAAATAATAAATATGGCATTCATGTTATGCAACTCATACTTAAACCTAAACATGTGAGCAGATACAGAACAAAGAATTGAAACATTTATGAACATTGCATATATATCTAGCACATGAACGAGTAAGTAGGGGATTAACTGATCATACACTCCCATCGTCCAGGCAAGGGCCACGGCGGCAGCAGCGGCCTCAACTTCATTTGCGGCCTTTTCTTGGGGGTGGCATCATCGGCCACAACGTCGGTGCATGGGAAGTAGTCGAAGAAGATGATGGAGACGGGGACGGGTCGGGAGCAGTCGCGCCACCACACTCCCCAAAAAATTTATCGCCCTTCTCCTAGTCCAAGATCACGAAGGACGGGGTTCTACAGGCCTGCTCTCCCGAATGGGTCAGCATGGGATCGCCGGAATCAGCACAGTGTGAGGAACAATAGATGACGGCTAGGGTTGCACTAGTCGACGCAACCTGGGAAAGGACTCGTCGAACCCCGGGAAAAGAGTCATCACACCCCTGGACGAGATTCATCGCACCCCGGGTAGGGAGTAGTGCAGAACCGGGCAATAGCACCGGTTCGTAAGGCCCTTTAGTGCCGGTTCCATAACGGGCACTAAAGTATGGGCACTAAAGCCCCCCCCCCCCACTTTAGTACCGGTTCAGCACGATCCGGTGCTAAAGGGCAACCACGTGGCACGAGCCAGCTCCGGGGGCCGGAAGCCCTTTAGTACCGGTTGGTAAAACCAACCGGTACTACAAGGTTTGGGGGTTTTTGGTTTTATGATTTCTTTTTCATTTAATTTTGTGTTTTCCATTTAATTCTTTTTCGTTTGCTGGTATATATATAGAATTACCACTGTTTAATCATCATAGTCATTACCGCTATCTAATCACCACCAACACTAGCTTAAAGAAAAATCATTCACTTGTACCAGAAGCAAGGATATCATCGAGTTCAACATGGTCATGATATTACAAGCGTTCATAGCACCACAAAAGCAAATCATCCTTTGAGATTAAGTTGAGGACGAAGAACACGGACATGAGAGGACAAGTACTAAGAGCATGAACTAGCTAAATCACTCATGCTGCTCTCTCTCAGGTAAAATAGCATAGAACATGTATAGCTCTCCTGATTCATCATACTGGAGCATGCAGATGAACCTGTCTCCTAATCGTGGGCTGCGCTTCTCCTTGCTGCCCCCTAGTACTTCTCTGGGATCGTTAACAATTTTGCTCCAATCTTTCACTACTAAGCATTCATCGCTTTTAGAAATCCTGAATGCACTCATGTGCAATGTAGGATATCTTGGCCGTAAGCTAACCATTGACATGTGACCTTTAGTCTCGATCCACTGAGGCACAACTGTCATCGGGAGTCCCTGTTGATGAACATCGTATAGTAATTAATATACTTAGCAATGAAATTTAAGAAAAAAATAATGTATGCAAAAGATGCACTGAGGAGAAATAGTAAAAATCTTACCATCACTCGTAAATAGATGTGACCGTAGTTCAATACGATCACTATTGGTCGCACGTTTTGAGTACTAACATTTCTAAGTGCAGGAAGATAATTTGTCTTGACAGTATGAAGATCCTCAAGCCATGAAACATAATGACTTATCTCCTCGCAGTTTAGTTCAGCTCCGGGAGAGAAGTAGGTCCTGTCTACCAAGCGCCGGACATGTTTTTTCCTTGAATGGAAATAAGTTGTCAATAGAAATTAGTTGTCAACTATTTTTGAATAAACAATATCAAAGACATAAATATGGTTGAGAAACTCACATAATGGTAGAACTGGAGGCGTCTGCACATCGACCTAGATGTCTGTATTACCTTCAATATCATCTTTCGGACGAATATCAAAGGTGATAACCATATCAGGCTCAAATGCATAAGCCTTGCATAGTGCTTGCCAAGTTTTGCATTCAAAATAGGTGTACGTGTCTGCATTGTATAATTTGACGTTGAAAGTATAACCATGCTCGGTCTTCAGGTAAACTCTCTTTACCTCCATAGTTTCCATAGAACTGAAACCTATCTTATCCAAGACAAAAATTCTTGCATGGCAGGGGATGCGCTAGTAGAATAGTGAAAATTTAAAATTATAAGTTGAAGCAAATGAAGCATATATAAGTCATGCTTAATTACGAAAAAAGACTTGTCGTTGTGACTTACTGTATCCACTTCGAAAGTCTCATCCAGCTTGATGCTGAAGCGCCTATCATCAACAAGGAAATTTCTGTCGCACAGGCCGCGCTGGTCTTCACAGTATTCGCACGTAATGAAATCATTTTCGTCGTCAGACGAAATTTCCTATTAATTAGATCATCAAATCTCAGATATCTAAATTTTCTTACTAAAAATAAACTAGTTCTATTAATTCAACTAATTCAACTAAGAATTTACTAAAAACAAACTAGTTCTATTAATTTTCTTACTAAAATATATAAAGTAGCTATATATAGTAATATTTTAATTAGATCATCAAATCTCATATACCTAAAAATAAACTAGTTGTACTAATTCAACTAGTTCAACTACGCATTTACTAAAAATAAACTAGTTATATTAATTTAACTAGTTCAAATAATCTCATGTACCTAAATTTTCATACTAAAAATAAACTTGTTCTATTAATTTTCATACTAAAAATAAACTAGTTATATTAATTCAACTAGTTCAAATGTCATATATATACCTAATTAATATCTAGCTAATTCATATAATAGAAAATTTTCTAACTTTTTTATAACTATTTCTATAAATAAAGAACAGAAAAATTTCTAACAATTATAACTTTTTTATAACTATTTCTATAACTAAAAAACAGAAAATTTTCTAACAATTCTAACGTTTCTAACAATGCTATATAACTAACTATTTCTATAACTAAAAAAAGAAAAAAATCTAACATTTTTATAACTATTTCTATAACTAAAAAATAAAAAAATGTATGCGTGTGTGTGTGCTCACCGGCGAGGCGAGAGGCGACGGGGGGCGGCGACGGGGACGGCGACGGGCGCGGCGACGACGACGGGGACGGGGCGGCGACGACAGGGACGGGGCGGCGACGGGCGCGACGACGGGCGCGGCGAAGGGGCGGCGACGACGGGGACGGGGCGGCGACGTGGACGGGGCGAGGACGGGGCAGCGACGGGTGCAGAGGAGAAGAAGCAGATGAGAAACTGAAATTTTTGAAGTGTTTTCTTATATAGGATGGACCTTTAGTACCGGTTGAGCCACCAACCGGTACTAAAGGCCTGTTTTGGCCAGGCCAAGCGGCGGGAAGCGCACCCCCTTTAGTACCAGTTGGTGGCTCCAACCGGTACTAAAGACACCCCTTTAGTACCGGTTGGTGCCACGACCCGGTACTAAAGAGGGTGCGCTGGCGCAGGTGCGGTGCGGTGCGGCAAGTTTAGTCCCACCTCGCTAGCCGAGAGGCAGCTGCACTGGTTTATAAACCCCCGTGAAGTAGCTCTCTCGAGCTCCTCTCCAAAGCATCCTGGCCCAACAACAGGTTGGGTTTCTAGTCGTATGCAGGCCGCTCTGGCCTAGTAGGCGGGCTTTTTATTTTATTTTTTTTGCTTTATTTATTTTTGAGTTGTTTTTTTATGTATCTAGAGTTTCTTTGTGAATATTTTTGCTTTAGGTACAAAAAATTACAAACTTTCTGTTAGTACCCGTGTCGTGGTTCTAAGTCTGACAGTAAAGGTAGGGGGTACGAATGGAGAGGCAAGGCCCTAGCTATGGTGATGTTGTAGACAAGGTGTTTGCGAGTTCAGGCCCTTCTCGGAGGAAGCAATAGCCCTACGTCTCGGTGCCCGGAGGCTTGGTCGACTGGTATGCGTATAGGTGTGTTACAGATGTTCGAACCCTTGTTCTGGAGGAGGGGGTGGCTTATATAGTGCGCCAGGACCCCAGCCATGCTCCACGTTACCAAGGGTTCAATGTACATTAAGGCAGTAGTTAAGGTGTTTACTACGGCGAGTAAATACAAGACTGTTGCTGTCCCAAGTGATGCTTGACCTTCGGAGGTCGAGTGCCCTGGGTTGGTCGAGTGGGGTTGAGTCGTCTTGCGGAGGGGGCCCAGTCGAGTGGAGTGTCTTCTTGGACCGTCTCAGTCGACTGCCTCCACTGCCATAAGTTTTGTCCTTTGATCTTCTAGGGTAGTGACCTTGGGTGGGGTACCTTGACCGGGCTCGTGACCCTACCCTAGGTCTGTAACCTCGTCAGTAGCCCCCGAATGGATTGAGGCTTGACAAAGAGGGTGCTGAGGGAAGCTCTGCTTCTGGCTCGGCGTCTCTGGGGTAGATTGTTTCGGAGCTTGTAACTTGGGCAGACTTCCTCAGTCGTGTCTTGGTCGCCTTGATCGATTCTGGATCCGCCGAGTGAGTTAGTCGCTTCTTGCGTCGACTGGACTTTGCGCTAAGCGTCGGGTGCCGTGAGCGCGTGCCGTTTTCGACGGGATTGGTTGCCCTTCGGTCGCCGGATTCGGCGGGGTTTTCGAAATTTGGGGAAGCGCGCGGGGCGGGACGTGCCGCAACAATCGGAGAGACGCGCCTAAGACGCCTCGATCCTCGCCCCACCTTTTTCGCCACGTATCGCGTCAGCTTCTGTTACGGGATTTGATAAGATTACTCCGGGCCACCGGTCAGCCACTCGACCGGGCTGCTATAAGGGCGCGCCGAGCCCGTAGCGGGGGGCACTGTGCGCCCAATCTTTCTCCTTCCGCCTCTGCTTCTTCGCTGCGCCCCTGCTTCTTCTCGCCTCTCTCCACAGCGACCTCCGGCGTGCGAGCCATGGGCAAAGACAAGACTGCGGCTATGGAGTGCTCGAAGAAGGCGGCGTCGGGGAAGGGGAGGCGATCCGGCCGGAGTGGATCGTCGTCGAGGTCCGGACTCCCCGCTGGTTGGATCCAGGGAGATTGGATCCGGTCCTCCGTCGTGGCGGAGGATCTGGAGGAGCTGGAGGAGGAAGGGTTGATCGTCCGCGGCTCCTGGCGGGCGCCTGGGGGAGAACTCGAGCCCCGGCCGCGGGAGGGCCAGTGCGTCCTCCACGCCACCCACGTCGACTGAGGTTTTTCTATGCCCCCGCATCCTTTTTTCCGCGTGTTCTTGATTTTCTTTGGTGTCCAGTTGCACTACTTCACGCCCAACTCCATCGCCTTCCTCTCTGCCTTTGTTTCCATGTGTGAGAACTTCCTCGGTTGCCGACCGCACTGGGGTTTGTTCAAACACATTTTCACCTGCCGCTCGCAAACCGTTAAGAGGGTGAACCCGAGTGACGGCAAGACGCACGTCCTCCAGGCGTGCGGCGGGCTCTGGATCCAGCTTAGGAATAGGAGCGCTTTCCCCCCATGATCTTTTCGGAGTCGATTCGGGGCTGGCAGTCGACCTGGTTTTACTACAAGGACAGTCCGACTCCGGTTCAGTCGACTGGTCTTCCTCCATTCACTCTAGGTCGAGCCAGCCCACCTCCTTCGATGATAGTGGGTAAGGCCGAGAGGGCCGAAGTGGACATGTTGGTGGAGCGGGTCATCCAGTTAGTCCGCGAAGGGGTCATGGGGATGATCTGTTTGAGGCGTATCTCACGCGGAGGATCCAGCCGAGCCCGGGACCACCCGATGTGGTTGTATTTTGGCACCGACGACTCATCGCGAGTCCACCCGGAGGCGGCCGACCCGAAGTACGTGGTGCAGTGCTTGAAGTGCATCACTGGGAATAAAGACAACCCCAGGGGATTTGGGAGGGTCATCCCGTTCGATGCTGACCATCTTCCTGACAAGGTTAGTCTTCCGCTTCCGAGTGACGTTTCTGTCGTCTGGCTTGCGATTTGTTATTGATGGATCCGACTGATATTTGGTCAAACTTCTCTCTTTGCAGATCTACACAGAGATGTATTCGCTGCCCAACGGGGACTTGGTCCAGGAGGGCAAAGAGGGCATGGGCGACGCCGCCGAGTGGAAGTCGGAGAAGGAGACCGAGGAGAGCGAGGACTACAGCAGCGGGGAGGAGGTCGAGTCACCTCCCCGTGATGAGCGTCGATCCAAGGAGAAGTATGGCCCAGGGTCCGCACGTCTTCGGGCGGGTCCCTCGGGCTCTCGGACGCCCAAGCGCACTCGAACGTCCACTCCTGACCCCGCCGAGAAGATGCCCAAGCAGCCCAAGGTCACCACCACCAAGCCCCGGAAGGCCTTGCCCAGGATCAAGGTGGATGTACCCATCGCCTCCACGTAAGTGCCGCTTGGTCTTGTTTCTTTCTGCTTCTTGGAGGTCGACTGTAACTTCTGTCGACTCACCTCCTGAGTGAACTTTTCTGAGCCGCCGCTTCCACGACCTCGATGGACATCGACCGGGGTTGAGACGACGAGGAGATCGCGGACGCCGCGACATCCCGCGCAGGTATGGGTTCTATGAAATCTGTTTTATTCTTATTTTCTTTCACGGGCGACGGTCGACTGAACTTTGCTCGCTGCTTGACTCGAAGTGCCGCGCCTCGTCATAGAGCTTCCGGATGACGATGAAGAAGATGAGCGGTTGGGAGGGGACTGACGGCGCACAGGGAAAAAGGGCCGGAAGACGCCTTCTGGCTTAGAAGCCCAGCGACAGGAGGATGCGGCCCGAGCCACGGTCTCCTTTGCCGTCCCTGCGTCGACCGTGCGTTTGGTGTCGACAGCCGTCGACCCATCGCCTGCGTCGATGGTCGACCTAGCGTCCGCTCCAGTCGCCGACCCGGCGCCTACTCCAGCCGTCGACCCAGCGCCAGTTCGCGTCGTAGACCCAGCGCCCGTACCTGCCGTCGACCCTGCGCCCGCCGCTTCGTCAGTTCTCTTCTCTTCCTACCGCCTCCCGAAGGATCCTGTGGGGGCGGCTCAAGAAGCCGTTCGCCAGGCGGGGGTGATGATGGAGAGGACTAAGGCGGCGTATGAGGCCAGCATGGTGGCTTATGATGCCAGTTCTGCTCTTCGGGCCAACGTCCAGGTACGTTGTCTTCACTGAAGTAGTCTTTGGTTTCGAGAGAATCTGCTGTTTTGTTTCGTGAGATACCACACCCACTGGGTGTTCCCCCCTTTTTTTTTGAGCTCGAGCCGGAATGATCTCGGCCGAGTGAAACCAGTGGGGGCACGCTCAGTGCACCCACTGGGTGTAGTCCCCGAGACCGTGGTCGACTGCTGGCGGTCGGCCATGGTCTTACTATAGAACTTTTCTTCCTTGCTGTTGTTTTTTTTTTGAGCTCGAGCCGGAATGATCTCGGCCGAGTGAAACCAGTGGGGGCACGCTCAGTGCACACACTGGGTGTAGTCCCCGAGACTGCGGTTGAGTATTTTGACTCGACTGTAGTCTTACAATCTTGCTTTGTCGTGTTGATGCAGAAATCTTGCGAGTTTGGGGCCAAATTTGCAGACCTTGAGAAGAAGCAAATCCAGCTTAACCTTGACTTGCAATTGGCTCGAGACCACCTGAAGAAGGCGCAGGACGATGCGGCTGGTAACTGGCCCCGACCTTTTGTCGACTGACTTTTTGATAGATGTGCCTTGTGTTCCTTCATGTTCATCTGTCCAGTGGCGGCTTTGGTAGGTCAATTGAAGGCGGCCTTGGAGCAGAAGGATCTCGACCTGGCGGCGGCGCAGCAGGCGGCTCAAGAGAAGGCGGAACTGGCGGCGCAGAAGTTGGCTTCCGTGGGTGCGCTCGAGGCGGAGGTCGTCAGGCTGAGAGGCTCGCTCGACGCAGCCAACCAAGAGGCGACTCAGCTGAAGAACTCCAAGGCTGTCCTGAACGACAAGTACGAGGCTCTTTTTCGGAAGAGGGTTGATCTTGAGGCGTATCTGGGCGACATCACCAAGAAATGGTACCTCGTGCTCGAAGGTATGTCTCCTTCGGCTTGGTTAAAGTTGGATCGGTCGACCCATATCTTGTCTGCTGACTCGACTTGCTATTTTTGGTGCAGAGTTTTGTCGTAACTTTGAAGAGGAGACTGGACGGGTCGAGCCCGGCTTGGACCCAACCAACTCCATCGTGAAGGACGAGGTATCCATGAACTTACTGAGGCTAGAGTCCCGCCTCACAGCGGCCACGGATTATCTGGGACGGCTGAAGGCGGTGATCGCCCGAATCGACACCGCGCTCTGGAGGGGGATCGTGCAGGAGAACGACCTCGAGTCTTTGATGACTCGACTCAACGAGATCCCCAACCGAGTGCAGGAGTGGAAGAAGTCGGCAGCCCGGCGAGGAGCCGACGTGGCGTTGTCCTTGGTCTGTGTGCACTGCAAGGAGGTGAAGGAGAGGAGGCTTGTGGCGCTTAAGGTTGCAAACACGAAGGAACTCCAATTTCAGTCATTTATGGAGACCTTCCTGGAAGCCGCCACTCGCATCGCCGATGGGATCGACCTGGACGAGTTCGTCGCACCTGCAAGCCCGCCTCCTCCCGAGGAATGACTTTGATACTTTAATCTCATTTGCCGCGGAATGCCGCGTGGACTTGTAATCGTTAAGCTCTGGTGGGTTTGTGGCCCAAGTACTCTTGCCCGAATCATGCGAGGCTTTTATCTGGTTTTGATCCTTCGGTTTGCCGCTCTTCTTTGATTGCTTGAATCTTTGAGTCGATGTCTGCAGCCAAGACCCCGAGTGAGAGGGCTGCTCTTCACTCGGGGTAGATGTTTATAACTTAGGCGATTCCAAGCTACGTTGTATTTGTGGCGGAGCTCGGAAGGCAGAGCCACTTTATACTTGTAACGTAGCTCGGAGGACCGCAGCTAAGCCCCCGAGTGAGAGGGTTGCTCTTCACTCGGAGTAGATGTTTATAACTTAGGCGAGTCACGGGGCCGCCGCTAAGCCCCCGAGTGAGAGGGTTGCTCTTTACTCGGAGTAGATGTTTATAACTTAGGCGATTCCAAGCTACGTTGTATTTGTGGCGGAGCTCGGAAGGCAGAGCCACTTTATACTTGTAACGTAGCTCGGAGGACCGCAGCTTAGCCCCCGAGTGAGAGGATTGCTCTTCACTC
>LR738713.1:858708317-858752277 GCA_902687465.1 Secale cereale | reverse complement strand
AAGCCCCCGAGTGAGAGGGTTGCTCTTCACTCGGAGTAGATGTTTGTAACTTAGGCGAGTCACGGGATCGCAGCTAAGCCCCCGAGTGGGAGGGTTGCTCTTCACTCGGAGTGGATGTTTATAACTTAGGCGATTCCAAGCTACATTGTATTTGTGGCGGAGCTCGGAAGGTAGTGCCACTTTATACTTGTAGCGTAGCTCGGAGGACCGCAGCTAAGCCCCCGAGTGAGAGGGTTGCTCTTCACTCGGAGTGGATGTTTATAACAAGGGCGATTCCAAGCTACGTTGTATTTGTGGCAGAGCTCGGAAGACAGAGCCACTTTATACTTGTAACGTAGCTTGGAGGACCGCAGCTAAGCACCCACTGGGGGATTTTGAAGACCAACGTTTTTAGAGGACATCAATCGTTAAAGGATCATTGCTAACTTGTCTTTGAAACAAATTGGGAAATCTTTATTACAACTCGACCGTCGAGTGTTTCAACTTTAAAAGCGGCGGAGCAGGTCCGCATTCCATGAACGAGGTTCGTCTTTCTTCTTGGCTACATTGTAGAGGTGGTACGCTCCGTTGTGCAGTACCTTGGTGATGATGAAGGGGCCTTAGCAGGCCGGGGCGAGCTTGTGCAGACATTTCTGATGCACTCGAAGGACCAGGTCTCCTTCTTGGAATGCTCGGCTTCTTACGTTGCGAGCATGGAATCGATGCAGGTCCTGTTGATAGATGGTCGACCGGATCAGAGCCATCTCTCTTTCCTCTTCCAAAAGGTCGACTGCATCCTGACGAGCCTGCTCTGCCTCGGCTTCGGAGAAGAGTTCCACTCTGGGGGCGTTGTGTAATAAGTTGCTCGGCAACACAGCTTCGGCTCCATAGACCATGAAGAAAGGGGTACGGCCAGTCGACCGGTTTGGAGTTGTCCTCAGACCCCATAGGACAGATGGCAGTTCATTCACCCAAGCCCCGATGGCATGCTTAAGATTGTGCATGAGCCGTGGCTTTAGGCCTTGGAGAATCAAACCATTTGCTCTTTATGCCTGTCCATTAGACTGCGGATGTGCCACGGAAGCTTAGTCGACTCGTGTTCCTTGGGAAGCACAGAAAGCTCTGAATTCATCCGAGTCAAAGTTGGAGCCGTTGTTTGTGATGATGCTGTGGGGGACCCCATATCTGAATATTAATTCCATGATGAAGCTGATGGCGGTGCTTGACTCGAGGTTCTTGATGGGCTTGGCCTCAATCCATTTCGTGAACTTGTCGACTGCCACCAGAAGGTGGGTGAATCCGCTTCTACCTGTCCTGAAGGGGCTGACCATGTCCAAGCCCCAAACAGCAAAGGGCCACACTAGCGGAATGGTCTTGAGGGCGGACGCCGGCTTGTGTGACATGTTGGAGTAGAACTGGTAACCTCCGCATTTGTCCACAATATCCTTGGCCATCTTGTTGGTGCGGGGTCAGTAAAACCCGGCTCGGTATGCTTTGGCCACTATAGTCCGAGAGGAGGCGTGGTGGCCGCAAGTTCCCGAGTGGATTTCATCCAAGATCAGTCGACCTTCCTCTGGATCGACGCAGCATTGGGCGACTCCGGTGACGCTTTCTCTGTAGAGCTGACCCTAGATGACTGTGAACGCCTTGGATCGGCGGACGATCTGGCGCGCTTCTTCTTCATCTTCTGGGAGTTCTTGCCTGAGCAGATATGATATATATGGCACAGTCCAGTCTGGCGTAATCACCAGGACCTCCATGATCAAATCGACCACGGCAGGTACTTCGACTTCAGTCGGATCTGACGTGCTGACTGGCTACGGGGGCTCTTCCGTGAAGGGGTCTTCTTTGACAGAAGGGGTGTGCAGATGCTCTAGGAACACATTCTTGGGCATAGGCTTCCGAGTCGACCCGATTTTTGCGAGGTCATCGGCTAGCTGATTCTTGGCTCTGGGCACATGATGGAGCTCTAAGCCTTCGAACTTCTTTTCAAGCTTCCACACTGCACTGCAATAACGTGTCATTGCCGGGCTCCTGACGTCCCATTCTTTCATCACTTGGTTCACCACCAGGTCGGAGTCGCCGTAGACCATCAGGCGATGGACGCCGAGTGAGGTGGCCATACGCAACCCATACAAAAGTGCTTCGTATTCAGCCTCGTTGTTTGATGAATCGAAATGGATCTGAAGGACGTAGCTGAGCTTGTCGCCCCTGGGAGAGACCAGGACCACGCCTGCGCCGGATCCGTTCAGCATCTTGGACCCATCGAAGAACATAGTCCAATGGTCCGACTGGACTTGAGTCGGCAGCTCTTGTTCTATCCACTCGGCCACAAAATCTGCTATGGCCTGAGACTTGATGGCTTTCTTCGCTTCAAACTTGATATCTAACGGAAGAAGTTCAATCGCCCATTTTTCCACTCGACCGGTTGCATCTCGGTTGTTTATAATCTCTGATAGCGGGGCGTCGCTGACGACTGAGATCGAATGGTCCGAAAAGTAATGGGCAACCTTTTTTGCAGTCAGGTAAATCCCGTACACAAGCTTTTGGTAATGTGGATACCTTTTCTTGGAGGGAGTCAAAACTTCGGATATATAATAGACCGGGCGTTGGACCTTGTATGCCTTGCCCTCTTCTTCCCGCTCGACCGTGAGTACAGTACTGACGACTTGTCCGGTGGCAGCAATATACAGCAGAAGAGGATCTCCGCTGACTGGGGCAGCGAGCACCGGCTGGGTGGACGGCAGGGCTTTGAGCTCTTCAAACGCTGCTTCAGCTTCGGGATTCCACTCGAACTTGTCGGATTTCTTCATGAGTCGGTAGAGAGGCAGTGCCTTCTCACCAAGACGAGAAATGAGTCGACTCAATGCGGCCAAGCAACCAGTAAGCTTCTGGACGTCGTGTATACGCTCGGGGCGTTTCATTCTGAAGATGGTGCGGACCTTCTCTGGGTTGGCATCGATTCGCCGTTCGGAAACGAAAAATCGAGCTACTTGCCGCGAGGAACTCCAAATGTACACTTTGACGGGTTGAGCTTGATATCGTAGCTTCTTAGACTTGCGAATGTCTCAACGAGGTCAGTCAGTAGGTCGGAACCTTTCCGCGACTTGACCACAATGTCATCTATGTATGCCTCGACGTTCCGACTGATTTGCTTTATCAAGCACTTCTGGATCATGCACATGAAGGTAGCGCCAGCATTTTTGAGGCCGAAAGGCATGGTGACATAACAAAAACACCCGAAGGGGGTGATGAAAGCTGTCTTGATCTCGTCGGGTCCGAACAGACGTTCACATCCCGCAGTCGAGTCGACTATCTGATCGATGCGGGGAAGAGGAAAATGATCTTTCGGGCATGCCCGATTGATGTGCTTGAAATCGATGCACATGCGGAGAGACTTGTCCTTCTTGGGGACCATGACGACGTTGGCGAGCCACTTGGAGTGGTATATCTCGCGGATACACTCTGCTGCCAGGAGTCGAGCCACTTCTTCGCCAATTGCCTTTCCTTCTCCGCAGCGGATCGACGGAGATGTTCCTTTACATGTTTCACTTTAGGGTCGACTCGCAAATGGTGCTCAGCCAGTCCCCTGGGTACACCCGGCATGTCTGATGGTTTCCATGCAAAGATGTCCCAGTTCTCACGGAGGAACTGGACGAGCGCTTCTTCCTATTTGCTGTCGAGTGTAGTGGAGATGTGGGTCGGTGCTGCGTTGGGGTCGGTGGGGTGGATGTGCACAGGTTTCGTGTCTCCGGCCGACTGGAAAGCTGACTCGGAAGCCGGCTTCTTCGCCCTTAGCAGGTCACTCGGATCCACTCTCTTTTGGTACTCCTCCATCTCTACTGCTGCCATTTGCTCGTCGACGATCTTTGAGCCTTTCTGGAAGCATTCTTCCGCTTTCTGACGGTTCCCAGTGACGGTTATAACGCCATTGGGTCCCGGCATTTTCAGCTTGAGGTAGATGTAACATGGTCGAGCCATGAACCTGGCGTAGGCGGGCCTACCCAGGATGGCGTGATAGGCGCTGTTGAAGTCCACCACTTCGAACGTCAGCTTCTGTTTGCGGTAGTTCTTCGACTCACCAAAGACTACATCGAGTGAGATCTGGCCAAGTGACTCGGTTTTCTTCCCGGGGATTACCCCGTGGAACCTCATGTTACTTTCTCTCAGCTTGGACATCGGAATGCCCATATCCCGGAGGGTTGCTGCATACAAGATATTCAAGCCACTGCCCCCATCCATCAGAACTCTGGTCAGGCGTGTGCCTTTGATAACTGGGTCGACCACCAGTGCCTGCCGCCCGGGGGTGGCAATGTGTGCTGGGATATCGGACTGGTCGAATGTGAAGGGGGTCTTTGACCATTTCAAAAACGTGGGGTCGCCGGGGCAACCATGTTTACTTCTCTGTTGATGATTTTCAGTCGACTTTCGCTCTCGACGTCCGCGAAAATCACCAAAGTGGAGTTGATCCGGGGGTATCCTCCGTCCCCTTCCTTGTCTTCGGACTCTTCTGATTCCTTTTCTTTCTCAGTCGACTGATCTTTCTGGAAGTTCTGGATCAAGAGCCGACACTACCGAGTGGTGTGCTTGGGATACACCAAGTTTCCCTCTTCATCTTTCTTCGTGTGTATGGAGCACGGCTGGTCGAGCATGTCATCTCCAACCTGACCCTTTCCTTTTTTGGGGGCCCAGGAGCCTTTTGGCTTCCCTTTGCCCTTTCCTTGATTGACCACCGCAGCCTCTCCCTGAGCGGCTGGCTCGGCCTTGCGCTTGTTCTTCCGATTGGGATTCTGGTCGTCCTGCCCGACTGGTTTCTTGCCGTTGCGGAGCCGATCGGCCTCCTCACCATTGGCGTACCGACTGGCAATCTCCATCATCCGTGACAGGGCATGTGGCCTGTTCGGCCAAACTTCAGATTCAACTCTCGGTTACGCACACCTTCCTTGAAAGCGCACACCGCCTGGTGCTCAGATACGTTCTCCACCGTGTGATGCAAAGTGGTCCATCGCTGAATGTAGTCCCTCAAAGTTTCACCCGGCTTCTGCGCGCAGTGTTGAAGTTCTGCGAGTCCAGCAGGTCGCTTGCAGGTGCCTTCGAAGGTCCGAACGAAAACCCGAGCGAGCTCTTCCCAACTGTAAATACTCCTGGGGGTCAACTGATTGAGCCACGCCCGAGCAGAGCCTCCCAGCATCAAGGGGAGGTGCTTCATGGCCACGTCGTCGTTGCCGCCTCCGATCTGTACGGCCACTCGGTAGTCTTCCAGCCAAGTGTCCGGCTTCGACTCACCGGTGAACTTGCTTACTCCCGCCGCCAGCCTGAAGTTCGGGGGGATCTCCGCGGCTCTGATAGCACTACAAAAACATTGAGGCCCAGAGGTTGGCGCTCGGCTGGCACTCGGTTGGTCTCTGCCTCGCTCTTCTCTGGATGCCCGGTTACGGTCGACCCGACCTTGCACAAGGATAGACCTCGCATCGAAACCTGGCCGTCGGGATTTGGGGGAATCCTCCACTCGTCATCACGCAGGCGCCTGCACTTGTGCCGCTGGGGCGAGTGCGACCCACTTCCCGGAGGAGGGGTAGGCACTCGACGGCGGTCGTGGCGTCCGTGCCGACGGTCGAGTGGATCGTCGTTCCGACCCAGATGCCGGTCTTGCCGCGGGCCATGTTCCTCACACCTCGGGGGCGATATTGGACTGTGGGCTGACCATACGGTGTCTGCAGCCACCGATCTGCTGTGAATCCTGTTGCGCGACTGAGAAAAAGCCGCGTTTTGTTCTTCAGCCGTTCGGAGCAAAGCTCAGATCTGCTGAAGACCTTTCCCAGCTTCCGACTGGGAGGGTTGGATTGACTCCGCGATGCGAGCCGCGGCTTCGAGGTTTTGGAATGGCGTGCGGAACACCTGAGTTTCGCGCTGACGCGATTGCCGCGGTCGTCGACTGGACTCGGGGACCAGTCGACAGGCCTGCTCGTCGAGTGAGCGTTGGATGTTTTCCAAGCGTGCGCCCTCGGCCACGGTGGCCAAGCGCGTGGCTTCGAGGGCCAGAGCCTCCGGGGAATCTCCCACGATGGGAGTGAAGAGTGCATCTTCGTTGCGGCGACAAAGCTCAGCCCTCTGCTCGGAGGTAAGGGGCTGAGGGATGTAACCATCATTGTCGTGGGATCGGTCGCCACCGCTGCCGCCGTTCCCACCGCGAGGAAAACCTGGTGGGCTACGGCGTGAATCGACCATAAGGATTTCTGCTGCGGGATCGCTGCTCCCGCACTCGGAAACGGAATCTTCGAGCTCGGACGACTGGTCGGCCGGCCCGTAGAGGTATCCGTCGAACTCAATGGCCGCGACTTGAGGGGTGTCCGTTTGACGGGTCACCGCGTGTTTCACCCACCGCTGGAGCCGCGAGCGACCGGATCGTTTGCGGCGGCGTCCGACGGGGATGGGGGACGATGAGTACCGAGTCGTGGCTGCCGCAGGAGGACGCCGCCGGCGCCGGCGCTAGAGTGTGCAGTTCCTCGGGCGGGCAGAGCCTCGACGTCGAGAGGGGCTTCCTGGAGCCATGCGGAGTCGTCGGCGATGAAGACTAGTGCGCCGAGCCGGATCTCGTGGCCCAATGCCAAACTACCGCCTGACACCATGATAAAAGCGGTCGGAGGAGGAATTGCAACTTCACCAGATGTCACTAAGACGCCTGGCCCCACGGTGGGCGCCAACTGTCGTGGTTCTAAGTCTGACAGGAAAGGTAGGGGGTACGAATGGAGAGGCAAGGCCCTAGCTATGGTGATGTTGTACACAAGGTGTTTGCGAGTTCAGGCCATTCTCGGAGGAAGCAATAGCCCTACGTCTCGGTGCCCGGAGGCTTGGTCGACTGGTATGCGTATAGGTGTGTTACTGAGGTGCGAACCCTTGTTCGGGAAGAGGGGGTGGCTTATATAGTGCGCCAGGACCCCAGCCATGCTCCACGTTACCAAGGGTTCAATGTACATTAAGGCAGGCGTTACTGGTAACGCCTGCAGTAAAGGGTAATTATGGTGTTTACTACGGCGAGTATATACAGGACCATTGTTGTCCCAAGTGATGCTTGACCTTCGGAGTTCTAGTGCCCTGGGTTGGTCGAGTGGGGTTGAGTCGTCTTGCGGAGGGGGCCCAGTCGAGTGGAGTGTCTTCTTGGACCGTCTCAGTCGACTGCCTCCACTGCCATAAGTTTTGTCTTTTGATCTTCTAGGGTAGTGACCTTGGGTGGGGTACCTTGGCCGGGCTCGTGACCCTACCCTAGGTCTGTAACCTCGTCAACCCGTAGTTTTCAAATTTGAATAGTTTAAATTTTGAATTATTTGAAATTAGTGTGAATCACTAGTTTGTGAATAACTTAACTTTAAAAATCAGTAAAGGCATGAAGGAATTTGTTTGCACATAAAATTTCTTCGCGTTTCAAATGCCAAAACACATAACTACCCTAACTATTACAGAGATTCCCTTCTGGGTGTGAAACACAGAAGAAAGTGATGATAGTGAAGCCGATCACATCCCAGATCTTTGGGTGTGAAACTTTTTCTTTGCGTGTGTCCCTTTGCCACTACTAGAAAAAGGCCTACTAATGGCGCACTAGTTTTGGCCATTAATGGCGCACTACAGGTGCGCCATTAGTACCACGCCATTAGTATTTTTTACTAATGGCGCACCACTGGTGCGCCATTAGTATCTAGTATAATAATGACGCACCACTGGTAGGGCACGGTGCGCCATTAGTATGCCTCTCAGGGGGCCATATATACCCAGGTGCTTTGGCATACTAATGGCGCACTACATAGAAGTGCGCCATTAGTAAAAAAAATTCAGAAATTGTTTTTTCAATTTTCTTCTTCTTAATCTCAGGTCATTATGGCTTAATATGGGATCAATTTGCTTAATCTCAAGCCAAATCGCACTCTGTGGTCAAACTTCCCATAAGGTCACCCATCCTCACACTACTTCCTGCCCGAGCACGCTTAACTTCGTAGTTCTATCCAACCCCAGCACCAGCTCACTTCACACGCACTTGTTGATATATCTATCATATCAATCCTATTAACCCTTCTTGATGTCTAGGAGTTTGTGAATGTTCATGAGTATGATGAAATGTTGAAAATATATTTCAAACTTCCCGGTCATATAACGTATCATATTTTGGAAAAAAAATCAAAATTTTTATTTTTCGAAAATTTTATAATTTTTTTCTGTTACTAGTGGCGCACCTAGCAAACGGTGCGCCACTAGTAAGTTTTAAAATATTTGAATTTTTTTGCCTCTAGATCTTAAAAGCCCCGTAACTTTTTTTCTGTTTGGTTTTTGGGGATTTTTCTATTTGGCCCACTAACAGGGATTTTGAAAGTCTTACCATACACGCCCAAGAAGCCAAGCAGGGTCACACAAAGATTCTTTGTCACGTGCATCACGTCGATTGCGGAGCGGATCTCTAGGTCTTTCCAATAGGGCAGGTCCCAAAATATAGATTTCTTCTTCCACATCGGTGCGCGTCCGTCAGCGTCATTCGGAATAGGATGTCCACCAGGACCCTTTCCAAAGACCACCTTCAAATCCTTGACCATATCATGTACATCAGCACCAGTAGGGTGGCGAGGCTTCGTCCGGTGATCCGCCTCACCTTTGAAATGCTTGCCTTTCTTTCTTACGGGATGCCTGCTCGGAAGAAATCGACATTGTGCCAGGTACACATTCTTCTTACAATTAGCCAAATATATGCTGTCGGTATCGTCCAAACAGTGCATGCATGCGCGGTATCCCTTGTGAGTCTGTCCTGAAATGTTACTGAGAGCAGGCCAATCATTGATGGTCACGAACAGCAACGCCTTTAGGTCAAATTCTTCAGCCATGTGCTCATCCCACGCACGTACAACTGTTCCATTCCACAGTTGTAAGAGTTCTTCAACTAATGGCCTTTGGTACACATCAATGTCGTTGCCGGGTTGCTTAGGGCCTTGGATGAGCACTGGCATCATAATGAACTTCCGCTTCATGCACAACCAAGGAGGAAGGTTATACGAACATAGAGTCACAGGCCAGGTACTATGGTTGCTGCTCTGCTCCACAAAAGGATTAATGCCATCTGCGCTTAGACCAAACCATACGCTCCGTACGTCATCTGCAAACTCCTTCCCGTACTTTCTTTCGATTTTTCTCCACTGCGACCCGTCAGCGGGTACTCTCAACTTTCCGTCTTTCTTACGGTCTTCTCTGTGCCATCCCATCGCCTTGGCATGCTCTTTGTTTTGGAACAAACGTTTCAACCATGGTATTATAGGAGCATACCACATCACCTTCGCAGGAATCTTCTTCATGGGGCGCTCGCCCTTGACATCACCATGGTCATCGTGGCTGATCTTATAGCGCAATGCACCGCATACCGGGCAAGCGTTCAAATCCTCGTACTCACCGCGGTAGAGGATGCAATCATGAGGGCATGCATGTATCTTCTGCACCTCTAACCCTAGAGGGCAGACAACCTTCTTTGCTTTGTACGTACTCTCGGGCAATTCGTTGTCCTTTGGAAGCATATCCTTTATCATTACCAGCAACTTTCCAAATCCCTTGTCAGATACACCATTCTCTGCCTTCCACTGCAGCAATTCCAGTGTGGTGCCCAGCTTTTTCTTGTCACCTACGCAATTCGGGTACAACAATTTTTTGTGATCCTCTAACATGCGCTGCAACTTCTTCTTCTCCAAATCACTTGCGCAGTTTCTCTTTGCATCGGCAATGGCCCGACCTAGATCATCAACGGGCTCATCTGATGCCTCTTCTTCAGCTTCTTCCCGCATTACCGGCTCAGCTTCTTCCCCCATTGTTGTATCATCGTATTCAGGGAACCCATGGCCAGGATAGCTGTCGTCGTCCTCTTCTTCTTCATTGTCTTCCATCATAACCCCTCTTTCTCCGTGCTTGGTCCAAACATTATAGTGGGGCATGAAACCGGACTTAAACAGGTGGACGTGAATGGTTCTTGACTTAGAGTAATTTTGACCATTCTTACAGACAGCACATGGACAAGGCATAAAACCATCCGCCGGCTTGTTTGCCTCAGCCTCAAGCAGAAAAGTTTGCACGCCAATAATGAACTCGAGAGAGCATCGGTCATCGTACATCCATTGTCGGCTCATCTTCAATACACAGCACCAAAAACACCAACTTAATACAAGTTCATACATAAAGTTCATACAACACTTAAATGCAACAAACCAATAACTCTCTAGCTAAAGCATTTAAATGCAACAACAAATGCGATCAAGATCGCAACTAAGGTAACGATTGATCCAACAGCATAATGATACCAAGCCTCACTATCGATGGCATATTTTCTAATCTTTCAAATCTTCAAGCGCATTTTCTCTATCTTGATCTTGTGATCATCGACGACATCGGCAACATGCATCTCCAATTCCATCTTCTCGTCCTCAATTCTTTTCAATTTTTCTTTCAAGTACTCGTTTTCTCTTTCAACTAAATTTAACCTCTCCTAGATATGCAAACTAAGTGTTATTTTGGACCTCAAATTGCATATAAATCAAATACTAGCACATATATTTCCTCCCAAATTACTAAACTCACAAATTAATCACTATATAAAGCATCGCAAGAGCTAATCTAGCAATGAGAGATGAAAGGACAACGTTGCTAACCTTTGTGATCATTTGAATGGATGGGGGCCTTCAAATCTTGACAAATTTTGGGCAAAATGTCTGATGAGCTCGAGAGGAAGAGGGGAAGAACAGAGAGGGAGAGGGGAAAGGGGAAGAACAGAGCAAGCTCGGGGGGACGAAGGGTTTATGTACGACCACCTTTCGCACCGGTTCGTGCCAAGAACCGGTACTAAAGGTGCTGGAGGGGCCCCAGACTGACAACATCCTGCCACCACTCTCATTAGTACCGGTTCGTGGCACGAACCGGTGCTAAAGGTTCGCCACGAATCAGTACTAATGAGAGCGGCCCGGCTAGTCGTTTGAACCGGCACTAATGTACACATTAGTGCTGGCTCAAATTCAAACCGGCACTAATGTGCTTCACGTTTGACCCTTTTTCTACTAGTGAGTCGACATATCCCGACAAGGAAAACAACCCACGGACCAACGTCTCGGACAGTTGAACATTTGTTAGTGAGTTGTTAATTAATCCAGGATTAATAAACAATTTCTGACATTAAAAAATAAAGCACAAGCATATTCTGAGCTCGGCTTGGCTCATTCACGAAACTTGCGTGGGCGGGCGAGGCATGGCGTGGCATTGCGAGGTGGGCGGAGGAGGAGGAGCATGTGTACCACTCCTCTTCATTACTAGTAGAAAACAAGGCTTTGGTTGAGGCTTGGGTAAGGGCATTAATCCCTGTTCACTCATGAACCGGGACCAAATGGTGCATCAGTCCCTGTTCGTGAGGCCAGGGCGCCGGCCGGGCCTCGGGGCCATTGGTCCCGGTTCATTTGCCCCCTTTGGTCCCGGTTCTAGACACAAACTAGGAGCAATGGGCCTCGCTCTTAGCCCATCACCTTTAGTCTCGGTTCGTGGCTGGAACCGGGACCAAATGTTGTTCTTTAGTCCCGGTTGTAGCCACCAACAGAGCCTAAAGAGATCCCTATATATACCCCCGCCCCTTCCCGCGAACAGAGCCACTGCTCTGTTTTTGTTGGCCGGCCATGGGAGAGGTGTGGTGCTCTAGCTCATCTCCTATGCACATGAGGTGTTCGATAAAATGCATGGGCCACACTTAAGCTTTCTCCTCTCCAAGCTCCTTGTCCAAGCTCCAGTTTCCTCAAGATTTGTCTAGGTTTGGCGGTTCATCCTGTCCTGTCCCCGTCCTCACCGATGTCGATCGCCCGCGCCGATCTCGTCGCTGGCACCACCGTGGTGTGCCTATTATTCTTATCTTCTTTCTAAAATAAAATAATTCTTACTTGTATGATTTAGATATATATACCTCTATAATTTTCTTACTTTTATTATTGTTTGTAATTATATAGTACGATGGTTTTGGTATCCGCCCCCATCGGTCCTCGTCATGTCTATGATTCGGATGTGGTATATTCTCTTTTACAACTATTTTTTTCATTTAGTGTTTATGACAATTATGCCGACCAACGTGACATAGATGTTTTTATCTAGGAGGTTTCTGAATCAGAAATTCCAACCGACTCTCTTGTAGAGAGGTTAAATTTAGTCGAAAAGGAAAACATTAACTTTAAGAAAAATTTGAAAAGAACTGAGGAGGAGAAGATGGAATTGGAGTTGCATGTTGCGAATGTCGTCGATGATTACAAGATCAAGATGGGTGCCATGCGCTTGAAGGTTAGAAAGATTAGAAAATATGCCGTTCATACTGAGGCTTGGTATCGTTACGTTGTTGGATCAATTGTTACCTTAGTTGCGATTATGGTTGCCTTTGTTGTTGCACTGAAATGTTTTACATAGTTTCGATGTATGTTTTAATTAGGTGTTTTAGAGAGCTATATGTTGTTCAATGATAACTATGTATGAACTTTGTATGGACTTAATGTGATGATGAACTTCTATTAATTTTCTCACTTCTCTATTCATGATGTTCTGTAATGGTTTTTGACACACTTAATTATATATAATGCACGCACATGAATCGGCAATGGATGTACGGTGACAGATGCACCTCCAAGTACATTAAGGGCCTGCATAATTTTCTCGAAGTGGCCGAGGCAAACAAGCAGAATGGTTTTATGTGTTGTCCATGCCCTATCCGTGGGAATACGAAGTCTTACTCTGACTCAAAAACACTTCACATCCACCTGCTTGAGAAGGGTTTCATGCCACACTATAATGTTTGGACCAAGCATGGAGAAGCAGGGGTTATGATGGAAGACTACAAAGAAGAAGAGGATGATGATAACTATCTGCCCCCTAAATGCTGCAGCGGGGGAAGCTGAAGATCAAGAGGAACCAGACGATGTGGCCCGATGATGATCTTCGTCTGGTAATTGTTGATGCAAAGAGACAATGCCAAAGTGAAAGGGAGAAGTTGAAGTTCGATCGCATGTTAGAGGATCACAAAAAAGGGTTGTACCAAAATTGCAAAGATGGCAACACAAAGCTCAGTACCACAGTAAAATTGCTGCAATGGAAGGCAGACAATGGTGTATCTAACAACAGATTTGAGAAGCTACTGAAAATAATGAAGAAGACGCTTTCAAAGGATAATGAATTGCCCGATGGTACGTATGGAGCAAAAAAAGTTCTATGCCCTCTACGATTGGAGATGCAGAAGATACATGCATGTCCTAATGACTGCATCCTCTACCGTGGTGCGTACAAGGATTTGAACACATGCCCGGTATGTGGTGCATTGTGGTATAAGGTCAGACGAGACGACCCTGGTGATGTTGACGGTGAGCGCCCCAGGAAGAGGGTTCCTGCCAAGGTGATGTGGAATGCTCCTATAATACCATGGTTGAAACATCTGTTCAGAAAAAAAGAGCATGCCAAGTTGATGCGATGGCACAAAGAGGACCGTAAGAAGGACGGGAAGTTGAGAGCACCCGTTGACGGGTTAAAGTGGAGAAAAATCGAGAGAAAGAGGGGGGACTTTGCAGGTGACGGAAGGAATGTATGGTTTGGTTTAAGTGCAGATGGCATTAATCCTTTTGGGCGGCAGAGTAGCAATCATAGCACCTGGCTTGTGACTCTATGTATCTATAACCTTCCTCCTTGGTTGTTCATGAAGCGAAAGTTCATTATGATGCCAGTGCTCATCCAAGGCCGTAAGCAACCCGGCAACGACATTGATGTGTACCTAAGGCCATTAGTTGAAGAACTTTTACAACTTTTGAATGGAAAAGGTGTATGTGTGTGGGATGAGCACGACCAGTGGGAATTTGACCTACATGCGTTGCTGTTTGTAACCATCAATGATTGAACTGCTCTCAGTATCCTTTCAGGATAGACAAACAAGGGATACCACGCATGCACGCACTTTTTAGATGACACCGAAAGTATATTTTTGGACAAATGTAGGAAGAATGTGTACCTGGGGCATCGTCGATTTCTTCCGACCAACCATCAATGTCGAAAGAATGGCAAGCATTTCAAAGGCGAGGAAGATCACCATAAGAAGTCGTCCGACCATACTGGTGATCACATACTTGCTATGGTCAATGATTTACAAGTAATATTTAGAAAGAGTCCCATCAGACTACCTGTTCCGAATGATGCTGAGGGACGCACACCCATGTGGAAGGAGAAATCTATATTTGGGACCTACCCTATTTGAAAGACCTAGAGGTCCGCTCCGCAATCGACGTGATGCACGTGACGAAGAATCTTTGCGTGAACTTGCTAGGCTTCTTGGGCGTGTATGGGAAGACAAAAGATACACCGGAGGCACGGTTGGACCAGCAACGTGTGCATGAAAAAGACGACATGCCTCCAAAGTAGTATGAAGGTCCCGCCAGCTACGCTTTTTTCAAAGTAGAGAAGGAAATCTTCTTTGAATGCCTGCTCAGTATGAAGGTCTGATACGTCTCAAACGTATCTACTTTTCCAAACACTTTTGCTATTATTTTGCCCTCATTCTTGCATGATTTGAACTAAACTAACCTGGACTGACGCTGTTTTCAGCAGAGCTGCGTGTATGGTTTTATTGTGTGTAGGAAAATGGATTTTTAGGTGTCTCAGAAAATTCCAAGAAAAATCACAGAAAATCCACGCACCCGAAGGACCATTGTGCCAGAAGTGGGGCCAGAGGGCAGCCAGGGGGGCCCCAGGCGCCCTGCTGGCGCGGCCCCGCCCCTGGCCGCGCCGGGAGGCCGCCTGGGAGGGTCCTCCCCCCTCTGGTGCCCTACCTTGGCTCATATTTATCCCCGTGACGAGAAAACCCCAGAACAGAAGTCGTTTTTCCAGTTTCCGTCGCGGAGCCGCCGCCACCCTCCGTTCTTCTTCGGGAGGGCTAATCTGGAGGCTGATTTGGCCTCCAGAGAGGGGAGATCGTCGCCATCGTCATCATCATCACCACTCCATCCTCCCTCCATGACTTCTACTTCCATGTGTGAGTAATTCCCTGCTGTAGGCAAAGGGGATGGTAGGGATTGGATGAGTTAGATCATGTAATAGTTTATCAGATTGTTGGGGGCATGTTGCCTATCATCTACTTTGGTGTTTATCATCTTTGCTTCAACTTATTGCTCTTAATGCTTGTCACTTTGGGCCTGAGTGCCATGTTTACAGATCTGAACCCTATATGTTTGCATGAATATATTTGTGTTCTTGATCCTATCTATGAGTTGATTGCACCTATTATGGTCCGGAACCGGCGATCCCAAAAGTGACAGCTTGGAACACCAAAGGGGATGGTCCATAATTTGAGGATTCCATGTATCCATTGAGTTTATTGCTTTGTTCCGGTGCTCTTTGACAGGAGTACCTTAATCTGCATAAGTTCCTTTTGGCCCCGTTCGTAGCGGGATGGTAGGACAAAAGATGTTGTGCAAGTTCTTATTGCAAGCACGTACAACTACATGTGGGATACATGCCTAATGTTTGATATTTGCCTAGATGATCATTACTTTTCTGTGTGCCTTGCCCCAAGTTAGATTCATGATGTGTCTCATCCATGCAGCGCCCAACCATCCATCTCCCTAGCCTACAGTGTTTCAATCCTGCTGGTTATTAGTTGTTACTTTTGCTGTTTACTTTTACTGTCACCACCATCACTATCATATCACCGTTACCACTTATCTTTTGTTGCAAGTAAGTATATTTCAGGTGCGGTTGAATTGACAACTCAACTATCAAAGCTTATAAATACTCTTTGGCTCCCCGTGTGTCGAATCTATAAATTGGGTTATTCTTACCCGCGAAGACTATCTCGATCCCTTACGGTTGAGGGTTATCAAGTACCGTTTTCTGGTGCCGTTGCCGGGGAGCATAGCAATATTTACAAGTCTACTTGAAGTATCCTACCTTCTGCACTTCATCCGCTATGGGTAAGAAAGGAGACCCCAAGGTTCCGATCTTACTATCCACTACAAGAAGAGGTACTGTTCTGAACACTAGTGCTATACTTGATTCACCTTCTGTTATGAGTAAGTTTGCCTCAGCACCACCACATGATGCTTCTACTGAATCTGTTACTATGTCTGATACTTTTGATGATGCTTCTACTACTCTTGATGATATTGGTTCACTTGGTTATGCTCTTGAGAAACAGATCGCTGCTGCTGCAAAAAAATCTGGAATTGAAATTCCTGTTACTCGCTACCCTATTGGTGGAACTTATGATTATCCTGATTTGAGTAAACTCAAGGAGAGACTCCTTGATGATGATTACATCATGCTTGATGATGATATATGGAGGGAACTGACAGAGTTTGCCGACTCTGACCCTGAAGCTATTAAGAAGCTGCTTGAAAAACACTCCTTGAAGAACAAGACTGTTCCTGATCCTGAATTTGCTACATCTCCTATATGCATCAATGATCCTGATTATGATTTCTCTGTTGATCTTTCACTTATATCTATGGTTGAAGCTGACCCCTTTTATGGCAGAGAAAATGATGATGCTATTGCACACCTGACCAAACTCACTGAGTTGGGTGTCTTGTTTACCACGAATGAAAAGATACGGAACTTTTATGTGACTAAGCTTCTTCCTTTCTCTTTGAAGGAAGGTGCTAAAGCATGGTATGATGAACTACCATGTGGTTCCATTAAAAGTCCTCAAGACTTAGCTCACTCTTTTGTTGATAAGTACTTTCCTGCTCATATGCAACATGCTGCTTTACAAAGAATTTATAACTTTAAACAGTTGCAGGATGAGCACCTCCCTAAAGCTTGGGGGAGGTACTGTAGTCTGATCCAGGCTAGACCAGGACATGGAGTCCCTAAGAATGAATTAATCGATATATTTTATGCTGGTCTAACTGATGAATCCAGGTCCTATTTGGATAGTTGTGCTGGTTGTGTTTTCAGGAAAAGAACACCGGACAATGCAGAGGATTTGATGGGCAGGATTGCGAAAAACCATGAAGATTGGTCCGTCCCTGAACCACCTCCACCACCAAAGAAGAGGGGCATGTTTGTTCTAAGCCCCGAAGATATGCAAGAAGCAAAGAAGTCTATTAAAGAGAAGGGTATTAAAACTGAAGACGTGAAGAATCTACCCCCTATTGAGAAGTTGTGTGAGCCTACCACTCACCCTCCTATGGTAGAGGTACACTCTCTTTTAGATTTCAACGCAAGTGACATCTCTCATGGTAAACCTCCTGATCAATGTTTAGATGAGCTTGATAATTTTATTATGAAGCAAAGTCATTTTAATGAGAGGATACAAAGTCAATTGCATGATAATTCCCTTGCTATCAAAAGTTTGCTTGATGTTCTAGGTAGAACAGTTAATGATGTTAAATGTCTTGTGAAGCATTTTCATATGGTTCAAACTCAGCTTGAACAAATTTCTAATGTGCAAAAAGATTTGCTTGCTAACAATGCCAAACAAGATGATTTACAGGCCTTCGGGATTAAGACCCGAGGAGGAACTAGCACTCAAGATCCTCTCTATCCAGAGGGGCATCCGAGGAGAATTGAGCAAGATTCTCAAATGCAGGAAGAAGAAATTGTTGGCTCTCCAAAGAAGAAGAAGAAGAAACACGAGGAGGTTGACAATTCCAATGATCCTTTTACAAGTGAAGAGCCAGCTGTTGATCCCAACAGTATATCTACCTCCGATGCTGAGACTGAAGACGGTGCCGAACCTGAAGATAAGGATAAGGAGAAGAATGATCCGCCTGAGGTTCGAGAAGAAGAAGCACCTGACAAACGCAAAAAGTACACTAGAGAAGACTTCGTCGCAAGAAGACATGGGAAGGAAAGAGAACCATGGATACAGAAACCCATGCCCTTTCCAGGTAAGTCTCTCAAATCTAAAGAAGAAGAGCATTACAATAAGTTTTGTGAGTGGATGAAACCTCTTTTTCTTCAAATCCCTTTGACTGATGCTATTAAGTTACCTCCCTATTCAAAATATATGAAAGATATTGTTACTAATAAAAGAAAAGTTCCTAATGAATCAATATCTACTATGCTTGCTAACTACTCTTTCAGTGGCAACATTCCTGAGAAGCTTGGTGATCCAGGTATACCCACCATTCCTTGCTCCATAAAGAATAATTATGTCAAAACTGCCTTAAGTGATCTTGGAGCAGGAGTGAGTGTTATGCCTTTCTCTCTTTACAAGAGGCTTTGTTTAGAGAAGCTAATCCCTACAGATATCTCTCTTCAGATGGCTGACAAGTCAACCGCCGTCCCGATAGGTATTTGTGAGGATGTTCCCGTAGAAGTTGCTAATTGTTTGATCCTTACTGATTTTGTCGTGCTTGACATGCCCGAGGATGGGAGCATGTCCATTATTCTTGGTAGACCTTTTCTTAACACCACAGGTGCTATTATTGATTGCAATAAAGGAAAGGTTACCTTCAATGTGAATGATAAAGAACACACAGTGTATTTTCCAAAGAAGACCGACAAGAGGCTTGGCCTCAACTCTATAGAAAATATCGAGACCGTGAAGATTGGAGAATGGGACTGTCCACTACATGTGCACCACAAATACAAAACTATTATGGTGGGGACAATGTCCATTAAAGTAAAGGTGCAATGATCACTTCGTAAGAGGTGGGACTTTTTGCTCTATATATCGCCGGTTTGTTGGTAAGACTTGATCAACCTTACTAGTGAGCATGTTTTATATAGGTAAAAAGTTGAGCTTGTTATGTTTTCATTTGTTTTAGCTTTTGTTCTCCTTGCTGTACCAAGTGTTTGTGTTTTTGAAGCTTCACAATACTAATCACTGCTTTAAGTTTTCAGAAAGTTTTGCAGCCTTTTGAACTTCGAAAAAATTTCAACAGTGAAGTTTTCAGAAAAATTCCAGAAAAATAAAAATAAAAATTTCCATGCCGGGAGTGACCCAGAGGCACCTGGGGCTGACTAGGGGGGGCTACCAGTGGCCCAGGCGGCCAGCTGGCGCGGCCTGCCCCCTGGCAGCGCCCATAGGGCGCCTGGGGCCCACAGGTCCCGCCTCCAGGTGAGTCTTCTTCCTCTCTCTCTCTTTCTCTCCGAAAACACGAGTTCTGCACCTGTTCTTGCGTTCTTGCTGTTCTTGGAGGCAATTTTCGATCTCTCTCTACAGCCTATCATTCGAGCTGAGATTTTGAACAAATACTCCTTGGTATGTAACTCCTCCACCCCTCCAATTAGATTTTTGGTTGGTGGCTTCATTTGTGAGTATTTAGTAGTTCTTGGTGCTGTGTAGATGAGCTTGCATGCATGTGTAGAAATTTATTTTCCAAGTTTTGATGCAAGTTTATGCCTTAGGTAAGTGAGTTGAGTAGTTTGCCTTAACCCACTTTGTTTAAATCCTTGTTTTTGTAATTTGTCAAAAATTTCAGAAATGAGTTTGTTAGGAAGGGCAAAGGGGTGGCTTGAGAAGAAGAAGCCCGCGCGCTCCGATCGAGTTACTAGAGCCGCAGCTTCACCCTCGACTGCTAGGGTGAGCTACAATGAAGATCATGTGCCCCTAGAGTTGTTGGAAGACACAAATCCAGCACGTGCGATGATGTTCCCATGTGATGAATTCCTTGAAGCTGCAGGAATTAAGGATGAGTTTTATAACCTTTGTGCTAATGCAGGTCTGACACGGCTCGTCATGTGCCGTGTTGCTCAGTATAAAAAACTCACCTCCGGTTTCATTAACAGTTTTAGATATAACCTTGATACTTGTTCTATTGAGTTTAACATTTACAATAATCTTTTGACCATGCCCTTGGAAAAGTTTTGTGAAATAATAGGTGTGCCAAACGTTGGGCGGATGGCGAAGATGACCTCTCAGCCCTCCGAGCTGAGAACCGTCTTCAACTCTCTCTGCGGCATGGATACGAGGGATATTCATCGGTCAAAAATCTCCAGCATCTTATTCCCTCACCTCAGGTATTTTGCGTATTATGTTGCTAGAGGGGTGTTAGCTCGTGACAACATGAGCAACATTTCTGCGCCGGATATTGCTATCCTGGAAACCGCCCTCTCAGGGAGGTTTGATTATAATGTGGGTGCCTTAATCGCTCGACGCCTTGCTATGAACGGTAACATGGGAGATTTATTTGGTGGCGTTTATGCCACACTTATCTTAGAGTATCTTAAAGGCACCCCACACCCTGATGATAAGCCTTTTACTTATTTAAGTTTTGATCTTGCTGCTATGAAAAGGCATAAGTTTGTTACCATGACTTCTGAGTTTGGTAACCTTGTTTATATCTTGCATTTCGGAACTACCGCAGAATGCAAGATCCGTCTACCTGCACCTCTTTTGTTTGATTTTTCTCGCAGGAACGGATGGCCCTTTGATGTTATCCAGTTCGATGAGTTCATGGTCCAGCATCAGTTTCATAACCCCATGGAGGGGGTTGTGCCCGACGAGGAGGAGCACGGTGAGTTACCACCTTTTCAGGGGGAGACCGTCACCCAGTTTGGTAAAGGGTCTTCCTCTGCTTGGAGTGCGGACCCTTCTTCGTGGGAGGATCCGAGGACTTCGGTGTACGCACCGGAATCCTTATACGACCCTTGGACTCACCAGTACCACCCCGGAGCAGGAGGCTCCTGGGGGCAGTAGCTACTACCAACTTAGGCCAAAAGCCTAAGCTTGGGGGAGTACGTGCCCTTCTCACTTTTTCATTGTATTATCCGTTTTATTTTTGTTCGCTTTGATCTTTTCGAAGTTTTTGCCCGTTCTTCTTTGTTTCTTTCTTTGCAAAAACAACAAAAAGATTTTCTCTTTCTTTTGCTTTCGTTCAACCTTTGAAAAAACTCAAAAAGATTTCCTTTCTCTCTTTAGTTTGCTTTGTTTTCAGAGTTCAGCTCGAGTCCGTGATGGCATTTAATTATATTTCCTACGTTCGATCGTGCAAGTGACAAGGCAGTAATGACGAAGATCGACGGAAGGGAAGCAACAAGGAAAACCGGTATGAACTCTTCTTGTTTCTACTTTTGTACATATGCCTGTACTTATGATCTAGAGACCAGCTTGTAGCGACATAGTGCTATGTTTACAATGCTTTCCCAGTGGTTTATGTCTTCCTTGTGGCTAATCTCAAATAGCTAGAGTATATAATGTGTTGTTGAAATGATTTACATGCATTGCATTGTTCATAGTTTGGTATACTAAGGTGGTATTTCCCTTTGGAGAATTCTTGGATTGACTTGGCACATGTTTACACATGTTTAAGACTAAAAAGTCTGCTTTGCCTTGATGATCTTTGAGTTTCAGAATAGTTATATCACTTTCATGCCCAATTCAATGTTGCTTTGTCGCTCTGCATGATTATGACCGTTATTGCTCTCTAGTTGGTCGCTTCCCAGTCTCTTGCTAGCCTTCGCTCGCACTAAGCGGAATTCTGCTCGTGCATCCAAATCCTTTCAAACCAGTTATTGCATATGAGTCCACCATACCTTCCTATGCGGTATTTACCGGCCATCCTAACGAAGACTTTCTTGTACCATCTCGAAATTATTCAAATTTACTCCTGTTTTGTGCCTCTGTTTTAGCTCATGAGGTAGTAGTAGGTAATTCATGATCTTCTTGTGTTGGACATGTTTTATCCCGGGATTGCATGTCTAATCTGCAAACCCCTAATACGAGGAGGGACTGGCATGAGTGCGCCCAGCTCACAAAAGATAATCACAACCAACAAACCCTCCTTCACGCTTTGTTTATGAGAAATCAGAAAACTTTGGTAGTGATAAACAAAGGAGATTAAGGGGATGTGATCGTCCCCATCTTGGGAGCCGTTCCTTGAAACATGTCTAGCATAAGAAGTGATTGGGTTGTCTACTAGCATTCGTTGACGAAATATGCACCTCCCAAAATCATTTTTACCTCTGTTTTCAAAACCAAGAGCTCTGGTACATGTTTAGTCTTTGCTTCCAACCACGGGTTTTCAACCTCGCCATCAAATTCCACGGTTCGAGAGTCTCCACCTTCTTTCTTCAAAGCACCAACTAGGAGAGCATAATTGTCATTCTGAGTGTAATGTGCATTGTCCCAAAGTATTACATTGTCTTCTGCATGCTTGTGGTATTATTTATTCTGAAATTCTTAGTTCTAGTCTCCTTTAAAACTCTGGAGGAGTTTCTGCATTTATGTTTTGCTTCACTCATGGAGGCTAGCGAGATACCACTCTAGTATGTTCAAGCTATGTGCAATGTAATCTTGTCTTGATTTTCAGTAGCATATTATTTACTTTTAGTTATTTGTGATTGGTCACTTGAAAGAAGGATTGCTTCGTGCATTGTCCTCATAGCATTGTTTCAATACTTGCTAGACTCTTTTCGTACTACATGCTTATATACACCTAATGAAGCAAAAGAGTTTGTCAAAGTTTTCTTTGTCACGTCCAGTTCGTTGAACTGAATTGCTTGAGGACAAGCAATATGCTAAGCTTGGGGGAGTTGATACGTCTCAAACGTATCTACTTTTCCAAACACTTTTGCTATTGTTTTGCCCTCATTCTTGCATGATTTGAACTAAACTAACCCAGACTGACGCAGTTTTCAGCAGAGCTGCATGTATGGTTTTATTGTGTGCAGGAAAATGGATTTTTAGGTGTCTCAGAAAATTCCAAGAAAAATCACAGAAAATCCACGCACCCGAAGGACCATTGTGCCAGAAGTGGGGCCAGAGGGCAGCCAGGGGGGCCCCAGGCGCCCTGCTGGCGCGGCCCCACCCCTGGCCGCGCCGGGAGGCCGCCTGGGAGGGTCCTCCCCCCTCTGGTGCCCTACCTTGGCTCATATTTATCCCCGTGACGAGAAAACCCCAGAACAGAAGTCGTTTTTCCAGTTTCCGTCACGGAGCCGCCGACACCCTCTGTTCTTCTTCGGGAGGGCTAATCTGGAGGCTGATTTGGCCTCCGGAGAGGGGAGATCTTCGCCATCGTCATCATCATCACCACTCCATCCTCCCTCCATGACTTCTCCTTCCATGTGTGAGTAATTCCCTGCTGTAGGCAAAGGGGATGGTAGGGATTGGATGAGTTAGATCATGTAATAGCTTATCAGATTGTTGGGGGCATGTTGCCTATCATCTACTTTGGTGTTTATCATCTTTGCTTCAACTTATTGCTCTTAATGCTTGTCACTTTGGGCCCAAGTGCCATGTTTACAGATTTGAACCCTATATGTTTGCATGAATATATTTGTGTTCTTGATCCTATCTATGAGTTGATTGCTCCTATTATGGTCCGGAACCGGCGATCCCAAAAGTGACAGCTTGGGACACCAAAGGGGATGGTCCATAATTTGAGGATTCCATGTATCCATTGAGTTTATTGCTTTGTTCCGGTGCTCTTTGACAGGAGTACCTTAATCTCCATAAGTTCCTTTTGGCCCCGTTCGTAGCGGGATAGTAGGACAAAAGATGTTGTGCAAGTTCTTATTGCAAGCACGTACAACTACCTATGGGATACATGCCTAATGTTTGATATTTGCCTATATGATCATTACTTTTCTGTGTGCCTTGCCCCAAGTTAGATTCATGATGTATCTCATCCATGCAGCGCCCAACCATCCATCTCCCTAGCCTACAGTGTTTCAATCCTGCTGGTTATTAGTTGTTACTTTTGCTGTTTACTTTTACTGTCACCACCATCACTATCATATCACCGTTACCACTTATCTTTTGTTGCAAGTAAGTATATTTCAGGTGCGGTTGAATTGACAACTCAACTGTCAAAGCTTATCAATACTCTTTGGCTCCCCGTGTGTCGAATCTATAAATTGGGTTATTCTTACCCGCGAAGACTATCTCGATCCCTTACGGTTGAGGGTTATCAAGGTCCCGTCTGGCTTCTCGTCGAATATAAAGGGAATGATAAATATGGCAGAGAAAAAGTTTCAGAACCTAAAGTCTCATGACTGCCATGTGATTATGACGCAACTGCTTCCGGTTGCATTGAGGTGCTTCTAACGGAAAACGTTCAATTAGCCATTGTGAACCTATGTGCATTCCTCAATGCAATCTCTCAAAAGGTGATCGAGCCAGAAATCCTACCAAGGTTAGGGAGTGATTTGGCGCAATGTCTTGTCAGTTTCGAGCCGGTGTTCCCACCATCCTTCTTCAATATAATGACGCACGTCCTAGTTCATCTAGTCGACGAGATTGCCATTTTGGGCCCTGTATTTCTACACAATATGTTCCCCTTTGAGAGGTTCATGGGAGTTTAAAGAAATATGTTCGTAACCGTGCTAGGCCAGAAGGAGGCATCTCCACGGGCCATCAAACAGAGGAGGTCATTAGGTTTTGAGTTGACTTCATTCCTGACCATAAAAAGATTGGTCTCCCTCAATCGCGGAATGAGGGGAGACTAGCTGGAAAAGGCACGCTAGGAGCAGACTCAATAATATGTAGGGACAGGCATTCTTGGTCTCAAGCACACTACAGAGTTCCACAGAATTCTACCTTGGTGGCCCCATATGTCAACAAACACAATAATATTCTGCGCTCCAAACACCCGGAGCAGTGTGATGACTTGATTACGTGTGAACACATCAGGACGTTCGTCAGTTGGTTGCAAAGACATCTCATGGGTGACACCACTATTTCGGATGAGTTGTACTCGTTGGTCGGGGGACCATCTTCGACTATACTAACTTACAAAGGATACGAGATAAATGGGAATACATTTTACACGATCGCCCAAGTTCAAAAGAGCACCAACCAAAATAGTGGTGTCCGCTTTGATGCAGCAACCAAGAGGGGAAATGACACATACTATGGTTATATAGTGGACATATGGGAACTTGACTATGGACATGATTTTAAGGTCCCTTTGTTTCAGTGCAAATGGGTCGATCTGTCAGGAGGCGGGGTACAGGTAGACCCATAGTACAGAATGACAACAGTGGATCTGAACAATCATGGGTACACAGATGAACCATTTGTCCTAGCCAATGATGTGACGCAGGTTTTCTATGTGAAGGACATGTCTACCAAAACGAGAAAAAGAAAAGATAAGGAAGCGAATACATCATACGATGAGCCAAAGGACCGCATAGTTTTTTCAGGGAAAAGAGACATCGTGGGAGTGGAGGGCAAGACATACATGTCTAAAGATTATGAAAAGTTTCATGAAATTCCTCCCTTCAAAGTCAAGGCTGACCCAAGCACCCTGTTAAACGATGAAGATTATCCATGGTTACGGCTGCTAGGTGGCTTCTCACCCCTCGTTGGTTACCCGAAGTGGAAGGTTTGAGATGCAGTGTAGCAGAAGTTTTCCCTTGGCAATACCAAGGATCGATTCCCCTGAGACTCCCAGTTTCAACAAGAAGGTGTCAACTGCTAACGGCGCCAAATATTAGCAATCAACGTGGACCTGCACACAGATACAAATAACTTTGCTCCCAACGAGTACAGAGAGGTTGTCAATCCCTCCGGCCTTGTAGTTTACAAAGGATCAAAAGCAAGTGATAATAGTGATAGGTATAATTGCAATAGTAAGTAAAAAGCGGAAAGTAAATAGCGGATGTGATCAATGATGGTAATATGGACCGGAGTCTCATGATGTTCACTAGTGATGTCTCTCTCCCAAAAGACGATAAAACAGCTTTGTGAGGTAAACGAATTACAGCTGGGCAATTGACAGGACCATGTGCGCAAACCAATGCTGACTAAGTTGCAAGAAAGGTAGAGGTTCAAAGCATGGGCGGTACGCCGAGGTAAGTAGACCGAAATCCATCTGCATCTACTACTAATCATCCACCTTGAGATATCTATCCAGAACATCTCGCTGGTATTAAGTTGCGAGTCCCACCCATAGTGTAAACTCAAAGCAACAGACAACTGCATTAAAAGAACTTTGCGTAAAGTAAACAATCCTTGCACCCGCGGGCACAAGCACCATTGTTTTCCCCCTTGTGGCAACAGCACATCCCCTAGACTCATGTTTCTGTCACTCAAACTAGTCATCGAGGGGCATGAACCCACAATCAAGCATAACGTTCCCTCTTGGAGTCACTACCTACTACTTGGCCAAAGCAATAAATAACAACGGAGAACATGCAAGAATTACTTACGAACATAAATATAAAAGAGGTGAATCAAATATATTACTCAAACACAATCTGAACATAATCTCATAATCCATCGGATCCCAGCAAACTCATCATAGCAACAGCATAAGGATTACATATGTGCTTCGATCATGTAGGGCAGCTCACGAGGACTAATTAGTGAAGCACAAGAACGGGAGGAGAACATCACATAGCTACTGGTCATGGACCCATGGTCCAAGGGAGACTACTCACAACTCATCCGGGAGGCGTCCATGGTGGTGGAGAAGCTCCCGGTGGTGATCCTCCCCTCCGGCAGGGTGCCGGGAAGAGTTCTCCTGGTGCTCCCGATCTTGGAAGCGGCGGCGGCGGCGGAACAGAGATGAGATCGCGAAAAAGAGTTCCCGTCTCGAGGGTTTCGGGAGACGCTTTAAATATATGCCAAAGGGGGGCATCAGACGAGGCTCGGGGGGCCCAGACGCCCCCCGGCGCAGCCCGGGGGGGGGGCGCCACCAGGGCGCCTGGGGCCCTGGTGGCCCCCCTCCGGCTGTGCTTCGGGTGCCTGGTAGCTTCTGGAACGCTGATTTTTTATATAATTTTTTTGGATTTTTTCTGGCAGTTCTCGTAATGTGAAAACCTGAAATACAAAAACAGCCGAAAACAGAAACTGGCACTGGGGTGCACTGAGTTAATAGGTTAGTCCAAATATGATCAAAAGTGTATGGAAGTGTATAAATAACATAGCAATATCACCCAAAAGAGGCATGGAGCAAGCAGAAATTATAGATACGTTTTGGACGTATCAACGGCGCAATAAGCAAAGGACACAAGCGAAGAAAAAGTGAAGACTTTCTCCAGAACTATTCTGGTGATGCCTTTGATCTAGAATATCACTAGAGCTACATGTCAAGAAATGAGATGTCTTTTGTAACAGATGAGTTTTCATCTGAAACCGTGATACTTCGAAAGAGACTGTCCATTTTGTACACGAAGTGCGTCCAGTTTTTGTCGTAACCCTCTCAACTTTTTAGAACATGCTATGTGGGTGAAATGATGATACAGTGCCAACTTTCAACCTTTTCAAAGTTCATTTATAGTGCTTTTCAATTTCAGGGACATTTAGCTCCAAAAAATCAGTAAATGCATGAAAAATACCATATGATGTCAGAATTATGATGTGGCATTGAATGGAAAAGGTGTATGTGTGTGGGATGAGCACGACCAACGGGAATTTGACCTACATGTGTTGCTGTTTGCAACCATCAATGATTGACCTGCTCTCAGTATCCTTTCAGGATAGACAAACAAGGGATACCACGCATGCACGCACTTTTTAGATGACACCTAAAGTATATATTTGGACAAATGTAGGAAGAATGTGTACCTGGGGCATCGTCGATTTCTTCGGACCAACCATCAATGTCGAAAGAATGGCAAGCATTTCAAAGGCGAGGAAGATCACCGTAAGAAGTCGTCCGTCCATACTGGTGATCACATACTTGCTATGGTCAATGATTTACAAGTAATCATTAGAAAGAGTCCCATCAGACTACCTGTTCCGAATGACGCTGAGGGACGCGCACCTATGTGGAAGGAGAAATCAATATTTTGGGACCTACCCTATTTGAAAGACATAGAGGTCCGCTCTGCAATCGACGTGATGCACGTGACGAAGAATCTTTGCGTGAACCTGCTAGGCTTCTTGGGCGTGTATGGGAAAACAAAAGATACACCGGAGGCACGGGAGGACCAGCAATGTGTGCATGAAACAGACGACATGCCTCCAAAGTAGTATGCAGGTCCCGCCAGCTACGCTTTTTTCAAAGTAGAGAAGGAAATCTTCTTTGAATGCCTGCTCAGTATGAAGGTCCCGTCTGGATTCTCGTCGAATATAAAGGGAATGATAAATATGGCAGAGAAAAAGTTTCAGAACCTAAAGTCTCATGACGGCCATGTGATTATGATGCAACTGCTTCCGGTTGCATTCAGGTGCTTCTAAAGGAAAACGTTCAATTAGCCATTGTGAACCTATGTGCATTCCTCAATGCAATCTCTCAAAAGGTGATCGAGCTAGAAATCCTACCAAGTTTAAGGAGTGATTTGGCGCAATGTCTTGTCAGTTTCGAGCAGGTGTTCCCACCATGCTTCTTCAATATAATGACGCACGTCCTAGTTCATCTAGTCGACGAGATTGCCATTTTGGGCCCTCTATTTCTACACAATATGTTCCCCTTTGAGAGGTTCATGGGAGTTTAAAGAAATATGTTCGTAACCGTGCTAGGCCAGAAGGAGGCATCTCCATGGGCCATCAAACAGAGGAGGTCATTAGGTTTTGTGTTGACTTCATTCCTGACCATAAAATTATTGGTCCCCCTCAATCGTGGAATGAGGGGAGACTAGCTGGAAAAGGCACGCTAGGAGTAGACTCAATAATATGTAGGGACGGGCATTCTTGGTCTCTAGCACACTACACAGTTCCACAGAATTCTACCTTGGTGACACCATATGTCAACGAACACAATAATATTCTGTGCTCCAAACACCCGGAGCAGTGTGATGACTTGATTACCTGTGAACATATCAGGACGTTAGTTAGTTGGTTGCAAACACATCTCATGGGTGACACCACTATTTCTGATGAGCTGTACTCGTTGGTCGGGGACCATCTTCGACTATACTAACTTGCAAAGGATACGATATAAATGGGAATACATTTTACACGATCGCCCAAGATCAAAAGAGCACCAACAAAAATAGTGGTGTCCGCTTTGATGCAGCAACCAAGAGGGGAAATGACACATACTATGGTTATATAGTGGACATATGGGAACTTGACTATGGACATGATTTTAAGGTCCCTTTGTTTCAGTGCAAATGGGTCAATTTGTCAGGAGGCGGGGTACAGGTAGACCCACAGTACAGAATGACAACAGTGGATCTGAACAATCATGCGTACACAGATGAACCATTTGTCCTAGACAATGATGTGACACAGGTTTTCTATGTGAAGGACATGTCTACCAAAACGAGAAAAAGCAAAGATAAGGAAGCGAATACATCATACGATGAGCCAAAGCACCGCATAGTTCTTTCAGGGAAAAGAGACATCGTGGGAGTGGAGGCAAGACATACATGTCTGAAGATTATGAAAAGTTTCATGAAATTCCTCCCTTCAAAGTCAAGGCTGACCCAAGCACCCTGTTAAACGATGAAGATTATCCATGGTTACGGCGCAATAAGCAAAGGACACAAGCGAAGAAAAAGTGAAGACTTTCTCCAGAACTATTCTGGTGATGCCTTTGATCTAGAATATCACTACAGCTACATGTCAAGAAATGAGATGTCTTTTGTAACAGATGAGTTTTCATCTGAAACCGTGATACTTCGAAAGAGACTGTCCATTTTGTACACGAAGTGCGTCCAGTTTTTGTCGTAACCCTCTCAACTTTTTAGAACATGCTATTTGGGTGAAATTATGATACCGTTCCAACTTTCAACCTTTTCAAAGTTCATTTATAGTGCTTTTCAATTTCAGGGACATTTAGCTCCAAAAAATCAGTAAATGCATGAATAATACCAAATGACGTCAGAATTATGATGTGGCTTTGAATGGTGCATTTTGATCACGCAAGAAGTCTGGAGTTCAAATAAGTTCAAAAAAATGAAATGCCTTTTGTAACAGATGAGTTTTCGTCTAAAACCCTGATACTACGAAAGAGATTACCCATTTTGTACACGAAGTGCATCCAGTTTTTGCGGTCACCCTCTCAACTTTATAGAAAACATGCTATGTGGGTGAAATGATGATACCATGCCAAATTTCAACCTTTTCAGAGTTCATTTGTACTGCTTTTCAATTTCAGGGTCATTTACCTAAATATATATAGTAAATGCATGAAAAATACCAAATGAAGTCATAAAGGGTTGAAAATTTATGATGTGGCTTTGAATGGTGCATTTTGAACACGCAAAAAGTCTGGAGTTCAAATAAGTTCAAAAAATGAAATGTCTTTTCTATCAGATGAGTTTTCATCTGAAACCCTGATACTTCGAAAGAGATTGTCCATTTTGTACATGAAGTGCATCCTGTCGTGGAATTAACACGTCAGATGTCCGGATTAACGGACTTAGTCGTGAGGCCGCGCATCTATGTAGTAGCTTGAGAGGGGTTGAGCGGAATCGAGAGACGCAACGCAAGACACGGATATAGACAGCTTCGGGCCCCGGGAAACATCGTCCGGTAATAGCCCTACATGCTGTTTGAGGCTAGGTCTCATTATGATCCTCGTGGTGTCACCGGTAAACCGGCTCTTTGTGTCTAACCCTAGAAACTTGTCTAAACTTCTCCTCTAAAACTTGTCCCTCTTTGGGGAGCCCTGCTCCTCCTTATATATGTTGAAGGGGCGGTTACATGACTAGTCCTAGTAGGACTAGGATTGATCTATTACAAGGAGTCCTAATCTTGCTTCTTTTATAGGAGAATATTGCTTATGTCTTCCTCCTAAACCGGCCCACCATACATGAACCGGCCTTCTGGGCCTTGGGCCCTATCATCCATGATCCACCTGCCGGGTTACCAATAAATTGCCAAGTGTAAACCGTCTTAAGTAAACTGCCAACTCCGACCGGGTTATAATTCCGGCCGGTTCATACCGCGGGGTATATCCCCGACACATCCAGTTTTTGCCCTAACCATCTAAACTTTTTTACAACATGGTATGTGGGTGAAATGATGATTCCATGCCAACTTTAAACCTTTTAACAATTCATTTGTAGTGCTTTTTAATTCCAGGGTCATTTAGCTTAAAGAATGAACTAATAGCAAACAGAATGAACTAGAAAACTTTTATATGACTCTATAGCAAAAAGAATGAACTAAAAAGAATCAATTAAAATATTTTGTTATGATCAACTAAAACAAAACTATACCATTCATTTTGTTCAAAACATTTATAGCAAAAAGAATGTTCATACAATATTTTTTGTTAGAAACTTTAATAGCAAACAAAAATAACAAAATCTGTTTTTGATTAAAACTCCCATTTATATTAACCTAAAAATTAGCAAATTGAATATAATGATAAAACACACTAATATTAAATAGCAGGAAAAGTAATCACTAAAAAATCTATTTTTAAAGTAAATTTATTCACAAACTAGTGATTCACACAAATTTTAAAGAATTCAAATTTGAACACTAATGGCACTAACAAAAATTTTGTAATTTTTGTGACCTAAAGCAAAAAGAATCACTCAAAAACTCGAAGTATTTAGCTGTAAGTAGAAACAAAAGAAAATAAATAAAGCAAAAAACAAAACAAAAATACTGGATTTTTTTTAAAATGCCGCCTACAGGGCCACCGCGGCCTGCATACGACTAGAAACCCAACCTCTAGTTGGGCCAGGACACAGGCCCGAAGCAGTCCCAATAGGCCCACAAGCAGAGTGAGCGACTTTAGGCCCGTAGGCCTGCATTAGAGAGGAGCTCGAGAGGGCAGCGACAGTGGGGCTTATAAACCACTTCGAGCCCCTCTCAACTAGCGAGGTGGGACTAAACTTTTAGCCACGGGCAGCACCACCCTTTCGTCCCGGTTGGTGGCCAATGCCTAAACGTGGGCATTGGTCCCGGTTGGTGCCACCAACCGGGACTAAAGTCTTTGCTATATAAGCCAACACTTAGGAATTTTTCTCAAAGATCTTGCATTCTCCCCCGATGCCGCCAGGCTGCTCCTCGTCATTGACGCCATTGCCGCGCCCTGCCCCGTCGCCACCCGCTCCTCGTCGCCGTCGTCGTCCCTGCCTCGTCACCGGTTGCTACTCCCTGCCTCAACGCTGTCCTCATCTCCCATCGCCACGCCTCCTCGTCGCCGTCGTCGCGCCCTGTCGTGGTTTTGTCATGGTAGATGTCCTAACAAAAGGACTTAGTCGTGAGGCCATCGCTACTGGTTAGCTTAAAGGGGTTAAAGCGGACAAGGACACAGGGAAGGTAAAATCCTACGTCTAGTTTGGTGTAATATTGCTAGGGTTTCGATGACCAGGTAGCGAATCCGCTTTGCCTGTGTCTCGAGCTGTTGTTCTCTGCCCTGAACCGTCGCCGGGTCGTCCCTTTATATAAGAGGTGACGCCCGGTCCGGTTTACAGAATCCCGAGGCCGGCTTAGAAACGTATCCGGCTCGGTCTCTATTCTTCCTACCTTACATGACAAGTTACATATCATATGGCGGCTTACAAATCATGGGCCCTAACACCTCTTGGGCTTTAAGCCTTTCGGACTAAAGCGCCTTACTCCATGTTCGGCTGGACTTCAGTGGTAATGATCTCCATAGGAATAAACCGGCTCCTCCTAGGCGGTTTACACCTAGTAGTAATATCCCTGACATTAGGCCCCAGATTGATTTTAACCTGTTCATGTCAATCTTCAACGTTTTGCACAGATTTCTCTCTCCGCAGTTGCAAAATGCTTTTTAAACCGGTGTGACATCATCTTCTCAGATTGCTTTAAACCGCCGTGACGTCATCTGCACATTTAATACTTGTACCTGTTTTTTACATTTTATTCATTAAAACTCCGAAGATCGAGGCGACAGTATCGTCCCATATCTACTTTTTCAGCTCCTCAATTCCTGCGCCCGCCGTTTTATCCTTCGGCTTATAAATAGGGCCGAGGTGCATCTCTTTTTCCCCCTTGCCTCTTCTTCTTCTTCATCCGTCCGTTCATGCTCGAGCTCCGCCGCCGTCGTCAAGCTTCGCATCTCCGTCGGATCTTCGCCGCTGCATCAACCTGATCAGTTCAGAAACTCACCGGCACTTCTCCGCACCCGACGCCTCGGGTACGTCCTCTCCTTACCCTGCTCGTAGATCTTGTTTTTTGGGTTCCTTCATACGAGCTCGCGGGTAGGCATTATTCTTCGCAGTTCTTCGCCATAGCTCAGTAGTTTCACCGTAGATCTAAATCTCTTATTTGATAGTTGTAGGAGTAACTCCGCTCCTTCACTGTGCCTTTATATTTCCTAATGTGACTAGTTTAGATTGCATCTTCTAGGACCTTCATCACGTCTGCTGAATATAACCTGAATATCTCTGAATTTTCAACATGCTGTATATCCGTATTTCACTACTATCTGTGCGAACGCTGTTTCTTCATAACTTCAGATCTGCGTCTTGTTTACCTTTGTTGGCGGTTTAGCTTTTTTGAGACTCTATATTCCGGTAGATGCCATTGTTATAGTTGTTCCGGATATTTTAACCTGGTAGATACCATTAGGCCCCTGCCTAAACCGCCGTTTTAGATCAATACCTTTATAGAGCATGCCGGCTTAAACTTGCTTAGATTGGAAACCGGCTCTTCACTGTATTTTCAGACTTCCCTTCCAAAAAAATGACCACTCAAGCCAAGCAGTTTGTCTCCTGCAACTGGGTCCAATCCCGGATTACTGAGGAGGATTTAGAGAAAATGGCCAAAATTAGCAGTTTAGGTCCAAAAAATGTCCTTCACTGGAGGGTTCCCGGATCAGAATTTCCTCCAAAACCCAAAGAGGGAGAGGTTGTCGTCATCTTTGATCATTTAGCCCGGGGATTTAGCCCTCCCGGGTCAAAGTTCTTCCGTGATGTGTTAGCAAATTTCCAGCTTCATCCACAAGATATTGGTCCCAACTCTGTATCAAACATTTGCAACTTCCAAGTCTTTTGTGAAGTTTATCTGCAAGAGGAGCCGTCGGTTGAGTTATTCCGGGATTTCTTTCATTTAAACCGCCGCACTGAATTTCATGACGGTCCAAATACTGAACTCGGCGGGATGTCTATTCAGAAAAGGAAAGATGTTAGCTTTCCTCATGCCAGTCTCCACAGCCATACAAAGGACTGGAACCAGACATGGTTCTACTGCGTAGACACTTCCCCGGAAGATGAAAATCCATTGCCGGGTTATCGCTCCCACCGTCTTCCGGAGAATAACCCCTTTCCACAGCGGCTAAGTGCCCTGGAGCGAGCTCAGTATGCCCCTCAGCTTTCAAAGCTCTGGGCCTTTGTGGCTAATGGTCTGACAGGGGTTGACTTCGTCCGCTGCTTGATTTCCTGGAGTGTTCTCCCACTAAGCCGGCGTACCGGTTTAATGTGTGAGTATACTGGGAATCACAAAGACCCTTTTCGCCACACAAAGGCGGTGCTATCGGAGAATGAGGTCAATGAATCCGTCAAGAAGCTGCTGAGTTTACCTATGGAAGCTTGCAGTCAGACCGGCTTAGCACCCTTTTGTGTGACCAACAAACCACCATCGGTAAAAATCTCTTCCCTATTGTTCTGCTTTGTTTTAATCTGCCTGCAGCACTAGTCTTGGAGTGTCTTTATTTCTTTCAATAGGAAAATGATCCTTTCTAGAGAAGGCCCAGGATAAATCGGCAAAAGCTCCTCGCCAAAAGACCCAAGCTGTCAAGAAAAACAAGAAGAAGAATACTGTCACGTCGGGATCCAGTGCGGAAGAAGATGAACCGGCCTCCGAGGTACCCCCTAATTGTTTTGACCTCCCTTGTCTTTTCTTTATCTGCATTTTTATTAACAATGACTGTTCCCAGGGGCACGCTGAAGGCAGTAAAGCGGACGATGTTGAGGTAATCACTCTTTCTTCGGATTCAGAACCTCTGCCAACACAAAAAGTTCGTCGAGCAACCCGGAAAGTACAGTTTTCTCATCCTTTTGCTTATTTGGACCCAAACTTTCTTTTGAAGAAGCAGCAACATGAAGCTCGCCGCACCACTCGTCATAGTGGTCATGCTATTGAATCCACCGGATTAACGCACACTCTAGCTCGGAGGCGTCGTTCCGAGGTTTTACTCACTCCGGATGCTCTTTACCCCAAAGCAGGTCTTATTCAACAACCCCTTAATCCTTCTGATTCGAATTATCAGGGAACGCCTCATTCATCTTCTAGCGAATCAACAGCCACTCAGATTCCTCCCCTCAAGACTGTTCCTGGGTAAGCTGTTTTTCACTTTTTTCCGGTTTAACATTTGTCTTTTGATCTTCTTACTTTCATTATCTTTAACTTTCGCAGTAAACCCAAGCCTAGCAAAAAGGCCAAACTGAGTAAACCGACAGTCGATAATACCACTCCTGAACCGGTAGAAAATCCTGAACTTGCTGAACCTTCCGAAGACAATGCTGAGATTCCGCATGATGATCCTCCTCCCATGGATCATGACGTCTTTGTTGATCCGGGGAGCGATCCAATGGACCGTGACCTTGAACCAGCCAGTCCTGCACGGGCTACCCGGGCTCCTGCTAGTCCCCCTAAGCAAACGGCCGCTTCACCTGGCGATGTTGAAATCACGAGGACTTGTTTTACTACTCCAGGGGAGCCTGTTGCTTTGACCAAGCATACTGCCAAGGAAGATATTCTCAACAAGGACAAGGGCAAGTGGAGTACTGATTTGTCCTGCTACGCTCAGCTCAGCGCCTAGGAACTTCATTCCGGATATTTAAAACGGCTATTCACCAGCCGTGACCATGAAGCTGTATTGGTAAATTTAATGAAGGAGCGTCATGAGGTAACCTCTCTATCTTTGACTTGTCCTCTATTTCTGCTTGCATCTTGTAACTTTATCCTTGTGCCATCGTAGCCCCCAAGTACCGGTTTAGCCTTTTAGGGTGAACCGGGACTTTAGTAGGTCAGTAGACAGTTTGTTTCGCACGTGTAGCCCCCAAGGGCCGGTTTACTTCCTTTAGGATGAACCGTGACTTCTACTTAAATTCAGAACAATGTCACATTAGCTCCCGAGTGCCAAGTATATAACTTGTTTATGTGCTCGGGACTTGTCTGAAAAATGCCAGTTTTCACTACAAATATACATTAGCCCCCAAGTGTCAAGTGCATAACTTGTTATGTGCTTGGGACTTTGACTGAAATGCCTCATGAATATATAATGTGCTTTCATTTTGGCAGACTGACTTGAACTGGAAAAACTCGGAATTGACTGAGCTCCGGGATACTTTGAAGTTCCAAGAAACTGCTGCTCTTAAAGTCAAGGACGAACTGACACTTGCCTTAGCAAGTATAGAGGAGCTGAAGAAAAATTTGAAAAAGAGCGGTCAGACTGGGACGCTGAAAAGGCTACCTTGGAGAAGAGAGCCAATGATGCAGAAGCTACTCTTAATCCGGTGACAGAGGAACTCTCCGGATTGAAGCAGCAGATAAATGACATGACATCCGCCATCTTTGGTAAGTACTGTTAACACAACCCTGAACCATACAATCTTGTACCGTTCCGGTTTAATTCATAGTTTTAAGGCAGGGAGGCGTATCACTCATCTTGCGATGATGTGCGAAAGAAATTGAAAGCTGCATATACTCTGGTGGAGAAACTATATTCCGGCGCTTAGAGGGCTGTCAGTGCTATCTCGCATAATAAACCGGCTCCTACCACAATCAAGGGTACCTTGGAAAAGTTGTCCATTCCGCCTGCCCGCCTCGTAGAGGTGAAGAATTCGTCGGCAAGGGCAGGTGCTCTGATGGCGTTGACTCGAGCGAAAGCTTGGGTTCCTAATTTTGATCCGGCGGAGGCGATGAACGGCTACACAAGTATGAAGGAAGATGGATTAGCCTTTTCCAGCGATTACTTACGTGCATTAACCAAGGATATGCGGCCTCTGGCTAGAACTCTTGCCGATGAGGCTGATCTGTCTAGATATCATCCGGGATATGATGCTGAGAACGTGCGGGCAAAGCGTCCGGCTTATGAGATTGAAAATCTTATTCCGCCCGTCCGTAGCACACTTTTGCTCCTGACATTGATCCGTCAGACCTCGTGAATGATGAAGTTTATTTCCGCGCGCTGACCAAGATTGACTGGACCACTACTGACTTCCAGCAGCTGGAAGAGACCGTCGAAGAACCGGAGCAAGCTGATCCTCAACCTTCACGGCAAGCTGACGCGAAGTCTTAAACCAACGCCGGTTGAAATTTTATGTCCCAGCACTTGAGAAAAACTGATATTCTTTTGGGCCCTCCAGTGCCTTGTAATAGGATATCTGAAATACTGTATGTTGTCACATATTATCCTTTGTATGAGATTGCTTAAGTTGGCACTTCTTGATTATATCTTGCTTATAATGCCTTTGACGGTTTACTTTGCCCGCTTCTGCATAAAACAATGATTAAAATGTCCTGGCGGTTTATCGATGGACGGGTCATAATGCCCAAACACATGGTCTAAGTTTTGAACTGTGTATAAAATATAGAATATGTATCATACCTGTGATTAAGTGTGTCACGATGAACCTTAATCCGGTAGGAAGAGATAATGATCCAAGTTGCAAGTGCTGATGACTCCCTTGATTATTTGTCGGTTCATCATGAAAACCTAACCGGGTTACGATGAACTCCGGTTTAACTGTAGTTAGTACTGGTGTTTGTAACCCAGACTAGAACTCTGTAAATGTAGGTGTAGTGGCAACTTATAGTCATCCACTCCCTGAATCAATGGACTTGGATAAAAACCAATGACCTTGAAGATAAAGATTTTATAAAACATAAAAAATAAAGAATAATTTTTTTTGGGCAAATAAGACCATGTTGTTGACGCTTTTTATGAGCTGCCAGGCTCCAAATTCGAGGCTTTTTATGAGCTGTCAGGCTACTGTCATTAACTATTTTGCAAAGCCTGTTAAGATGGTCCTCAATCCTTAACCAAATCATCAATGTTTAATGCTACCAAGTTCAAAATCTGTAAAGATTGACTTGTGTAATCACTTGATGATCGTCAATTTAACGTTACCAAGTTCAGGGTCTGTAAAGATTGACTTGTGTATACGTTCGACGGGTCGTACCAGGTTTACCTGGACGGAGTGCCTTACTTAATGCAGGCAGGCTAATCCGGGGTTTTAGGTGTATACACCAGGCTTCCAAGCCGTGACTACTACAAGGGTTGTCAACTCGTTGATGCTTTGCATCAGGAGCCCCCAGGTAGCATTTGAGCTATGCTCGTCGGGGCCTATGTTTGAGTTGTGCTAGGCATCAAAACTCTCTTTTGCCCCTCATCATCATGTGGGAATTGCCAAAGCAACAAGAGCTATACTCTTATGATGGCCTTGATGTGGTCGCCGGTTTAAGAGGCCATAAGAACTCCCTTGCACACAGAAGCCCCCATGTGACAAACTCTTATGAAAAAAGGCGGTTGATACCATGCTTTATCAGGGGCGCCGGTTTATTATATTGATCATAATATATACATTGTAAAGATATGTACATAAAGCGGAGCCTATGGCTCAGGTGTAGTAAGGTCGGAGAAGAGCGATGTCCCACGGCCGTCTGGTCTCCTCCTCCGCCGTATGTGAGTCCTTATGTTCTCGAACGTCGACGGGGTAGTATGATCTGTTGTGCAGGTTCCTGCTGACCACAGAGGGTCCTTCCCAAGGTGGGGACAACTTGTGCATGTCTGTCTGGTCTTGGATGAGCCGGAGCACCAGATCTCCTTCTTGAAACGTTCTGGTTTTAACCCGGCGACTGTGGTGCCGGCGCAGATCTTGCAGATAAATTGCCGATCGAGCTGCTACCGTGTCCCGTTCTTCATCCAGTCGGTCCAATGCATCTTGTCTTGCTTTCTCGTTATCAGCTTTGACGTAAGCCGCATGGCGAGTCATGGCGGATATCACTCGGGAGGACCGCTTCAGCTCCATATACCATGAAGAAAGGCGTGTATCCTGTGGATCTGTTAGGTGTAGTGTTGATGCTCCATAGTATAGATGGTAACTTCTCCACCCAGTTACCCAGTGTCCTCTGCAAAGGAACCATAAGCCGGGGTTTGATGCCTCTCAAGATCTCTTGATTGGTTATTTTAGCTTGGCCATTAGACTGAGCGTGAGCTACTGATGATACATCAAGGCGGATGTGCTCTCGTTGACAGAACTCCTCCATAGCCCCCTTGGATAGATTGGTACCATTATCGGTTATAATGCTGTGTGGAAAGCCAAACCGGAAAATCACCTTTTTGATGAACTGAACCGTCGTTCCTGCATCACACTTACTGACTGGTTCCGCTTTAACCCATTTGGTAAACTTATCCACCGCCACCAAAAGGTGGGTCTTCTTATCTGGGGATCTCTTGAGGGGTCCAACCATATCAAGCCCCCAAGTCGCAAACGGCCAAGTAATTGCAATCATTCTCAATTCCTGCGCCGGTATATAAGCACGTCATGAAAACTTCTGACAAGCATCACATTTTCTGACCAGGTCCTCTGTGTTGCCATGAGCCGTCAACCAGTAGAACCCATGACGAAACGCTTTAGCCACCAAAGATTTTGAACCGACATGATGACCACAATCTCCCTCATGGATCTCCCTAAGAATATCACAGCCTTCATCTGGTGATACACACCACTGAAACACCCCAGAAATGCTGCGATGATGTAGTTCTCCATTGACAATAGTCAATGACTTGGATCGCTGAACTATCTGTCTAGCCAAGACTTCGTCCTCTGGTAACTCACCTCGGCTCAAGTACGCCAGGCAGGGAAGTGTCCAATCCGGAATAACATGAAGCGCCGTGACCAATTATGCCTCTGGATCAGGGACAGCCAAGTCCTCTTCTGAAGGTAACTGTAACAACGGATTGTGTAATACATCCAGGAAGGAATTGGGCGGAACCGGTTTACGTTGAGAACCCAGCCGGCTTAACGCATCAGCCGCTTCATTCTTGCGTCGGTCTATATGATCCACTTGATAACCCTTGAAGTGTCCAGCAACAGCATCTACCTCTCGTCGATATGCTGCCATAAGTGGATCTTTGGAATCCCACTTGCCAGACACTTGCTGCGCCACCAGGTCTGAATCGCCGAAGCATTTAACCCATCTTAATTTCATCTCCTTGGCCATCCGTAGACCATGGAGGAGAGCTTCATAATCAGCTGCATTGTTAGTACAAGGGAACATTAAACGGAGGACATAACAGAATTTATCACCTCGTGGAGAAGTTAATACGACTCCAGCCCCCAAGCCCTCTAATTGCGTGGATCCATCAAAGTGAATAGTCCAATATGTATGATCCGGCTTTTCCTCGGGTGCTTGCAACTCCGTCCAATCGTTGATGAAATCCACCAATGCTTGGGATTTTATCGCAGTACGGGGCACATACTTGAATCCGTGCGGGCTAAGCTCAATGGCCCACTTTGCAACCCGACCAGTAGCCTCTCTGTTCAGGATTATATCCCCCAATGGAGCTGAACTGACCACAGTGATTGGTTGGCCTTGAAAATAGTGCTTTAGCTTCCGGTTTGCCATGAAGACTCCATACACCAATTTCTGCCAATGCGGATATCTCTGTTTTGATTCAATGAGCACCTCACTGATGTAGTAAACCGGCCGTTGAACTGGATATTCTTTGCCTGCCTCCTTACGGTCTACCACAATGGCAACGCTTACCGCACGGGCATTAGCAGCCACATATAACAACAACGGCTCATTGTCAACTAGGGCACCAAGGACCGGTGGCTCTGCTAACTGCTTCTTCAAGTCTTCAAACGCAGCATCAGCAGCATCACTCCAGACAAAGCGATCTGTCTTTCTCATCATCTGATAAAGCGGGATAGCCTTCTCCCCCAAATGGCTGATAAACCGGCTGAGCGCCGCAATACGGCCCGCCACGCGTTGGACATCATTGATGCACGCCGGTTTAGCCAAGGATGCAATCGCCTTGATCTTCTCTAGATTAGCTTCAATTCCCCTGTTTGATACTAAGAACCCCAGGAGGAGCCGGTTTATGCCTATGGAGATCATTACTACTGAAGTCCTTGCTGGTTACTGGTTCCTGCTCCCGGTGTGCTAAAGAGGTTCCTTGCCTCATAAACCGGTGGCAGGAGAGATCCTTGCCTTCTCATCATCACCTCGTGTGAAGCGGTCTGAACCAACATGAGTCGATAAGCTTGAGCATCAAGCTCAGCCTGCTTTGCAGCCATCTTGGTTTTCTCAGCAGCTAAGTCCAACTTGGCTTGATCTATCCGGCTTTTCACCTGAGCGACTTTCGCATCATGCTGCTCTTTATTGGCCTGGGCTACCTCTACTGTTAATAGTGCTGTCAAAGTATCAACCAAGACGGATAAAGTTTCAGCCGGTGATGGGTCAGGACCTCCAGCCCTAGCTCCCACCATGTCTGATGTTAACGTCGCTGTAGTTGATGACTGCTGCATAGGTTTTGATCCGGCCATAAAGACGGCAACCCAGCTTGGCGGATCGAGGGGGTCCGGAATACTGTCACCATCGGAACAACCATCAGATCGGCCGTCTTACAACAGATATAAGGATTCTGTCTCTCCGGAAGAAGATTCGTCGCCGGAATAGACAACAGTCTCACCGCCAGAGTCCGATCCATCCTCGGCTTGCACTCCATGCACTGCTCCAACAAGACGCGCTTCATGGCGGGCAGAATCCGGGCAGGTCTCGCACACTGAGCCAGCTCGACGATGTTGGGGAAGATGTCCGGCTCAGGACCCGGTTCGCCGATCTTGCCGATGAAGACATGGATGCCGCCGAAGGGGACCCGGTACCCGTATTCGATTGAATCGGCCTCGGGGCTCTAGCCCGCATCGTCGATGTAGATCTTGTCGCGACGACTCTTAGTCATCCGGCCCACTGCGTAGCCCTTGAGTCCTTTAAAGTTTCCCTTCAAGAACTCGAAACCATCGTGCGATAGCCCCACGGTGGGCGCCAACTATCGTGGTTTTGTCACGGCAGATGTCCTAACAAAAGGACTTAGTCGTGAGGCCATCGCTACGGGTTAGCTTAAAGGGGTTAAAGCGGACGAGGACAGAGGGATTTTATACTAGTTCGGCCCCTTCGAGGAAGGTAAAAGCCTACGTCTAGTTTGGTGTAATATTGCTAGGGTTTCGATGACCAGGGAGCGAACACTAGTAGATAAAGGGACATCAGACCCGGTTCGTTAGGGCCTTTAGCCCCGGTTCTTGAACCGGGACAAAAGTGTCGGTACTAATGCCCTGGCCCTTTAGTCCCGGTTCGATCCAGAACCGGGGCAGATGGGTGTCCACGTGGCCTGTGCGCCGAGCCCAGGCAGGAGGGGCTTTGGTCCCAGTTGGTGGCACCAACCGGGACCAAAAGGCATCCACGCGTCAGCATTTCTGTGGCTGTGGTTTTTGATTTTTTTTTGAAAGGGGAGGGGGGGTTGGAGGATTTGGGGGGTTAATTTAGGTGTTTCATATTGTGTTAGCTAGCTAATTAATAGAGAGAAGTGTCCTCTCTTATGTCCGTGCTTGGTCGACGCTACGTACTACACATACGTATAGAGAGGACTAGACACGCTAGCTACAGAGAGAAGTAATATCGACCACCTCTCCTTCTCCGAGAGATTGGTCGAACAACAAGTTCTCGTATATCTATCCGACACTACCGGGTACATATATTCAATAATTATCTCTTACAAATATAATCTCCTATACGATGGACGCATGGTCCACATAGTATTCTCCGTCTGGCGCGATCACGTGTTCAAGGAAGAATGCCGCCAATTCCTCTTGAATTGCCCGCAGACGATCTGGTGTTAGGAGTTCATCCCGCATCCGAAACATCTAATTTGAAGAAGGGGGTCAATACATGAAATGATGCTATAAAATTATGAATATTATTAATTAATTGCTTACGCACTTCAAATGATGGTAATGAAATAAAATTGTGAATATTATTAATTGCTTACGCACTTCAAATTGTGCTTCAGAGTAGCCCCGCTCACAGGTCGTGTGGCGGATGGACTCGCAAATGTAGTATCCACAGTAATCATTCCCGGGTTCCTGCCACAACCACTTTACAAGAAATAGAGGTCAATCAAACTGATAAGCAAGAATGCCAAATGGTATTGATGAAACTAGCGCTTGAATCAAGATATAGGAGATGCGCGGAACATGCTACTATATAGTACTTACTGTCGGGTGTCTAAATTCTAGCTTCTTCGGCAGTCCCGGAGCTTTTTTGGTGAATTTTCTCCAAACCCTGCCAGACAAAGAAAACAATTACTTGACATCAGAGATGAAAAAAGTTGTTGATATGCATGGTGGATAATATTGATCGATTTAACTTACCTGTCGAGCATTTGAGTCATGTCCGCATACTCCTCGGGATCTTTACGTTTAGAGTCCAAGACAGTTACTACTCCCTTCTCAAGCTTAATCTCTAATAGAATATAGTGGAAGCTGCGCACGCATGCATGAACTCATCAATTACATTACTATAACCTTGATTGATATATAAGGGAAACCAAATATGCACAAGACAGTAACACTCACTTGAAGTTGTCGAGTATTATATCTTTCTTCAATACTTTGACACTAGCTAGGCAACCTCTCGACCCCTCGACCCTCGACTGCTCGGCGATCCACAACCCTAGACCCCCTCATGTCACATTTTGTCTAGTGTCAAAGGATTCAACATAACCAATACTTCATCATTAGGCGAAAGTAACAGTCGCATGATGGTACAAAGCTCTCCAAAGTTATTTTGGAACGGAGTCCCAGATAGGATAATTCGTAACAAAAGACGGATTATCCTATCAGGAACTCCGTTCAAAAACAACTTTGCAGAACTCCGTACCAACATGCCCCGGTTACGTCTGGCAAATGATAAAGTCATGGATTTCTTCAATACTTTGACACTAGCTAGGCAACCTCTCGACCCCTCGACCCTCGACTGCTCGGCGATCCACAACCCTAGACCCCCTCATGTCACATTTTGTCTAGTGTCAAAGGATTCAACAAAACCAATACTTCATCATTAGGCGAAAGTAACAGTCGCATGATGGTACGAAGCTCTCCAAAGTTATTTTGGAACGGAGTCCCAGAAAGGATAATTCGTAACAAAAGACGGATTATCCTATCAGGAACTCCGTTCCAGAACAACTTTGCA
>LR738713.1:858654564-858707839 GCA_902687465.1 Secale cereale | reverse complement strand
TTTCTCTTCTTCTCCTCTATTCCTTTCTTCTTCTCCTCTTTTTTTTCTTCTTTTTTCTTCTTCTTATTTATTTCTCCTCTTCTTCCTCTCCTCTTCTTCTTTCTTTCCTCTTCTTATTTTCTTCTTTCCTATCCTTCTTTTTCTAAATTTGTAACTTTTGCATATATAAAACTTTCTATATATATTTAGCATATATAAACAAAAAACTATATAGCCACATACACATATACATCACATACACATCACATACACCAACTATACATCACAATTGTAACTTTCTATATATAAACAAAAAACATTCTATGAAAAAAAAATTAACATATATATTTAGCAAATTCCTAAGAAAAATAAAAAAAATATAGCCACATACACATATACATCACATACACATCCCATACAGCAACTATATATACATAAACATATACACATATATGCAACTATATATATACACATACAAAATATATATACACATACAAAAAAATCTCCTCACATCGCAGGGCAGGCAGAGGGCGCCGGCGACGAGGAGCGCGGGGGCAGAGGGCGCCGGCGACGGGCGGCGCGACGGTGGGACGGCGCGAAGGCGCGGGCGGGGCGGCGCGACGGCGCGACGGCGACGGGGCGGCGTCGGGGGCGACTAGGCGACGGCGCGGGGCGGGGCGACTGGGCGACGGCGCGGGGCGACGGGGCGACGGCCGGGGCGACGGCGAGCTCGAGAGCAAGGCGGCGTCGGGGGCGAGGAACAAGAAACTGAACGAAATTTTCACAAGTGTAGTTTATATAGGAGGCGTATTAGTCCCGGTTCGTGGCACAAACCGGGACTAATACCCCCCTTTAGTCCCGGTTGGTGCCACCAACCGGGACTAAAGGTCCCTTTTCAGCAGCCCAAAGGGCGGGAAGAAGGGGGCTTTGGTCCCGTTGGTGGCACCAATCGGGACTAAAGGGGGGGTATTAGTCCCGGTTTGTGCCACGAACCGGGACTAATTCCCCCCTTTAGTCCCGGTTGGTGCCACCAACCGGGACCAATGGCCTTGCGCTGGCGCTGCGGTGGGAGTTTAGTCCCACCTCGCTTGTTGAGAGCGGCCAGCACCTGTTTATAAGCTGCGCTGCCTCTTTCCTCTCGAACTCCTCTGAAATGCAGGCTTACGGGCCTAATTGGACATTGCCATGCCGGTGGGCCTACTGGGCCTGCTACGGGCCTGAATCCTGGCCCATGGTTGGGTTTCTAGTCGTATTCAGGCCGTGCTGGCCCAGTAGGTGGCATTGTTTTTTCTTTTTTTCTATTTATTTTTTCATTTCTACTTAGAACTAAATACTTATAGTTTTTTAGTGATTTCTTTTTTCTTTTAGGTCACAAAAATTATAAGCTTTCTTTGTTTTCTTTGTTGCTTTATTTATTTTATTTTGTTTCTACTTACAAGAAAATACTTATTGTTGCTATTTTTATTTTTTTGCAAGTTTTTTTGTTTTGTTTTCTGCATTATTTATTTTCTTTTGTTTTTTGCTTTATTTTTTAATTCTTTCTGGTAAAACCAATTACAAACTTTCTGTTAGTGCAAGTAGTATTCAAATTTGAATAGTTTAAATTTGAAATTATTTGTTTTCTTTGTTGCTTTATTTATTTTATTTTGTTTCTACTTACAACGAAATACTTATTGTTGCTATTTTTATTTTTTTGCAAGTTTTTTTGTTTTGTTTTCTGCATTATTTATTTTCTTTTGTTTTTTTCTTTATTTTTTAATTCTTTTTGGTAAAATCAATTACAAACTTTCTGTTAGTGCAAGTAGTATTGAAATTTGAATAGTACAAACGGACAATGGTATCATACTCGTCTGCTACAAAGTTGGCATGGTATCATCATAATAGTTGCGGAAAAAAGTCTTCACTTTTTATTCGCTTGTGTCATTTGCTTATTGTGCCGTAACCATGGATAATCTTCATCGTTTATCAGGATGCTTGGGTTAGCCTTGACTTTGAAGGGAGGAATTTCATGAAACTTTTCATAATCTTCGGATATGTCTGTCTTGCCCTCCACTCCCAGGATGTCCCTTTTTCCTGAAAGAACTATGTGGCGCTTTGGCTCATCGTATGACGTATTCGCTTCCTTATCTTATCTTTTTCTCGGTCTGGTAGACATGTCCTTCACATAGATAACCTGTGACACATCATTGGCTAGGACGAACGGTTCGTCAGTGTATACAAGATTTTTCAGATCCACTGTTGTCATTCCGTACTATGGGTCTACCCGTACCCCGCCTCCTGACAGATTGACCCATTTGCACTTAAACAAAGGGACCTTAACATCATGTCCGTAGTCAAGTTCCCATATGTCCACTATGTAACCGTAATACGTGTCCTTTCCCCTCTCGGTTGTTGCATCAAAGCGGACACCGCTGTTTTGGTTGGTGCTCTTTTGATCTTGGACAATCGTGTAAAATGTATTCCCATTTATCTCGTATCCTTTGTAAATCAATACAGTCGAAGATGGTCCCCTGAACAACAAGTACAACTCATCACAAACAGTGTTGTCACCTCTGAGACGTGTTTCCAACCAACTGCTGAAAGTCCTGATGTGTTCACATGTAATCCAGTCATCGCACTGCTCCGGGTGTTTGGAGCGCAGACTGTTCTTGTGTTCATCGACATACGGGGTCACCAATGTAGAGTTCTGTAGAACTGTGTAGTGTGCTTGAGACCAAGAATATCCGTCCCTGCATATTATTGAGTCCCTTCCAAGCGTGCCTTTTCCAGTCAGTCTCCCCTCGTACCGCGATTTAGGGAGACCTATCTTATTAAGGCCAGGAATGAAGTCAACACAAAACCCGATGACATCCTCTGTTTGATGGCCCATGGAGATGCTTCCTTCTGGCCTAGCGCGGTTACGGACATATTTCTTTAGGACTCCCATGAACCTCTCAAAGGGGAACATATTGTGTAGAAATACGGGCCCCAGAATGACAATCTCGTTGACTAGATGAACTAGGACGTGTGTCATGATATTGAAGAAGGATAGTGGGAACACCAGCTCGAAACTGACAAGACATTGCGCCACATCACTCCTTAGCCTTGGTACAATTTCTGGATCGATCACCTTCTGAGAGATTGCATTGAGGAATGCACATAGCTTCACAATGGCTAATCGGACGTTTTCCGGTAGAAGCCCCCTCAATGCAACTGGAAGCAGTTGCGTCATAATCACGTGGCAGTCATGAGAGTTTAGGTTCTGGAACTTTTTCTTTGCCATATTTATTATTCCCTTTATATTCGACGAGAAGCCAGTCGGGACCTTCATACTGAGCAGGCATTCAAAGAAGATTTCTTTCTCTTCTTTCGTAAGAGCATAGCTGGCAGGACCTTCATACTGCTTCGAAGGGATGCCGTCTTTTTCGTGCAAACGTTGCAGGTCCTCCCGTGCCTCAGCTGTATCTTTTGTCTTTCCATACACGCCCAAGAAGCCTAGCAGGTTCACGCAAAGGTTCTTCGTCACGTGCATCACGTCGATTGAAGAGCGGACCTCTAGGTCTTTCCAGTAGGGTAGGTCCCAAAATATAGATTTCTTCTTCCACATGGGTGCGTGTCCCTCAGCGTCATTCAGAACAGCTAGTGCGTCGGGGCCCTTTCCAAAGATTACGTGTAAATCATTGACCATAACAAGTACATGATCACCGGTACGCATGGCGGGCTTCTTCCGGTGATCTGCCTCGCCTTTGAAATGCTTGCCTTTCTTTCGACATTGATGGTTGGTCGGAAGAAATCAACGATGGCCCAGGTACACATTCTTCCTGCATTTGTCCAGGTATATACTTTTAGTGTCATCTAAACAGTGCGTGCATGCGTGGTATCCTTTGTTTGTCTGTCCTGAAAGGTTACTGAGAGCGGGCCAATCGTTGATGGGCACAAACAGCAACGCCTTTAGGTCAAATTCCTCCTGTCTGTGCTCGTCCCACGCACGTACACCGTTTCCATTCCACAGTTGTAAAAGTTCTTCAACTAATGGCCTTAGGTACACATCAATGTCGTTGCCGGGTTGCTTAGGGCCTTGGATGAGAACTGGCATCATAATGAACTTCCGCTTCATGCACATCCAAGGAGGAAGGTTATACATACATAGAGTCACGGGCCAGGTGCTGTGATTGCTGCTCTGCTCCCCGAAAGGATTAATGCCATCCGTGCTTAAAGCAAACCATGCGTTCCTTGGGTCCTTTGCAAACTCCTTCCAGTACTTTCTCTCGATTTTTCTCCACCGCGACCCGTCAGCGGGTGCTCTCAACTTCCCGTCTTTCTTACGGTCCTCACTGTGCCATCGCATCAACTTGGCATGCTCTCTGTTTCTAAACAAACGTTTCAATCGTGGTATTATAGGAGCATACCACATCACCTTCACAGGAACCCTCTTCCTGGCGGGCTCGCCATCAACATCACGAGGGTCATCTCGTCTCATCTTATACTGCAATGCACCGCATACCGGGCATGCGTTCAGATCCTTGTATGCACCGCGGTAGAGGATGCAGTCATTAGGGCATGCATGTATCTTCTGCACCTCCAATCCTAGAGGGCATACGACCTTCTTTGCTGCGTATGTACTGTCGGGCAATTCGTTATCCTTCAGAAGCTTCTTCTTCAATATTTTCAGTAGCTTCTCAAATCCTTTGTCAGCCACAACATTCTCTGCCTTCCACTGCAGCAATTCCAGTACGGTACCGAGCTTTGTGTTGCCATCTTCGCAATTGGGGTACAACCCTTTTTTGTGATCCTCTAACATGCGATCGAACTTCAGCTTCTCCTTTTGACTTTCGCATTGTGTCCTTGCATCCCCCATTGCAGCATCACCGTATTCAGGGGGCACATAGTTGTCATCGAACTCTTCTTCTTTGCCGTCTTCCATCATAACCCCTATTTCTCCGTGCCTCGTCCAAACATTATAGTGTGGCATGAAACCCTTGTAAAGCAGGTGGGAGTGAAGGATTTTCCGGTTAGAGTAAGACATCGTATTCCCACATTTAGTGCATGGACAACACATAAAACCATTCTGCTTGTTTGCCTCAGACGCATTTAGAAACTCATGCAGGCCCTTAATGTACTCGGAGGTGTGTCTGTCACCGTACATCCATTGCCGGTTCATCTGCGTGCATTATATATAATTAAGTGTGTCAAAAACCATTATAGAACATCATAAATAGATAATTAAGTGACCAAATTAATAGAAGTTCATCATCACATTAAAACCAAAGTACATACATATATAGTTCTCATCTAACAGCATATAGCTCTCCATACACATCGAAACTATGTAAAACATTTCAATGCGAAAACAAATGCGATCATAATCGCAACCAAGGTAACAATTGATCCAACGGCATGATGATACCAAGCCTCGGTATGAATGGCATATTTTCTAATCTTTCTAATCTTCAAACGCATTGCATCCATCTTGATATTGTGATCATCGACGACATCCGCAACATGCAACTCCAATATCATCTTCTCGTCCTCAATTTTTTTTATTTTTTCCTTCAAGAATTTGTTTTCTTCTTCAACTAAATTTAACCTCTCGACAATAGGGTCCATCTTGATCTTGTGATCATCGATGACTTCCGCAACATGCAACTCCAATTCCATCTTCTCCTCCTCCATTTTTTCCAATTTTTTCTTTAAGGAAATGTTTTCCTCTTCAACTAAATTTAACCTCTCCACAAGAGGGTCGGTTGGAATTTCCGGTTCAACTACCTCCTAGACATAATAAAACATCTATGCATGTCAGGTTGGTCGGCATAACTATCATAAACACTAAAACAAATAGTTATAAATTAAAGATAATATACCACATCCGAATCGTAGACAGGACGAGGGCCCATGTGGGCGGATATCAAAACTGTCAGGGATATTACTAGCAGGTATAAACCGCATGTGTAAACCGGATTATGATAATATAGTTGTGTAATTGTGGAACCCACTAGAGGTTATGGCCCATGAAGGCTTAGGGCCCATGTATAGAGTTACGGTTTGTAAACCGCCTGGTCATGTAACTTGAGAGACAAGGAAGAAAGAGCAGAGACCGAGGTGGACACAAATATGAGCCGGCCTCGGGACTCTGTAAACCGGACCGGGCGTCGCCTTTATATAAAGGGACGACCCGGCGACGGTTCAAGGACAAGAAACAGCCCATCGAGACACAGGCAAGCGAATCCGTTGGCCATAAAGGCCGTGAGCTTGGCGAGTTGAGAAGCAAACCGGGGCCGTTCTGAGGAGCTGAGACGCTGCGGCAAAGGGTGATCTTCAGGAAGACGATGCTCGCGATAACCCGGCAGTGGGTTTTCTGCTTCAGGTGAAGTGTCAAGGCAATAGAACCAAGACTTGTTCCACTCTTTCGGGTGTGTATGGAGAGCGGCATGAGGAAAGGCTGCATCTCTTCTCTTTTGGATGCTGACCCCGCCCAATTCTTGATGAGGACCGCCAGTAAACTCAGTTCGCTGGTTCAAATGGAAAAAATCCCGGAACAGGTCGACTGATGGCTCCTCTTGCAGATACACCTCTGAGAAAACTTGAAAGTCACAGATGTTTGATATAGAGTTTGGACCTATGTCCTGAGGGTGAAGTTGAAAAGCGGCAAGCACGTCCCGGAAGAATTTCGAACCGGGAGGAGTAAAACCTCGGGCCATGTGATCAAAGAAGACAATAACTTCTCCTTCCTTTGGAGCAGGGGGGCATTCATTTCCTGGGGCCCGCCATTTTAAAACTGACTGAGGGCCTAGAGTGCCGATTGCAGCAGCATTGACTAAATCTTCTTCCGTAATGACAGAAGGGACCCAGTCGCAAGCAACAAACTGTTTGGTAGCCATAGTAGCAGAAGGAAAGTACTGAAAGGATGAAGTATAAAATCCGGATTATTCGAATACAGAGGCATAAACCGGAACACATATGCAAAATCACAGCGACGGTTTAGACAAGGGACTAATGATATTGCTAGCCCGGAAGTAAACAAGGAACGTACTACTACCGGTTCATGATAACAAAAGAGAGGAGCTAAACCGTCGTGTTCATTGTCGATACATTACAGAAGCAGTATATGACCGACTAAACCGGCGAGTATATTACAGATCTATAAGGATGAAGAAACAAGTTTCTACAGAAAGCTAAGGTAAAACAGATCTGAGCGGTAAGGAAAAGAGAAAAATTATGCAGGTCTATTACAGAAAGAACTACAGGGGTCTTATACAGAGCGGACGAATCTAAAGGATGAATCTAATGCCAAAATCAAAGCATAAAGCAATGGAGCGGAGGCAAGTTTCGAAGACAAAACTAAAGGTTGAATCCACTACGAGCATGGCGTCTAGGATGAACAGATGAAGCTTTTTCTAGGTCTAATGGCGGAGGCATGGAAAGAACCCTAAGGTTACGGATCTACATCAAGGGAGGAAGAATACCTGAGACAGCAGGAAGCGGCGGCGGAGTTATCTGGTCACGTTCAGGTTGATGCAGCGGCCGGACTTGCTGGCGACGGCGAGCTTGACGGACGACGGCGGAAGCTTGAGCTCGGGCGACAGAGGAAGAAGACGATAGGAAGGAGATGGAGAAGAGATGCGGTGGTATTTATAAAGGGGGAGAGACGAAACGGCAGGCGCGAGATTTGAGGAAGTGAGAGATTGGATAAAGATTCCCTGTCGCCTCGATTCTCGGGATGGCCTTTAAACAAAAATAACAGACAGCTGCGCGTGGTAAATGCGGAAGTGATGTCACGATCGAATTAAATGATTTCCAAGGATGACGTCATCGCCGGTTTACAAAACTGAGAAGATACAAGAAAGAAGATTATGCAAGGCTGGGAAGACTGATGTGAACAAGTTCAAATCATTCTGGGGCCTAATGTCAGGGATATTACTAGCAGGTATAAACCGGCTAGTGTAAACCGGATTACGATAATATAGTTGTGTAATTGTGGAACCCAGTAGAGGTTATGGCCCATGAAGGCTTAGGGCCCATGTATAGAGTTACGGATTGTAAACCGCCTGGTCATGTAACTTGAGAGACAAGGAAGAAAGAGCAGAGACCGAGGCAGGCACAAATATGAGCCGGCCTCGGGACTCTGTAAACCGGACCGGGCGTCGCCTCTATATAAAGGGACGACCCGGCGACAGTTCAAGGACAAGAAACAACCCATCGAGACACAGGCAAGCGAATCCTCTCCCTGTTCATCGACGCCCAAGCAATACCAAACCAAACTAGACGTAGGCTTTTACCTTCCTCGAAGGGGCCGAACTAGTATAAAATTTCTGTGTCCTTTGTGTGCTTTTAACCCATTCAAGCTAACCCGTGCGATGGTTCCTCAACTAAGTCCGTTAAACCGGACATCTGCCGTGTTAATTCCACGACAGTTGGCGCCCACCATGGGGCCTCCGCACGATGGTTTCGAGTTCTTGAAGGGCCGCTTTGAAGGGCTCAGGGGCTACGCGGTCGGCCGGATGACCAAGAGTCGCCGCGGCCGGATCTACATCAACGACGCAGGCTGGGGCCCGGAGGCCGATTCAATCGAATACGGGTACCGGGTTCCCTTCGGTGGCATCCACGTCTTCATCGGCAAAATTGGTGAACCGGGACCTGGGCCGGACATCTTCCCCAACATCGTCGAGCCGGCTCAGCGTGCGAGATCGGCCCGGGTTCAGCTAGCCATGAAGCATGTTTTCGTCGGAGCAATTCACGGGGTCCAAGCCGAGGACGGATCGGATTCCGGTGGCGAGACAGTTGTCTATTCCGATGATGGATCTTCATCCGGAGAGACTGAATCCCTGTATCTGTTGCGGGACGGCCGGTCTGAGGGTGTGTCCGACGGAGACAGTATTCCGGACCCCTTTGACCTGCCAAACTGGGTGGCTGTGTTTATGGCCGGATCACAGCATACGCCGCAGCCCACGGTGACCAGAGCGTTCACAGCCGGAGCAGGGGGAAGCGGGCAAGCTCCCTCGGCCGCTGACGCTCTATCAACCTTGGTAGAGGAGTTGACAGCACGGGCAGTAGCAGTGGTGGCTCCCGCAGACAAGGCGCAGCATGATGCAGAAATCCAGCAGCTGAGGGGCCGGATCGAACAAGCAAGAGAGGATCTGAAGGCAGAGAAAGCTATGATGGCAACAAGACAGGCAGAGCTGGAGTCCCAGGCTTTTCAGTTAAGGATGGATCAGGCCTCTGTATAGGCAGTGAGGGATAGAAGGCACCAGTCTCGTTTACCGCCGGTCTATGAGGCGATGAATCTCTTTGGGACGCCAGGAGCGGGAACTAGCAATGATCCGGAGGTAAACCGGAGGACGGCTCCAGTGAGGGGGGAACCGGTTCGACAGCCCACTGCGGAGCAAGATCGCCGGGTTACGTCCACACCTCACCTCCCCACTCCTCCCGGTCATTATTCAAACCCTTTAGATAACATTGTTGCTGCCGCTTCACGCCTGGCCACTTTACCCATTGAGGGGACATCCCCCGTGGCAATGGAGGCACGCAGGGTTAAGGATCTGCTTAACACGACATTAACACAACAACAAGCATATTCTTATAGCAGGGAGAGGCTTCATTCAACACCCCACCACAGCCGGACTTACACTAGGCATTGGGAAGAACTAGAAGTGTCTAGTAGTGAACGGAGGCGACACCGTCACAGGCAAGATAATCCGGCGGGCGCAGAGGCAGAAGCTCAGGGAGCGCAAGACTGGGTTAGATCTGCGGCTCGCGAGGAGGTCCGCCAAACGACGCCGGTTCACACAACCACAGCAGAAATAGGAGTCACGACGAGTTCCTTCGGGGTGCAGTGTCTTGTTCCCGCTTTACGGAGCGTGAAGTTGCCCAAGGATTTTAAGGGTCCACGTAAGGTGCCTAATTACATAGCAGATCTGGCTCCGGAAGCTTGGGTTGAGAGTTACGAAATGGCCATGGAGATGCTGGACGTGGATGAAGTGGCTTGCACAAAGTACTTTACCATGATGCCTGAGGGTACAGCCCGGACCTGGCTAAAGGGTTTGCCACCTAATTCCATCGGATCATGGGGAGAGTTACGTCGCCAGTTCATCAAAAATTTCAAGGATACATGCAAGCAGCCAATGTCAGTGGTGGATCTGGCAGCCTGTATACAAGGAGACCAGGAACCTACAAGTGCATGGGTGCGGCGAGTATCAGAAATCTTGCACTCTTCTAACGGTATCAATCCCAGTACAGCAATAGTGACGCTGGAAAACAATTGCCGGTTTGAGTCTCTGAAGTTAAAACTAGGACGGCTCAAACGGGATTGTAATGACATGGGAACTCTCATGAGCGCTCTGGTGAAGTACGGGGACTCCGACAACACTAAGTATCCAGAAGCGGATGGAGATAAAACGGGAAAAACCAATAAGCCCGGTAAACCGGCACCGGCTAATCCGGTCGGAACAAGCTTCTTAGGCAAATGAAAAGCGGAGGGTGGCTCTGATTTCGTGGCCAATACCCAAGTTCAAGGGGGCTTTCAGCGCAATAAGGGTAAACCGCCTCTACAAACCGGCGGAGCACCCGTTAGCTGGGAGCAGGAGTTGAATGAACCTTGCCCGAAACACGGGTCAAAGGAACATCCAGCCAAACACACTATAGGAGAATGCAAGGTTATGACGGAAGCCATGAGCCGGTTCAGATCTAACAACAGGCCACCGGGCGGCGGATCAGGCCCCGGGTTTTACAGTCCGGGTCACCAGGGGAGCGGCTCCGGATCAGGATATCGTGGCAACAACGGTGGTTATAATAACCAAGGTAGTAATCAGTATGGTCAGGGCGGTTATAATAACCAAGGCAATCAGCAGCATGGTCAGGGTGGTTACAATAACCAAAACAACCAACAGCAGGGCCAGGGTAATCACAATAACCAAGGCAATCAGCAGCGTCAACAGCAGAAGCAGCAGTCCGGATATCAGAGTAATCCGAAGGAGATGAGTAGCGGGCAATATCATGTGTTCACTACGAGTTTGTGCAAACGGGATCAGAAAATTTTAAAACGGGCGGTCCATGCGGTTGAACCGACAACACCATAGTTCCTGCGCTGGTCGGAGCAACCTATCGTATGGAGCCGAGAGGATCATCCGCCGCGAGTGGATAATCTGAGCCAATTGGATTTAGTGGTGGCACCACAGGTGGGTGGCTACAAATTCACTAAAGTCCTCATGGACGGTGGCAGCAGCATCAATATCTTATATTATGAGACTTTCCGTCGCATGGGGCTGACAGATAAGAAGCTAAGACAGTCAAACATGGTGTTTCATGGAGTGGTGCCAGGTAAATTAGCTTACCCAGTTGGGAAAATTGACCTAGAAGTTACCTTTGGAGATGAACAGGATTCCAGGTCGGAGATGATAACCTTTGAAGTTGTCAAGATCTGGAGCCCTTATCATGCTCTATTTGGAAGGTTGGTTTATGCCAAGTTTATGGCCAGGCCGTGTTATGTTTATCTACAGCTCAAGATGCCGGGTCACAAAGGAACCATCACGGTTCATGGAAGTCGCGAGATTGCATTGGAGTGTGAGGAAGGAGACGCTGCTTACGCGGAAGCAGTATGCGCTACGGAGGAGTTGAAGTTTTACAAGGATAATGTTGATCCGGCAGATATGTCCCCGTTGAAGAAGCCAACTACAGAGCATGATCCGGCATTGAAGTTTAAGTCTGCGGAGGAGACCAAGCAAGTTGATTTTGTGCCAGGCGATTCATCCAAGCAGTTCACTATCAGCGCTAACCTTGATCCTAAATAGGAAAGCGTGCTCATCGAGTTCATCCGTGAGAACCAGGATATTTTTGCATGGAAACCTTCTGACATGCCAGGTATTCCGAGGGAACTCGCTGAGCACAGTCTTAACATTGATCCGAAGTTTAAACCGGTCAAGCAGTATCTGCGCCGCTTCAACGAAGAAAGGCGCAAGGCTATAGGAGAAGATGTGGCCAGGCTTTTGGCCGCAGGATTCATAGTTGAAGTTTTTCACCCGGAGTGGTTGGCTAATCCGGTGCTGGTGTTAAAGAAGAATGGAAAGTGGAGAATGTGTGTAGATTACACAGATCTAAACAAAGCTTGTCCAACTGATCCTTTTGCTCTTCCTCGTATTGATCAGATCATTTATGCCATGACAGGATGTGAGCGGCTAAGTTTTTTGGATGCGTACTCAGGGTATCACTAGATCAAGATGACAGTTAAAGATCAGGAGAAGACATCCTTCATAACCCCTTTTGGTGCTTTCTGCTATGTGTCCATGCCCTTTGGCCTCAAGAGTGCCCAAGCAACCTACCAGCGTTGTGTGCAGAATTGTCTTAAGGGGCAGATAGGGAGGAATGTTCATGCTTATGTGGATGATATTGTGGTGAAATCAAGGAAGGAGGAGACGTTGATAGAGGATCTCAAGGAGACCTTGGACAATCTTCGGGCCTATAAAATGATGCTTAAACCGGAGAAATGTGCTTTCGGTGTTCCGACGGGTAAGCTCCTTGGATTTTTGGTGTCAAACAGAGGAATAGAAGCTAATCCGGAGAAGATCAAGGCAATCACATCTTTGACTAAACCGGCTTGCATCAATGATGTTCAGCAGATCGCTGGCCGGATCACAGCATTGAGCCGGTTCATCAGTCGTCTGGGAGAGAAGGCAATCCCGCTTTATCAGATGCTGAAAAAGACAGACCGGTTTATATGGAGTAATGAGGCAAACGCCGCGTTTGAGGATTTGAAGCGGCAATTGGCGGAGCCGCCGGTCCTTGCTGCCCCTGTTGATAATGAGCCGTTATTGTTATATGTCGCCGCCAACGCACGGGCAGTTAGCGTGGCAATCGTGGTTGAGCGCAAAGAGGCAAGGAAGGAATACCCGGTTCAACGTCCAGTCTATTATGTCAGTGAAGTTCTCATTGAATCCAAGCAAAGGTACCCGCATTGGCAGAAGCTGGTATATGGTGTGTTCATGGCAATCCGGAAGTTGAAACATTATTTCCAAGGCCACCCAATAACTGTTGTTAGTTCAGCACCATTGGGGGATATAATCCAGAACAGGGAAGCTACTGGCAGAGTAGCGAAGTGGGCCATTGAGCTTAGCCCACACGGATTGAAGTATATGCCACGCACCGCTATCAAATCCCAAGCATTGGTGGATTTCATCAACGATTGGACAGAACTGCAAGCACCAGAGGAGAAGCCGGATCTTACATATTGGACGATTCACTTTGACGGTTCAAGGCAGTTAGAAGGCTCAGGGGCTGGAGTTGTTTTAACTTCCCCACGAGGTGATAAATTTTGTTATGTCCTCCGTTTACTGTTTCCTTTTACTAACAATGCAGTAGAATATGAGGCACTGCTTCATGGCCTACGGATGGCTAAGGAGATGAACTTGAGCCGCGTCAAGTGTTTTGGTGATTCAGATTTAGTGGCACAGCAAGTATCCGGCAAGTGGGATTCAAAGGACCCTCTCATGGCAGCTTACAGACGAGAAGTTGAAGCAGTCGCAGGATATTTCAAAGGGTATCAGGTGGATCACATAGACCGGCGAAGGAATGAAGTGGCTGATGCTCTGAGCCGGCTGGGTTCTCAACGTAAACCGGTACCACCGAATACCTTTTTGGATGAGCTGCACAGTCCATCAGTTCAAGTACCATCGGAGGAAGACCTGGCTGTTCCTGATCCGGAGGCACAGCTAGTTGCAGCACTTCATGTTATTCCGGATTGGACGCTGCCATATTTGGCGTATTTAAGCCGGGGAGAACTGCCGGACGACGAGATCGAGGCAAGACAGATAATCCGGCGCTCTAAGTCCATGACAATTGCAAATGGAGAACTTCACCATCGCAGCGTTTCTGGAGCGTTTCAGCGGTGTGTGTCATGTGAGAAAGGTTGTGATATTCTTCGTGAGATCCATGAAGGGGATTGTGGTCATCATGCCGGTTCAAAATCCTTGGTGGCTAAAGCTTTTCGACATGGGTTCTATTGGCTGACAGCCCATGCTGATGCAGCGGATCTAGTCCAGAAGTGCGATGCTTGCCAAAAATTTTCATGACGTGCTCTTGTTCCGGCACAGGAGCTCCGGATGATACCGATAACTTGGCCGTTTGCGACTTGGGGGCTTGATATGGTTGGGCCCTTTAAACGATCCCAAGATCAAAAAACTCATCTGCTGGTGGCTGTGGATAAGTTTACAAAATGGATTGAGGCAGAGCCTGTGAGCAAGTGTGATGCAGCAACAGCGGTTAAATTCATCAAAAAGGTAATTTTCCGGTTTGGCTTTCCACACAGCATCATCACAGATAACGGCACCAATTTATCTAAAGGAGAGATGGAAGAGTTTTGTCAACGGGAGCATATCCGCCTGGATGTTTCTTCTGTAGCTCATCCTCAATCCAATGGTCAAGCTGAAAGAGCAAATCAGGAGATTTTGCGAGGTATCAAGCCCCGGCTTATGACTCCCCTGCAAAGAACACCAGGGTGCTGGGTTGAGGAGTTACCTTCTGTCCTTTGGAGTATCAATACTACGCCGAACCGGTCCACAGGTTATACACCTTTCTTTATGGTGTATGGTGCTGAAGTGGTCCTTCCAAGTGATATCCGTCATGATTCGCCATGGGTGACGGCTTATGTTGAAGCGGCCAATGAGTAGGCAAGACAGGATAGTTTGGATCGGCTGGATGAAGAATGTGACCTAGCAGCAGCACGGTCTGCAATTTATCAGCAGGACTTGCGCAGATATCACAGCCGCCGGATCAAGACCAGGACGTTCCAAGAGGGAGATTTGGTACTTCGGCTCATCCAAGATCAAACAGATATGCACAAGCTATCCCCGCCTTGGGAAGGGCCCTTTGTGGTTAGCAAGAATCTGCACAACGGTTCATATTACCTGGTGGACGTTCGAGAACACAAGGACTCACGGACATCGGAGGAAGAGTCAAAGAGGCCGTGGAACATCGCCCTCTTGTGGCCCTACTATACCTGAGCCATGAGCTCTGTCGTATCCTATGTATATATTATGATTAATGAATAAACCGGCACCCTCGGTAAACCGGGGTATCAGCCTTTTTTCCAATATAAAGTGTCTTATGGTGATAACCATCTACAGCTTACGTCTCTTGCTATATATCATATTTTAAAAAAGAAAATAAAATACTTTGATCAGTTTATCTCGTTGTGTAGGACAATTGCCGTATATGTACTCTGGAGCAATGATCACTAAAGGGCTTCCTGTTCAAACATAGGTCGTATTCGAACCAAAGAGAACATAGCCATTTCCTGTTCAAACATAGGTCGTATTCGAACCAAAGAGAACATAGCCATTTTGTTCAAACATAGGTCGTATTCGAACCAAAGAGAACATGGCAAAGGCCAGTAGGGGGCAGGATCGTATTCGAATCCTAGCTTAGCCCCTATGGTCCGGTTTGTATGATCGTATTCGAATCATAAGCTCAATGGATCGTGTTCGAATCCATTGCTTGGCTAAAATTAAAATGGCCAGTAGGGGGCAGGATCGTATTCGAATCCTAGCTTAGCCCCTATGGTCCGGTTTGTATGATCGTATTCAAATCATAAGCTCAATGGATCGTATTTGAATCCATTGCTTGGCTAAAATTAAAATGGCCAGTAGGGGGCAGGATCGTATTCGAATCCTAGCTTAGCCCCTATGGTCCGGTTTGTATGATCGTATTCGAATCATAAGCTCAGTGGATCGTATTCGAATCCACTGCTTGGCTAAAAAAATAAAATGGCCAGTAGGGGGCAGGATCGTATTCGAATCCTAGATTAGCCCCTATGGTCTGGTTTACTGATCGTATTCGAATCAGAAGTCTCGATTTGGAGCCTGGCAGCTCGTAAAAATCCTCGACTACATGGTTTTATTTGCAAACTTGTGTTTTTGTATTTGTGTTTTATGGTTCTTTGATCCGGAGTGGAGCAACTTCAAAGTTGACCGCATATCTTCAAAAGTCTGGACATAAGAGTTCCAGCATTATTTAAACTGGTAGTTCTTCTAAAAGCCGGAATAATTGGGTATGCCCCAACAGAGCCAAGAGCTTCCTCAGAAATAGCAACGTTCGCCGGATTAAGAATATCCAGCATACTTAATCACAGGTATGAAGTTATTTCTGGTATAAACAGACACTTGTTTGATATATTTTGTGAGCAATTGATACGTCCAAAACGTATATATAATTTCTGCTTGCTCCATGCCACTTTTGGTTGATATTGCTATGATATTCATACACTTCCATACACTTTTGATCATATTTGGACTAACTTACTAATCCAGTGCACCCCAGTGCCAGTTTCAGTTTTCGGCTGTTTTTGTATTTCAGGTTTTCACGTTACGAGAACTGCCAGGAAAAATCCAGAAAAATTATATAAAAAATCAGCGTTTCGGAAACTACCGTGCGTCCGAAGGACAGCCGGGGGGACCACCAGGGCTCCAGGCGCCCTGGCGGCGCCCCCCCCCCCCTGGGCCGCGCCGGGGGGGCGCCTGGGCCCCCCGAAGCTTCCCCGATGCCCCCCTTTGGCATATATTTAAAGCGTCCTCTGAAACCCTCAGAACAGGAACTCTTTTCGCGATCCCATCTCTGTTCCGCCGCCGCCGCCGCTTCCAAGATCGGGAGCACCAGGAGAACTCTTCCAGGCACCCTGCCGGAGGGGAGGATCACCACCGGGAGCTTCTCCACCACCATGGACGCCTCCCGGATGAGTCGTGAGTAGTCTCCCTTGGACCATGAGTCCATGACCAGTAGCTATGTGATGTTCTCCTCCCGTTCTTGTGCTTCACTAATTAGTCCTCGTGAGCTGCCCTACATGATCGAGGCACATATGTAATCCTTATGCTGTTGCTATGTTGAGTTTGCTGGGATTCGATGGATTATGAGATTATGTTCAGATTGATCTTGAGTAATATATTTGATCTACCTCTTTTATATTTATGTTCATAAGTAATTCTTGCATGTTCTCCGTTGTTATTTATTGCTTTGGCCAAGTAGTAGGTAGTGACTCCAAGAGGGAACGTTATGCTCGATTATTGGTTCATGCCCCTCGATGACTAGCTTGAGTGACAGAAACATGAGTCTAGGGGATGTGCTGTTGCCACAAGGGGGAAAACAACGGTGCTTGTGCCCGCGGGTGCAAGGATTGTTTACTTTACGCAAAGTTCTGTTAATGCAGTTGTCTGTTGCATTGAGTTTACACTATGGGTGGGACTCGCAACTTAATACCAGCAAGATGTTCTGGATAGATATCTCAAGGTGGATGATTAGTAGTAGATATTGATGGATTTCGGTCTACTTACTTTGGCGTACCGCCCATGCTTTGAACCTCAACCTTTCTTGCAATGTAATCAGCATTGGTTTGCGCTCGTGGGTCCTGTCAACTGCCCAGCTGTAATTCGTTTACCTCACATAGCTGTTTTATCGTCTTTTGGGAGAGAGACATCACTAGTGAACATCATGAGACTCCGGTCCATATTACCATCATTGATCACATCCGCTATTTACTTTTCGCTATTATTTACTATTGCAAACATTATCTATCACTACTATCATTGCTTTTAATCCTTTGTGAACTACAAGGCCGGAGGGATTGACAACCTCTCTGTACTCGTTGGGAGCAAAGTTATTTGTATCTGTGTGCAGGTCCACGTTGATTGCTAATATCTGGCGCCGTTAGCAGTTGACACCTACTTGTTGAACCTAGGAGTCTCTGGGGATTCGATCCTTGGCATCTTTGCTAAGGGAAAAACTTCCACAACACTGCATCTTACACCTTCCACTTGGGGTAACCAACAAGCGGTTAGAGGCCCATCAAGGAGTTTTTCTGGCGCCATTGCCGGGGACTCCACTCTTCAGGATAGGGGAGTTGCATGCTATCTTTTACCTTTGCTTTTTAGTCTTGTTAGTTTACCTTTCAGTTTTTGCTTTAGTACCCTTTATCGAAAATCACAAAAATAGTTATCTTGCTTGCTTGCTACTATGGGTTCCACCGAGAACACCAAGTTGTGTGACTTCACTAGTCACAACAACGATGACTTTATCATCACACCTATCACTACACCTGCCACTTCAGCACCTTCATATGAAATTAAACCTGCTTTACTGAACTTAGTTATGAGAGAACAATTCTCCGGTGCTGGAGATGATGCTGCTTTACACTTAAACAACTTTGTTGAACTTTGTGATATGCAAAAGTACCACGACATAGATGGTAATATTGTTAAGCTTAAGCTTTTTCCTTTCTCCTTGAGAGGAGGAGCTAAAATTTGGTTTCAGTCTTTGCCTAGAAATAGCATAGATTCTTAGGACAAGTGCAAAGATGCTTTTATCGGAAAATACTATCCACCTGCTAAAATTATCCAACTTAGAAGTAACATAATGAATTTTACACAATTGGATAATGAACACGTTGCCCAAGCTTGGGAACGTATGAAATCTCTTATCAAGAACTGCCCTACTCACGGTTTGACTACTTGGATGGTTATACAAACTTTTTATGCAGGCTTGAACTTTACCTCGCGGAACTTGTTAGATTCGGCCGCGGGAGGAACTTTTATGTCAACTACACTTGGTGCTGCCACAAAGCTTCTCGATGAGATGATGACCAACTATTCCCAATGGCACACCGAACGCGCTCCAACAGGTAGGAAGGTAAACTCTGTCGAGGAGATTTCCTCCCTTAATGAAAAAGCTGACTTGATCATGTCTCTACTTTCGAAGCAATCTTCTGTTGATCCTCGTTATGATCCTTTAGATTCTGTGATTGCTGATGCTTATAGGAGTAACTTTGGTAGTAATCCTAGACCGTTCCCCTCTAATTCCTATGGGAACAACAATGCTTATCCTAACACCAAGAACTCCGTCCAAACAGATAGAGACTTGCCTGGCTATGAAAAACTGCTAGAAATAGAGAAGGCCACTAAGAATTACATGCACACCCAATATGAACAAAACAAAACCTTCTCGAGGCAATTAAATGAGCATACTGCTATCTTGCAAGACATTAGTAGACGATTAGAGAACATAAATATTGAGATTTCTAATCTCCAGACTAGACTCACTATCACTGAGACCCAAGTTTCCAACATGTCCCACACACAAGCCACTTTGATAAACCAAATGGCAGCTAAACCCGAAGTGGTTGCATCCCTAAGGGAGGAAGAGGATAGAATTAAGAGCCTTCCTACCCACCACACTGTTGCTACTATCCAAGTTGTTGAGGATATTCAAACTCTTAGCACCCAATGTACTCCTGGTCCCATTGGACCTATTAATGGTGATGCTATGACTATAGAAACTACCAAACAAGTGAACCTTAAGGACACCACTACCACTTTACTTGATGCTCGTGACCTTGATTTTGATAATTGCACTCTTACCGAAGTTATTGATTTCCTTCACAAGATGTCTAGAAATCCCCGCACTAGCACGCTTAACCTTGCCTTCACAGAGCATATCACTAATGCTCTCATCAAATCTAGGGAGGAGAAACTTAGAGTAGAAACATCCATACCTAGAAAGCTAGAAGATGGTTGGGATCCTATGATAAAAATTAATTTGAATGACTTCTCTTGTTATGCATTATGTGATGTTGGTGCTAGTACCTCTGTTATGCCCAAAAGAATATATGATATGCTTAAATTGAAACCTTTTGATTCTTGTTCTTTTGGTGTTCGTCTCGTTGATTCTTCCATAAAGAAACATTTGGGGAGGATCGACGATGTTCTTATCGTTGTTAATGATAATTATGTTCCCGTTGATTTCACTATTATGGATATTGAATGTGATCCTTCATGTCCAATTATTTTGGGACGTCCCTTTTTGCGCACCGTTGGTGCTATCATTGACATGACAGAGGGTAATATAAAATTTCAGTTTCCTCTCAAGAAAGGGATGGAACACTTCCCTCGAAAGAAGATCAAGTTACCTTTTGAGTCCGTCATACGGGCTAGTTATTTTTTTACTCTTGATAAAACTTGATCTATGCATTATGCCTAGCTTAAAGGCATAAAAGAAAGCGCTTTTGGGAGGCAGCCCACATGAATAAATTTTTTGCTTTTGTTGTGTCTTGATGTTGTTTACTGCTGTAGCATCATCATTGTATCTTTGCTTTTCATATTTGTGCCAAGTATAGCCTCTGATTGCTAGAAAGTTCAAAAGTTGTGAGGTGCTGTCCAGGAAACAGATTCTGTCCTTGGATAGAAAAATTCGTATATAATAACCAGGTCATCTTTTTGGTCTGAATTTTTTCGACATCGTTCTCTATATAATTTTCTTTCGTGCGTCTGTTCTGAGTTTTTTGATTTGAGTTGCAGAAGTATCCCGAACAGATCAATTACTACCTGCTGTTCTGTTTTTCACAGATTCTGTCCTGTTTTGCCTTTCTTTCATTTTGCAAATCAAGAGCTTGCTTTTTCTTTGCAAAAACCTTTTGGCAATCTTGATAAACAGTAGAACTTCAAGAATATCTTTATTTCCAGCAAGGTATAATTATTTTATTAAGGGTACTAACGTCGCTAATCAGATTATGATGAGTTATGTATGAAGGGAGTTTTCAAGTGTGCGAGGGAAGATGATAAAAAGATTCAGGAGTGTCAAGCGCTCAAGCTTGGGGATGCCCCCGTGCACCCCCAAGAAATATTCAAGGAGACTCAAGCTTCTAAGCTTGGGGATGCCCCCGTGCATCCCCTTCTCCATCAACATTATCAGTTCGTCTTTCGTTCCGCTATATTTTTATCACTTCATGTGTTATGTGCTATGCTTGGAGCACCTTGCTTTTAGTTTTCTTTTTAGTTTTTCATAACGAGTCGGAACTCAGCTTTCTTTATGTGGGAGAGAAACACACTCCACTTCTACCTAGAACATAACATAGAATTTTCATGTCTATCTATGCTCTGTGTGTTCTTTGTCTTTTAAATAGCTACTATCATGCTCTGCTCTTAGTATTCATGCTTATCTTTTCAAATAGCTTTTGTTTAGTTGGTTGCTTGAACTCTCTTTAATTATCATGCTCACCTTATTAAGAGAGTTTGCTTCCGTTGCATTGGTTATTATGTCTATGATAAAGATGCTATGTGCATAATGGTGCTTAGTAGTTCAGGTTTTCTTATGGTTAATCTCAAATAGCTGGGGGATTCCCAATGTGGTATTGGAGTACCAACATGATTTGTTTGCCTATGATGTGGTATGGTTTAGTAATATCTTCCTTCGAGAATTTATTTTGATTGACTTGGCGTATGCTCACGCATATTTAAGACTATAAAGAAAGTCTGTCAAGCCTTGATGATCTTTTATTTCTGAGTAGCGATATAACTACCATGCCTGATTCAATATTGCTTTGTCGCTCTGCATGATTATGACCGTCATTGCTCTCTTAGTTGGTCGCTCCCAGTCTTTTGCTAACCTCCACCTGTACTAAGCGAACTAACTTTGCAATATATAGCTCATGGGAAAGTAGCTTAAAAACTATTGTGGTAAAGAATATGTTGCCTATGTATCTTATTTCTTATAAGTTGCTTGCTGAGCGGTAACCATGTTTCTGGGGACGCCATCAACTGTCACACTTTTGTTGAACATCATGTGAGTTGCTATGCATGTTCGTCTTGTCTGAAGTAAGGGTGATTTGCCGTGGGTTGAATGAATATGCATATTGTTAGAGAAGAATATTGGGCCGCCAACCAAAGCCATGTATCATGGTGGAAGTTTTAGCTTGGACATTAATCCTCAATCTCTTATGAGAACATGCTTATGCATTAAAGAGGAGTCCATCATCTATTTTCTATGTTGTCCCGGTATGGATGTCCTCAAGTTGAGATCTATCAAAAACGAGAAATCAAATGCGATTTATCTCCTTGGACCTTTGTACAGGTGGCATAGAGGTACCCCTTTGTGACACTTGGTTGAAACATATGTAATGCAATGATAACCCATGGAGATCCGAGCTAATTAGAACAAGGTGCGAGCACTATTGGTATTCGATGCATGAGGCTTGCAACTTATAGGATGTCTTATACATGACACATATGAAGTACTACTACCGTTGACAAAATTGCTTCTATGTTTTCAAAATAAAAAGCTCTAGGACTTAACCATTCTTTTACTTTTATGTTGAGTCTCCACCTACTTTCTTCAAGCACCAACTACTGAGAGCATGATTGTCATTCTGAGTGTAATGTGCATTGTCCCAAAGTAGCATTGTCTTTTGCATGATTGTGATATCGTTTATTTTGAAATCATTGTATCTAGTCATCACTTAAACCTTGAAGGTGCCCCTGCATTTATGTTTTGCTTCACTAAAGGGGGCAAGCTAGATATCACTTTATCATATTTGCACATCATGTTCATTGCAAATCTATTTGATGTTTCAGTTTCATGTTGTAAAACTTTCAGTCATTTGTGATTTTCTCATGAGGCAACTTAATTACTACAGATTCATTGTCTCGGTAAGCTTTTGTCATATGACTATGAAAAAGTCCTATATGGTTAATAGCATGTCACCACAGAAATTATTCTTGTTATCATTTACCTACTCGGGGACGAGCAGGAATTAAGCTTGGGGATGTTGATACGTCCAAAACGTATCTATAATTTCTGCTTGCTCCATGCCACTTTTGGGTGATATTGCTATGATATTCATACACTTCCATATACTTTTGATCATATTTGGACTAACTTACTAATCCAGTGCACCCCAGTGCCAGTTTCTGTTTTCGGCTGTTTTTGTATTTCAGGTTTTCACGTTACGAGAACTACCAGGAAAAATCCAGAAAAATTATATAAAAAATCAGCGTTTCGGAAACTACCGTGCGTCCGAAGGACAGCCGGGGGGCCACCAGGGCTCCAGGCGCCCTGGCGGCGCCCCCCCCCCCCCTGGGCCGCGCCGGGGGGCGCCTGGGCCCCCCGAAGCTTCCCCGATGCCCCCCTTTGGCATATATTTAAAGCGTCCTCCGAAACCCTCAGAACAGGAACTCTTTTCGCGATCCCATCTCTGTTCCGCCGCCGCCGCCGCTTCCAAGATCGGGAGCACCAGGAGAACTCTTCCCGGCACCCTGCCGGAGGGTAGGATCACCACCGGGAGCTTCTCCACCACCATGGACGCCTCCCGGATGAGTCGTGAGTACTCTCCCTTGGACCATGAGTCTATGACCAGTAGCTATGTGATGTTCTCCTCCCGTTCTTGTGCTTCACTAATTAGTCCTCGTGAGCTGCCCTACATGATCGAGGCACATATGTAATCCTTATGCTGTTGCTATGATGAGCTTGCTGGGATCCGATGGATTATGAGATTATGTTAAGATTGATATTGAGTAATATATTTGATCTACCTCTTTTATATTTATGTTCATAAGTAATTCTTGCATGTTCTCCGTTGTTATATTGCTTTGGCCAAGTAGTAGGTAGTGACTCCAAGAGGGAACGTTATGCTCGATTGTGGGTTCATGCCCCTCGATGACTAGCTTGAGTGACAGAAACATGAGTCTAGGGGATGTGCTGTTGCCACAAGGGGGAAAACAACGGTGCTTGTGCCCGCGGGTGTAAGGATTGTTTACTTTACGCAAAGTTCTTTTAATGCAGTTGTCTGTTGCATTGAGTTTACACTATGGGTGAGACTCGCAACTTAATACCAGCGAGATGTTCTGGATAGATATCTCAAGGTGGATGATTAGTACTCCCTCTGTAAATTAATATAAGAGCGTTTAGAATACTAAAACAGTGATCTAAACGCTCTTATATTAGTTTACAGAGGGAGTAGTAGATATTGATGGATTTCGGTCTACTTACTTTGGCGTACCGCCCATGCTTTGAACCTCAACCTTTCTTGCAATGTAATCAGCATTGGTTTGCGCTCGTGGGTCCTGTCAATTGCCCAGCTGTAATTCGTTTACCTCACATAGCTGTTTTATCGTCTTTTGGGAGAGAGACATCACTAGTGAACATCATGAGACTCCGGTCCATATTACCATCATTGATCACATCCGCTATTTACTTTTCGCTATTATTTATTATTGCAAACATTATCTATCACTACTATCATTGCTTTTAATCCTTTGTGAACTACAAGGCCGGAGGGATTGACAACCTCTCTGTACTCGTTGGGAGCAAAGTTATTTGTATCTGTGTGCAGGTCCACGTTGATTGCTAATATCTGGCGCCGTTAGCAGTTGACACCTACTTGTTGAACCTAGGAGTCTCTGGGGATTCGATCCTTGGCATCTTTGCTAAGGGAAAAACTTCCACAACACTGCATCTTACACCTTCCACTTGGGGTAACCAACAAGGGGTTAGAGGCCCATCAAGGAGTTTTTCTGGCGCCATTGCCGGGGACTCCACTCTTCAGGATAGGGGAGTTGCATGCTATCTTTTACCTTTGCTTTTTAGTCTTGTTAGTTTACCTTTCAGTTTTTGCTTTAGTACCCTTTATCGAAAATCACAAAAATAGTTATCTTGCTTGCAAAATGAGACTGCAACTACAAAGATAAACTATGTGGCCTATGCTTCCTCCTGCTGCGACGACTGAGGATCAACTTGTTCTGGAGTTTCTTCCTCTTCTTGAAGCGGCTGAAAGTTAGGGACGCACCAGTCGATTTTTGTTAAGGCACGGAAGTACAACTCTTCCGTAATAAGGTCAGACGGATCAACATCTGGGGCGAAAGTGTGGGGGCGCAATTGTGGGATTAGATTCACGGTATCATAAACCGGTCGATCCACCCGCTCATTTTGTAAATCGTAGGCCGGATGATACCTGGTCAAATCTGATTCAACAGCAAGTTTGCTGGCAAGAGGACGCATCTCCTTTGTCAAAGCATGAAGATCTTTACCAGTGAAGGCTGATCCGTCTTCTTTGGTGCTGGGGTACCCGTTCAGAGCTTCTTCCGGATCAAAGTCTGGAACCCACGCCTTGGCTCTGGTGAGCGCTACGAGAGAACCGGCTCGGGCAGCAGACTTCTTCACCTCTTCCAAGCGTGCAGGCAAGATAGACAACTTCTCCAGAGTGCCTTGGATGGTGGTAGGGGCCGGTTTATGGAAAGACATTGCGCTTATGATCCTTTGAGCACCGAAATACAGCTGCTCAACCAGAGTATAAGACGCCTTGAGTTTCTTCCGTAAATCATCCCCAAGATGGGTGACGCGGCGCCCTATATATGATTATCACAGTTAAACCGGAACGGATTAACGGTTGCAGAAATGAAAGTATATGCAGATTAAGTACTTACCGAAGACGGCAGAAGTCATAAGTTCTATTTGCCGCTTTAAACCGGTCAGCTCTTCTGTCACCGGATTAAGAGGTTCCTCAGCGTCCTTTGCTCTCTTTTCGAGAGCATTTTTCTGAACTTCCAAGGCTGTCCGCTCCTCTTCAAAATATTTCTTCAGCTGTTCAGCAGTAGTTAAGCTCAGCGCCAAGTCTTTCTTGGCCTTAGCAGCAGCAGATTCAGTTTCAGCAAGTCTGTTCCGGAGTTCAGTGATTTCTTCAGCCCTCCGGTTCAAATCAGCCTGCAAGGGAAATCAAGTGGATAAGGGCAAAATTCAGACAAGTCTCAAGCACATAACCAAGTTATCCACTTGACACTTGGGGGCTAATGGGCAGTTGAAGCATCAAACAGTGGCAATTCAAAACAAGTCTCAAGCACACAAACAAGTTGTCTACTTGACACTTGGGGGCTAATGGATAGTTGAAACATCAAAGGAAAAATTCAGACAAGTCCCAGGCACATAAACCGAATTATGCCCCTGGCACTTGGGGGCTAATGTGAGATCATTTGCTCAAATTGGAAGTACCGGTTCACCTTCTAAACACAGCTAAACCGGAACTTGGGGGCTACCATGATATAGACAGAAACACAACAAAGGCAAAAACAAAGGACAAGGGAGATACCTCGTAATTTTCCTTCATCATGCTGATTAAGCCCGCTTCATAATCCCGACCAGTATGAAGCCGGTTCAAATACCCGGAATAGAGCTCCTGGGCACTCAGCTCAGCGAAACTAGACAACTCTGTGCTCCATTTGCCCTTTTCTTGATGGAGTTTCTCCGCTTTAGCTGTATACTTAGCTAAAACAGTGGGCTCAATAGGAGCGGTGTAAGCTGTACCGGTTACTTGAACATCCGGAGAAGGAGCAGCTGCCGGTGGTGGAGTAGCAGTGTGAACCGGGCTAGCGGGTGCCGGGCTAGTCCGAGGAGGGTTGGCCCGGGCAGGACTCGCCGGTTCATGGACGTTTTCAGTGTTGGGATTCTTAGGAGCGGTGGCATAAGTGTGATCCATGGGAGCATGATCTTCAAGCTGAATTGTGGGCTCACCTTCCGGAGGGACGGTGGTATCCGGATCAACCGCCGGATCATCAGTGGCAGTCTCAGCAGCCGTTTTGCTAGCCTTTGCCTTTTTGCTAGGCTTAGGCTTGCTGAAAGGAATTAGAAAATAAATCAGAGTCACAGAAGCAAATGCAATCATAAACCGGATAAGATGAAGGACTTACCCTGGGACAGTTTTCAGGGCTGGGACTTGTGTGGCAGTGGATTCGCCAGAAGAAGATAAAGGAGTCTCCTGATAATTAGGGGCAGACGGTTTAAGTGGTTTGCGTATAAGCCCGGCCTTGGGATGAAGTAGAGTTGGAGAGAGTATAATCTCAGAGCGGCGCCTCCGAGCCGGAGTAAGGGATATTCCGGAAGACTCAACTACAAGGCCACTATGGCGTGTAGCCCGGCGAGCTTCATGTTGCTGTTTCTTCAAAAGAAAATTGGGGTCCAGTTGAGCGTAAGGATGAGAAAATTGATATTTCCGGACTACCCGACAAATTTTTGGTGGAGGCGGTTCTGAATCTGAAGAAAGAGTAATTACCTCAGCTTCTGCCGCTTTATGTCCTTCAGCCAAATCCTGTGAAAAGACACCGTTAACACAAGTATGGATAAAAGTTAACAAATCATAGCCGGATTAATTCATACCTCAGAATCCGGATCATCTTCTTCAGCATGTGACCCGGAGCCAGCAGCCGCCTTTTTCTTCTTAATAACGTAAGTTTTCCGGCGCGGCTATTTGCATGCCTTATCCTGAGGTTTCCGCTTCCAAAAAGGATCGTCAGCTTGTGCACAAGAAGAAAGGTAAATAGAAGATAATTTAAATGGACGGATTAAAAGCGAACAGAAGGGATTAAGGCTTACTGCAGGCAGCTTGTTCTTCTTATAGTATGGAGCCAATCCGGTTTGGCTACATTCTTCCAAAGAGACGTTGAGCATCTTCTTGGCAGATTCAATGACTTCCGATTCAGAAAGCGTTACTTTGGAAAACCGCTGAGGATCATCCGGCTTTCCGGAATACTTACACATCAAACTGGAGCGTGGGCTCAGAGGGAGGATACTCCAAGTAAGCCAGCAGTGCATAAAATCAATTCCGGTTAATCCGTTGGCCATAAAGGCCTTGAGCTTGGCGAGTTGAGAAGCAAACCGGGGCCGTTCTGAGGAGCTGAGACGCTGCGGCAAAGGGTGATCTTCAGGAAGACGATGCTCGCGATAACCCGGCAGTGGGTTTTCTCCTTCAGGTGAAGTGTCAAGGCAATAGAACCAAGACTTGTTCCACTCTTTCGGGTGTGTATGGAGAGCGGCATGAGGAAAGACTGCATCTCTTCTCTTTTGGATGCTGACCCCGCCCAATTCTTGATGAGGACCGCCAGTAAACTCAGTTCGCCGGTTCAAATGGAAAAAATCCCGGAACAAGTCGATTGATGGCTCCTCTTGCAGATACACCTCTGAGAAAACTTGAAAGTCGCAGATGTTTGATATAGAGTTTGGACCTATGTCCTGAGGGCGAAGTTGAAAAGCGGCAAGCACGTCCCGGAAGAATTTCGAACCGGGAGGAGTAAAACCTCGGGCCATGTGATCAAAGAAGACAATAACTTCCCATTCCTTTGGAGCAGGGGGGCATTCATTTCCTGGGGCCCACCATTTTAAAACTGACTGAGGGCCCAGAGTGCCGATTGCAGCAGCATTGACTAAATCTTCTTCCGTAATGATAGAAGGGACCCAGTCGCAAGCAACAAACTGTTTGGCAGCCATAGTAGCAGAAGGAAAGTACTGAAAGGATGAAGTATAAAATCCGGATTATTCGAATACAGAGGCATAAACCGGAACACATATGCAAAATCACAGCGACGGTTTAGACAAGGGACTAATGATATTGCTAGCCCGGAAGTAAACAAGGAACGTACTACTACCGGTTCATGATAACAAAAGAGAGGAGCTAAACCGTCGTGTTCATTTTCGATACATTACAGAAGCAGTATATGACCGACTAAACCGGCGAGTATATTACAGATCTATAAGGATGAAGAAACTAGTTTCTACAGAAAGCTAAGGTAAAACAGATCTGAGCGGTAAGGAAAAGAGAAAAATTATGCAGGTCTATTACAGAAAGAACTACAGGGGTCTTATACAGAGCGGACGAATCTAAAGGATGAATCTAATGCCAAAATCTAAGCATAAAGCAGTGGAGCGGAGGCAAGTTTCGAAGACAAAACTAAAGGTTGAAACCACTACGAGCATGGCATCTAGGACGAACAGATGAAGCTTTTTCTAGGTCTAATGGCGGAGGCATGGAAAGAACCCTAAGGTTACAGATCTACAGCAAGGGAGGAAGAATACCTGAGACAGCAGGAAGCGGCGGCGGAGTTATCTGGTCACGTTCAGGTTGATGCAGCGGCCAGACTTGCTGGCGACGGCGAGCTTGACGGACGACGGCGGAAGCTTGAGCTCGGGCGACAAAGGAAGAAGACGATAGGAAGGAGATGGAGAAGAGATGCGGTGGTATTTATAAAGGGGGAGAGACGAAACGGTAGGCGCGAGATTTGAGGAAGTGAGAGATTGGATAAAGATTCCCTGTCGCCTCGATTCTCGGGATGGCCTTTAAACAAAAATAATAGACAGCTGCGTGCGGTAAATACGGAAGTGATGTCACGATCGAATTAAATGATTTCCTAGGATGACATCATCGCCGGTTTACAAAACTGAGAAGATACAAGAAAGAAGATTATGCAAGGCTGGGAAGACTGATGTGAACAAGTTCAAATCATTCTGGGGCCTAATGTCAGGGATATTACTAGCAGGTATAAACCGGCTAGTGTAAACCGGATTATGATAATATAGTTGTGTAATTGTGGAACCCAGTAGAGGTTATGGCCCATGAAGGCTTAGGGCCCATGTATAGAGTTACGGTTTGTAAACCGTCTGGTCATGTAACTTGAGAGACAAGGAAGAAAGAGCAGAGACCGAGGCGGACACAAATATGAGCCGGCCTCGGGACTCTGTAAACCGGACCGGGCGTCGCCTCTATATAAAGGGACGACCCGGCGACAGTTCAAGGACAAGAAACAACCCATCGAGACACAGGCAAGCGAATCCGCTCCCTGTTCATCGACGCCCAAGCAATACCTAACCAAACTAGACGTAGGCTTTTACCTTCCTCGAAGGGGCCGAACTAGTATAAAATCTCTGTGTCCTTTGTGTGCTTTTAACCCCTTCAAGCTAACCCGTGCGATGGTTCCTCAACTAAGTCCGTTAAACCGGACATCTGCCGTGTTAATTCCACGACAAAAACCATCGCACTATATAATAACAAACAATAATAAACGTAAGAAAATTAGACAAATATCTATCTAAAGCAATAATAACAAGAAATAATAAAAGTAAGAAAAGCATGGACATAACAAGAGGCTCACCACGGTGGTGTCGGTGACGAGATCGGCGGGGGCGATCGACGGCGGCGAAGACGGGGACGGGACGTGACGGACCGCTAAACCTAGACAAATCTCGGAGAAAATAGAGCTTCGAGAGGAGAAAAGCTTAACTAGTGTGGCTCGGGCATTCCATGGAACACGTTGTGTGCATAGGAGGTGAGCTAGAGCACCACTAACCCCTCTCCCCCTCGGCCAGAAAAAAAACAGAGCAGTGTGCTCTGCTCTTGAGCGAGGGGGTATATATAGGCACCTCATTGGTCCCGGTTGGTGCTACGAACCGGGGCTAAAGGGGTACATTTGGTCCCGGTTCATGCCACCAACCGGGACCAATGGTGGTGGGCCAGGAGCAAGACCCATTGGTCCCGATTCGTCGCACCAACCGGGACCAAAAGGTCCAGACGAACCGGGACCAATGGCCCACGTGGCCCGGCCGGCCCCCTGGGCTCACGAACCGGGTCCAGTGCCCCCATTGGACCCGGTTCTAGATTGAACCGGGGCTAAGGGGCTGGACAGGCCTGGACCAAAGCCCTGGTTTCTACTAGTGGAATCCGCTTTGCCTGTGTCTCAAGCAGTTGTTCTCTGCCTTGAACCGTCGCCGGGTCGTCCCTTTATATAAGAGGTGACGCCCGGTCCGGTTTACAGAATCCCGAGGCTGGCTTATAAACGTATCCGGCTCGGTCTCTATTCTTCCTACCTTACATGACAAGTTACATATCATATGGCGGTTTACAAATCATGGGCCCTAACACCTCTTGGGCTTTAAGCCTTTCGGACTAAAGCGCCTTACTCCATGTTCAGCTGGACTTCAATAGTAATGATCTCCATAGGCATAAACCGGCTCCTCCTGGGCGGTTTACACCTAGTAGTAATTCCCTGACACGCCCCCTGCCTCCCCGCCACCGTACCTCGTCCCCGACACCTCCCCCGCGCCAATGCCCTGCACCGCGCCTCTGCCTCAGCCCCGACGCCGCCCCAAGTGAGCACCCCGCCTTCCCCCGCGCCCCTGCCCTGCCCCACTGCCGCTCTGCATTTTTTTCATACAAATATTTTTTGTTCATATAATTTTTAGTAAATGGATATGTATGCATATTGTTTTTCTAAATATATGGATGTATGTTGATGTATAGATGATCCATTGATGCATGCTTTTTTTGTCCATTGATGTATGTTCTTTTTGTTCATATAATTTTTTAGTAAATGGATGTACGCATATTGTTTTTCTAAATATATGGGAGATCCATTGATGTATGGATGATCCATTGATGTATGCTTTCTTTGTCCATTGATGTATGCTCTTTTTTATGTTCATAGAAAGTTTGTTTGTTCATAGAATTTTTTACTAAACTGATGTATGTGGCTATGTATGTATGGATGGATGTATATAGAAAAAAATAAGTCTAGATATAACGGAAAACAAGCCTAGATATATCGGAAAAAACAAGTCTAGATATATTAGAAAAACAAGTCTAGATATATCGGACGATATGTAGATATGTCGGATATCGGTTTTGCTTTCTAATAAAAAATTGTTGTCATCTATGTATCATTTTATATTGCGGTGGACATATCTGGCGACCAACTCTCGAGGCCACCCAAACCCTAGAAAAAAAGCGTTGTCGATCTCCTACCCCATCCCACCCCTACCTGACAAACTCTCGAGGCTACCCAAACCCCTAGAAGAAAGAGCGTTGTCGATCTCCTACCCCTTCTTGTGGTGGACATATGAGGAGGGACGTCGGACATGCATGAGAGAGAGGCGGTCCGCTCACCCGACCAACTATCGAGGCCACCCAAACCCTGAAAGTTTAACCCCGGCCCGATAACTTCGACATGAGGGGGACGTGAGACATGCATGAGGGAGGCGGTCCGCAACTAATCCATTGCTCATGTATGCATATGATTCCTTGTTGTGATTAGCTAGGTCTATGTTTGACACTAATATATCCAACTCTCATGTTTGTATATTTCCATGTTGTAATATTTGCAGAAACTATGGACAGAGACTTAGAACAAGAAGAGTTTTTGGGGGATATAATCCGCGACGAAGGTGATCCCTTGTCGTTTCTCAACGACACCGGTCAGGAAGAAGAGGATGACGGCTCCAGTAATCCAACAATGAAGGAGGAACGAGATCATGACGGCTCCAGTGACCGAATGCCGAAGGAAGGAGATCCTGATGACAGCTCCAGTGACCGAACGGAGGAGGGATAGCGTCCAACAATGGAATAAGAGTAAGGACAACCCTATAGTATCTTATGTCCAGGATAGACATAAGAACAATCTTTGGACCTCGCTGATGACAAATTTCATCCTACCGCCAGAGGAGGATCCGAATAACCCAGTTATAGAGCCAAAAGTCAAGGCGTTTGCTCTTAAGAAGACATCAGATCTATTCAGGAACTGGAATAAAGAGTTGAACACAAAGTTTGTCGACAAAGGGAAGACTCCAGAATTCACCGGTCGATATGAGAAGATAAGAGATCACTGGCCCGCATTTGTGGCCTACAAGAAATCAGAGAAGGGTATGAAAAGGTCACTGACAAACAAGAAAAGTGTTGCAAAGAAGAAGTATCACCATCATACGGGGTCAGGTGGCTACTACAAAGCCCGACCATTGTGGGATAAAGCTGAGCAAGACCTGCTTGCTAAAGGGGGCCAACCAGCGACATTGAACTGGCCAGATCGTTCAAGGACTTGGTTCTTCGGGGTTGGGGAACTTTGAACCCAGAAACAGGGGAGTGTATTTGGACGGACGAGCAACTTGCAATACCCATCCGAAAGCTTCAGAAATATATCAAGGCAGTGCAGGAAGGGACGTTTATTCCCGATAGATAGAAGGACGAGCTGACAGAGGCCCTCGGGAATCTTGAGCACCCTGGACGAACACGAGGCACACCAGGCTCCGTTCCGTGGGTGCATGGGTTTCTTGGGAGCGGTGGTTATAGAACCCGAGAGAGAAAGAGGAAAGTGGAAGTGAGCGAAATGTAGAAGCTCAATGCAAGAATAGCAAAGCTAGAGGAACTTCACAGCCAGCGAGCTACCAGCCAACCATCTCAGCGGCACGAAGATCCTTGCTTCGACGCTGCCCCAGAAGCTACCCCACCATCTCAGCGGAGAAGCAGAGTGGCTTCCACGGAGCTCGTTCGGCCTGATTTCACTGCTCCACGCTACCCCGTGGATACTATCACGGAGGCTGAACATTGCGAGCTAATGACGAAATGCTAGAACCTGACTTTGAAGGCGGCTGTCGGCTCTGCTGTACCTCCTCAAGCTGAGGGAACTTCTCATTGTCGTTCGATTCCACATGGCTATGCTGTTGTGACGGTGAATGAAATAATGGAGGGATTTGAGGAGCTGGAGCTTGACTACCCTACAGGTGAAGGGGATAATCATCTGGTTTATACTTTAAGGAGTATCTATCTATGGAGTAAGGAGTACATCAAGCTTTCAAATTGGAGAACCATTCACCTTCTCTTGATTTTTTTTGATAGGAAACATATATACATTTGATTGGAGAACCATTCACCTTCACTTGATTTTTTGATAGGAAACATATATACATTTGATTGAAGTTCGGCATAGAGATGGTTGTAAACAAGAGCGTCCATTTTACTGAAGGAAACACATGCTATTGTCATTACCTTGTAACGCTCGATCTTGAGACTTTGTGCACACTTTATGATCTAAGATCCATTTTCTTTGAGAAAATCTATATTTTGGGACCAAGTAGACATTTTGTATCTTATCTTTTTTTGGCTATATTGGTCCCTCGTGTTCCGAAACCATAACCCAATCGTCAAAAACTAGAGCAGAGCTTACGTTTTATCGGTTTTAGAATCTGACTTGCCATGTAGCCGTCAAAGTTAGCCTAGTCAGCTTTGACTTTGTCATACTGGACCGTGGAACCCACCAAACTGATTATAATTGTTTCAGAAATGGTTAATATTTTAATTAAGCTCAGCCCAACTAGTCATAAAATCATAGCATCTAAAATAGGAATTAATACTAACCTTAGTCACTAATGGATCGGGCTCACATGGTAGTGGTTCCACAGGTGTGTGAATGTCGGTGAGAACACACTCGCAGCAATGTTGTGTGTGGCTTCGCGTGGGAGCAAGCCAGGAAACAAAGATGGGGGCACATAGTCATGTAGGAGCAACAACATGGTCGATAGGAGCGATTGCAGGCTCCTAGGTCAATGGAAGCGGGGCTGGCGGCGAGCTTCAATGGCTGCGGATGGTGCCGCTAGGTTGGAGGGAGCTAAGGGGAACACGGTACTTCGGGGAGAGAGGGGAAACACGAAGAGTTCACCTCAACCATGATCACATGTCGGGAGAAGAGGAGGAGCAATACATAAGTGTCTCGTTGTCAGCAGCGGACAAGGGAGCAACAACTTGTGGCGGGGCAGGCTTGGTGATACGTGGCTCAACGAGGATAGCAAGAATGCACCCATAAGCGCCTATGGGTTACCCTAGCTCCATGGGAGAGCAGGCAAGCTGCCCAAGCAATTTCGGACAGTGCTTCCTCCGTTCGTGAATAAATGTACTTCTAATTTTTGTCCCCAAGTCAAAGTTTTAAAATTTTGACCAACTTTAAGAAGAAAAGTAGCAGCATTAATGACCCTAAATTCGTATCAGTAGATCGGTTTTGAAAGGTACTTTCATAATATACCAATTTTGTCATATATGTTACTATTCTTTTCTATAAAGTTGGTCAAAATTTAAAAATTATATACGAATCCATTTTTTTCATGTCATCCGGGTAGCAGTGAACAAGTTGAAGTTGTGTCTCAAGTCTTACCTGAATCCTTTTTTTTTCCCTGGGGGAATCAGAGAGTTTTATTCCATGACCCAAGCATTACGTACAACGAAAAAAATAGCGCGCTATGTAAAATAGTGTGGCCCTTCTCCAAATGCTATACAAGTTATTGCGTGCTAATTGCGTGCTATATTCAAAATAGTGTTTTGAAAAAAAATGCCGAATATATCATAGAAATTAAGGATTTCAATATTTAAAATTTTGTCTAGGAGCTATACATGCATACCGCTGGTGTACACATTATGACATTAGATGCACTTAAGAGAATTCTTCTTGTTTTCCTCCAGAAAAATGCAATATTTCCATCCTAGATGGGCCTATTGTTGCGTTGCATTGTGCCGATGCCCGATGGGCTGCTATGGGCTGAGTGTCTGCCGTGTTTCTATCGCTCCACGCTAAAAACGCTAAAACGTTTTTGCGTTTAGCGTCGTTATAGCACGTTATAACGTGAATAGCGGCATAGCGTGTAAAATGGCTAAAACGTAACGTGACACCCTCAAATATGCTATAGCGAAGTTTAAACGCCGAAATAGCGCGTTATTTGTTTCGTTGATTACGTACAGTCAGCATAGAGGAGAGAAGCTGTAGCCAACAAGCTGCGCTATCACTGGTTCACCATATTCTATCTAAAGCATAGATTTTCGGAAGAACAAACTCGCGAGGGAAGCAATAGGTATCAACCCTCAATGCATGTGTGATAAATCCTCTTCGGCAGCGATCACCGTCAGCCAATCAACGGTGGGCCGGAGATGTGCGCTACAGTAACGAGATCCCAATGAACAGTGCAAACCCGTTAAGCTCTACTATTTAAAAATCCTTCGGGTAGCTCAACAATTTGCGTAGCGAGTTAAGCTCTTGTGGACTCTGGCCTAGGCTAGCTCTTACTCTCCCATATAGACGGCGGTAATAAGACCGTGACTAGAATGGAACAGCTGACCGGTCGGCAGGAGGAGCTGTGCCTGGAGCTCTCCCTCCGCCCCATGGCGCCGGAGCCCCATGTCGGCTTCTTCCTCTGCGTGTATTGCGACCGCAAGTTCGTCACCTCCCAGGCGCTTGGCGGCCACCAGAACGCGCATAAGTACGAGCGCAGCATAGCCCAGCGCCGCCGGCAGGCCGCTGCCGCTCAGCAGGGTGCGCCTGCTGCGGCCCCGGACGAGAGGCTGCCCTGTTACCGCGGCAGGTTCGTGTCTCCGGCCAGGACGGCTGCTCCTGCTGTCAAGGCCCACAAGCACGGCAGGAGCTGGTCGGAGCACGGTGGCGCCGTGGTCGACGTCGACTTGTCTCTCCGTCTATGATAGGTCTGCTAACTAGTCCATGATCTCCAGATGCACTAGCTAGTTGACCGGTGCGCATCCGCTGGCTCTTTCGGTATGTTAAAACTCCTCTTTTGGTGACTACAAGCATGCGAAACTGCTACTATATGTTTGTGGGAGTATGATTCTTGACACATGTCAAGTGAATGATTTGCTTGTCTCAACCTCGTGTGTGTGTTTGATTCATATGTTACTCTTCTTCTTTCAGTTGAGTTTCTCTTATGGAATTCCTTGACCAGATAGACGGTTTGGTCACTACACAGAAGGCAAAAAATCTTGGTTTCACCATTCTACTACTCTCCCGTTAATTGTTGCTTTCATTGTTTCGCTTATTCAAGTGATTCAGATGCAGTACTATATATTCCATGTAAGAATTCCATCACTATTTCAAACGCAGGTACTATACTTTTGTAACAATGAGGATGTCCAATCGATCGATTGCTAGGGACTGTATAGGTTCGGGCTACAGTTACTGCAAGGCTGCAACAGCCACTTGGAGAAATTGTGGGGGATATTACAGCGTGACAACATTCTTATGTGCTACTCCCTCCGTTCCAAAATAGATGATCCAAGTTTGTGCTAAAGTTAGTATAAAATTGAGTCATCCATTTTGGAACGGAGGGAGTACCTCCGTGTCAAAATAATTGAAGTTCTATGTGTTTATCCTGTCAAACCTGTTTAAGTTCGACCAAGTCTATAGAAAATCATATTAACATCTAAGTCTCCTTAGATTCTTTACGAAATATATTTTCATACTATGTGTATTTGGTGTTGTAGATCTTGGCACATTTTTTTTCGTAGTTGGTTAAACTTAAGCAAATTTGACTTCGGACATACCTCGAATTTCAATTATTTTAGAACGGAGGGTGTATCTTCTAAAGTTCTAATTAAGAGACAGAGACAAAATAGCTAGATATGAAATTATACTCCAAGATGCACATATTGGGCGTGTCTCATTGCCGAATGTAATCCACACAAATTAATGGTGTTTGTGAGCCATATAGTTAACATATTTAACCAGTTCCCTGATAATGCACCTAACGTGGTATACAGTATATAGCATTACTATCATCTAGAGCTGGTCCCTTGTGCTAAATCTGTGATGAGATGACACCCACATGCAGCCTGCGCCCATCTGACGATAATTAGCCACGAGCAGCAGCAACATTTTAGCTATGTAGTACTGGACATCAGATATAATAATCCCAACGTGCTATTTTTCTCTTGAGAGAGCTAGGTGAACCGGCCTGGACAAGGACGGACTCGACAAGACAGGCTAGCTAGCCAGAGACCGCATCGTGCAGATCTTTGGCAGATGCGGCCAGGGTCGCTTTTGCCCAATGCCCAGCATCAGAGACCGCATCGTGCAGATCTGGACGCCTAGCATAATTGGCAAGGCAAAGCTTTCCACTCTAGGCCCCAAACAGACCGGCAACGACCTCTCGGCTCTCGCTCTGCACAACCTTTACTCTTTCCTTTTCTTTTATTTTTCTTTTCTTTTTTGGAAAAGGGCAGGTGTCCAATAAGTTGCCATCCTCCCCAGCCTCCCATTGGCTTGGTGCTCCTCATGACATAATCTACTGTGCGAAAAACCCACTTCTCCAAGCTCTCCTTAACAATCATGCAGTACTGCCCTACACCAAGACAGCAGCGTGAGCCCGAGGTGATCAAGAGCTTCGACGTCAACAGATTCTCAACGAGTGCCATGGCCTCCCTACACGCACGCATATGCCACGAGAGTAGCCGGATTAGTTAGGACATCAAACACTTCCTCGGACGCCCCCTCAACCGCTAGCTACATTGTCAGAATAGAGGATCGCATACTCCTAATGCGCCCTTGTTTAACGCCCTCGCCATCGCACCTTGCCTTGATAAACCCCGGCGGTGGACTGGTCCATCTCACCCCGAAACTTTGTTGGGCATGCTTCACACCACGTAAGACCACTTTCAGATCGTCGAGGTACCACATCTTTATCTTTACCTAATAATAAAGCATCTATTACTTCTGCCCGCACACCTGTCGTCGCGCTTTCACAAAAATGCCCTTGTGTTTTTCAATAATTGAACCCGCGGTACGTTTTTAAGTGGACGTTTGACAGAAAACGTTTCTTTTTTTACAAAGAGACCCTGCGTTTTATTGTATTCAACCCGCTGGCAAATCTAGCAGGCTGCGGGCATTCAGCAACATGCCGGTGTGCGGGCAAATCTCGGTGGTGGAAGCACTGGGATGAGAAAGGAGGAGATGGAGTGGAGCGAGAGAAGATGGGATGGATGCAGATGCAGATGCATTTCGCAGGAGAGCAACAGATAAGCTTTACGGCGGTCGGTGGAGGGAGGTACACGTGCCTGATGGATGGTACACGTGCCTGATGGATGACTCCAACGTTGTATTTATCAGCCAGTTTGTATACGGGTATTTTTGTGTTTGGCCAAGCTTTAGTGGTGAAAAAACATGGGAAATGAAATCTAATAATCAAAATATATAGAATTCAATTTTTTTTGATAATTTTATAAAACATTTTAAATGAATTATTAAACTTTCGAGGAGTATTTCAGGGCATCTTCAACGCCGAACCTCAAAACGCCCCCAATCGTCCGGACTGCGCAGTCCAGTTCAGACGTGTTTTGCCATCCAACACGTGCCCGTATCGATCCGCCGACCGATTCGAACCTAATTTTTTCCGCAATCCAGAAACAAACCGGAGGGGCTTTGCGTGCGTCCGGACTGCTGCCACGCTCGGTTCTGACTGCCCTGACCCGCCCAAAAACCCATCCCTCGCCCGCGTCCTTTCCCGCCTGAAGCCGTCAACGCAGCTTCAGAGAGCTAGTGCCACATTCATGCCAGCTCAGAGCGACGCCACCTCTCACTGGCGCTCCGGCATTGAAGTGGCGCCGGCCGAGAACGCTGCCCGCGCCATTTCCCGGTGCATGCGACTCCGCCACGTTCAAATTACATGCCGTCAGTCCGCCTCCCTATATTAAATATGCGAGGTCGTCGAGGAACCTACTCCGGCATCGCCCGTCTGTTCGTCTGCCGCCCACCATTAACCACCGCGTCGCTTGCCCTGCCATCCGCCGACTATTTAAACTCAAGCCCCGGTCATAGCCGCATCTATCCTCCTCCTCTTCGCACCACGCCCGCCATGGTGTCCTCGAGCTCCAAAGCCATTTGGGACATACTCTCGTCCGAGCAGAAGACGGAGATTGCCGGCAGACGGAGGCCGGCACTACGGACGTCCCAACGGAGGACACGCCCCATGATGAGTCGACGCCACCCTCCTCGTCGGTCGATGTCGGTATCACCATGGCCTAGGACCGTGCTCACTACACCGAAATGATGTTGGTCGAGCAGGAGGCCTTGTTTCGGCAGGAGCAGGCCGACCAGCCGTACAACCTCCACCTCCTTGACGAACACTAGAATGCGGTGGACTAACTTGCCGCGAGCCCGACGATCGTGTCGGACGTTGACGAGGCTGAGCAGGAGGCGCTGGTCCACTCCTATCGCAAAAGTAAAGGTTCAGTCTTTTCAGTTCCTGTACTAATTCAGTTTGTGCACTAAAATTCATTTCTACACTAAAACAGGGTATATCTAAAAATTCAGCTTCTGAACCAATGACAGCTAACGGCACAAATCACAACTAGACTTATCAAAATTCTCCAGGGTCTAAAATTAAAATTAAAATCAACTCTATTAGCATGTTATATATTTTTTCTTCTTCCGTGGCAACACACGTGCATATTTACTAGTAATAAACAAATGAGTGAATGGCGGGCTCTAGATTTTTTTTTCTCTTGTGAATAGCCTACCTTCTTGTCCACCAGATTGCTCAAAGAGTAACAGAAACACCTATGGATTTATCCCTGGTCAGAGAATTTCTCAAACCAAAAAGGTAAAGCTTTGGATCTGGCATCTCATCACTATACATGGGTGACACAACATCATCATCTCTCATGCCTAGACGCTTCTTGCCAAGTTGAGCTCCAATAGTGAGTGTCTACAAGAGTCAATGGCGGCACTGCAAATCTATACCTACTAATGAAGAAAGTAGGTATTCTTGGTCCATCATGCTATTTTGCTGAAAAACCCTGATGTCTCTGGGAATTACCCCGTTGTAGAGTTTTCAGTCAGATTTTCTGTTTTTTTTTATCAATCCGCAGGCCAGTTTTAACTTTTAACTCAGATTTTTGATTTTGCAGAAAACTATGTGACAATTGGGTTAATATACCTGCAGTAAATATCAAATAATTTTTTAAAAATGTCAACATCTTTTAAACCCCAACTCCAATTTAGCATGTTATATACGGAATTGGACTAGGAAAATGTAGATTTCTCATCTTATGCCGAGAGAGAGACATCATAGGATTGACAACATTCAGACGCGTGGTAATTGTGTGAGAACTAAGGCCAACGTCGATAAGGGTGGGAAGGAGGATAAGTGGAAACACATATAAGATGTCATGTGTCGAAAGAAAGGACGTGAACTTCTTGGGGGTCTGGACTCAAGGTTATTTGGTTAGGGGAGTGTTGTATTTATTTCTCCCGTTGCAATGCATGGACATATTATAGTAAACAACCAAAGTTGCTATCTGCCTCCTAGCTCTCTCCTAAACCGTATACAAGAAGAACTAGCTAGCAGGTGCCAAGCAACCATACGAAGCTTCACAGGTGCCCTTACATTCCACAACAGTTTCTTGTTATTCTCTAGTTCATCAACATTAGAAGGTTCCTACCTCCCTTCCAAGCAACTCTTTTGTGTCTACTTGGTTTTCATAGATCATTTTATGCGCCGATCTCACCGTGGAAACTCCAGAATTATCCGATGTGCTCAAAAGTTCTCCTAGGCGATGTGACTAATTTTATCTATTGCACTAGCTCAACATCCGACGTAAGCTTTTATGTTTCTAGGGCTTCTAACTTCCACTCGTTTGTTGCTGGGCATATGAACTCTGAGACCATCACTCACAAGCATTGTTCAAGAATTCATCTGATTAATCACTTAATGGGCCAGTTAATCGCTACTGATAGGGTGGCCGAATCGAACAACACATATTCATCATTTTAACTTGTCAGGTCGATTAATTGTCCTATCAGACCAATTAATAGGTAGTTAGGCCGATTAATCGTTGCTGACCCATTAGCTTGTGGTCAAACAGAGCCTAAAAATTTGCCCTGTAACCCCTCCCACACCCTCTCGCTCCTCAGTATCTAGGGTTTGACCAAATAATAGCATATTTTGGTATATTACATAGTTGAGAGCATGAACATATGGTATAATACATAAAAAAGTATATATATATATATATATATATATATATATATATATATATGTTGGCAAGTTCTAACTATCGATTAATAGTCGACCGATTAATCCAGTTAATAGGTTGATTCACCAATTAATTATTATTCCCGAGCCAACCGAGGAGCCACCAGTTATCGATTTCCTCAACAGTGCTCACAACTAGGAAAACCCCTGTAGGCAACCAGTTAATAGTGGCACCTCAGACGGGCCTCAAACACCCGAGATGACCGACATCCCTCATATCCAACCCAAATATGAGACGGATATGGGCCGTCCGGGCAAGCCCACCACGTCGGACTGACGGCAGGGTTCCACGCGGAAACACCCGGAAAACCCGATGGTCCGAAGCTCGTTCCCTCCATCGAACCAGTGGCGCCACATGTCGCCGCTTCGGTGGGCAGCATACCGTCTAGCCCGGCTATTTAAGTAGACCGGCGGCACCGATACCCTACAATCCATCTACATTTGCCTCCGCTTTTCCGCCGCCGCCGTCACTTCCCACGCCATCCGTCCGCCTAGTAGCCATGCCCCCACGCCGTCGGGTGAGTAGCGAGCCATTTCTGACGCCAGACGACCGGTTCAAGCTCCTTGAGCATATCCGGGGTAAGAGCGAAGCCCAGATCGCCGCGGGGCTCCGGATGCAGGATCCGGAGGAGGAGATGGAGATGGAGGAGGAGGATGAGCCGGAGGAGGAGGATGTGGAAGACGCTGGCGACGCGGATCTGCGGGCGAAGCAGTAGACCATCATCGATTCCCTTCGGTCAGAGTCAGCCGCGGAGGACAGGCGTGGTCGCCGGCAGGAGATGGAGGTGAAAGAGGCGGCAGAGGAGGCGGAGATGTTCGATTACATGGATGAGGTCGAGCAGGAGGACGATGAGCCGGGGCCCTCCTACCCGCGTGTCCAACCGGTGCCCAACAGCGAAGACTAGATAAGGTAGTATGTAATGTGTACAATAGTACGTATGATTTATTTTGCATGCTTTGTGAGTATAAGGGATGAATTATGAGAGAGACGGATGCAGAGTGACTAATCTGAGACGTGATCGGTCACTGTTCGCGGATGCATCCGGTCACGCCGGCGGGCGTTTGGGAGGCCGGTTTGGGAGGCCGGATTTGCGAAGTTCGGTTATAGATGCTCTTAGCTCTCCCTGTCATGACACATACGCGTAGGAACCCTCCGGAACCATGGCCCATGACATGGCCATCGATTGGTGCAGCGCAAATCCACGTACGGCCGGCCGGTGGCGGGGACCTGGTGCCTACAGCACTACCAGCGCTCGCACGGCGGCACCATAGGTGGATCGATCTGTCGTCTCCGCCGATGGAGCATGGTTACGCTCTGAGACTTGGGCGCTAGAGCGAGCGCGAGAACAAGGGACGGCAGTGTAGTTGGCGTCCATGGCAGCAGGCTGCTTGTATCCCGGAATCAGGCATGCATGCATGAAGTTACTGCCCAAACGCCAATGCAGTCAAGTGCTCGGACAGACGGCACATGAGGAGGACCCCATATCACAAGTAGCAGCAGCATTTTTAGGTAGGAGTATTTACAGAACAATATAAACCCAACTTGTTCTGTGGCTCTTGAGAAAAAGGTGATCCGGACGGACACGAGTAAGACAAGTTGGCTAGCTAGGACCAACTGCAATACAGCCACCCTCTGCCCATACATCTTTGGCGCCACACCCATCAGAGGATAGGAGGCCACACCTATCAGAGGATAGGAGGCCACAGGCAATGAGACCTGCATCGCTTTAAGAATTTCTGGTGCGCGGTCCACAGCTTTTGTTGTTTGTGTGTGTGGGTAGGTGGGTGCATCAGAGACCACATCCTCCTAATCGCCTAGCAGATTTGGAAAGGGAAAACTTTCCACTGCTGGGTCCGAATGCAAAACGCTAATTTAAACGCCCTCCCGCTCACAACAGTGACGGATGTCCAGTCATTTTCTTGGAAAACAGTAGTAAAAGAGAAGCTGCGTGCTAAGCCAAGATTGGATGCTTCAGCGTGTTTTCTTACAAAAATCTGATCTATTATCACCGAAAGTACAAAACATCTCAAACATAATCAAAATTGCACCGAGATTTCGAGATCACCAAATTGTTGGAAATATGAGCAATTTACCAAGTAATTTTATTAACAGAAATACTAGATAAAACATGACTATTATAGAAGAGATAAAACAAGTCATGCGATCTAACAGAGAGAAGGTAAATAGCATCAACATATATGAACTAGAACCAAACATATCTAGAGCAGACACTAATGCTAGAAACTGAAGCAGAACCTCAAACAGAGAGAGTACGAAAACATACGCAGCAGGAGCAGAAGCCCCGGTCTTGGGTGCAGTGTCCTCGCCAGCCATGTCGTCGAGGAGGTTGTTGACGTGCTTCTTTTTCGTTCGCTGATGTTTCTTTCGTTAGTTTTTTTTCTTCCACGTTTGGTTTTCTCTCTTGTTTTTTTCTTCTGGTTTTGTTTCGGTTATCTTCTTCTAGTTTTGTTTATGTGTCTTCTGGTTTGGTTTTCTCCTCTTTCTCTTCTGGTTTTTGGTTTTTGTCCTGTTTTCCTCTTTTCGTTTTGGTTTTTCTCTTTTGGTTTTGTTTTTTCAACGAATATACAAATGTTCACTGTGTTTCTTAATTTTGTTCACTGTATATTACACAAATGTTCAGTGCGTATCCGAAAATTGTTCAGCGCATATATTCATTTTTTTCAAAAATGTTCATAGTACGGAATTGCCCTCCAAAGAAAAATGTTCAATGTGTATTTTTAAATTGTTCAGGTTATATCACAAAAATGTTAAATATGTATTTTCAAATTGTTCAGCATATATCACAAAAAATGTTCAACGGGTATTTGAGAAATGTTCGTCGTATATTACAAAAATGTTCAACGTACATAAAAAAATGTTCCATGGTCGGTTTTTTATTTTTGAATCAGTCAGTACATATAGTTCTTGAGCAATGACGAAGCATTCTGATTGCAATGGTGCAGCAGCTCAAGTGTTACTGAACTTTAACTCTCTATCGTTAGGTTGGGAGTTCGATTCCTGTGTACAGCTTTGTTTTTTGGGATTTTTAGCACTGGCTCGCTGTAACGCCAAGAAACGGGCCGGCCCATCCAATCGCGCCCTGCGCGAATGCTCGTCTTCTTGACGCACGCGAGCGTCAGCTAGGGGTTCCCTAGGAGCTCTCTCAAGGGAGGGTGTGCGCCACCCATGAGGAGATCAAGATAGAGCAGCGCATTGTTGAGCTCAGGTTCAGAGAAGAAGTGATGTGGCGGCAGCGGGCGCGTGTACAGTGGTTGCTCGAGGGCGACCAAAATACAAGATTTTTTCATCGTAAAGCTTCGGGTAGGCGGAAGAAAAATAATGTGTAGCGCCTAACACAACCTGATGGTACCATTTGTGAGGATCCCGCGGAGCTCGAAACAGATGGCAGTAGACTTTTATGAAAATTTGTATGCATCCGAGGGTGTCATAGGGATGGAGGAAGTTCTTTCACATGCACCTTGTATGGTTTCTTGCGATATGAATGATATGTTGGCAAAGCCTGTCAAAGAGAATGAGGTGAAGATTGCTCTATTCCAAATGTTTCCTACTAAGGCACCGGGGCCAGACGGATTCCCGACGCATTTTTTTCCAAAAGTATTGGCATTTGTGAGGTGAAGAGGTTACCAAGATTGTTATTCGAGTGTTGAAGGGAGAGGACTCCCCCGAGGAGATCAATAGGACGTTCATTGTCATCATCCCTAAGGTACATAACCCTACACTATTGTCTCCATTTCGGCCTATAAGCTTGTGCAACGTGATTTTCAAAATAGCATCTAAAGTACTAGCTAACCGTCTGAAGCATATTCTCCCGGAGATTATTTCTGAAGAACAATCGGCCTTTGTGCCAGGTCGCTTGATAACCGATAATGTCATTACAGCTTATGAGTGCTTGCATTTCATGAAGCATAACAGGAGCAAGAAGAACAGGCATTGCGCAGTTAAACTTGATATGATGAAAGCATACGACCGAGTGGAATGGGCGTATTTGGAGGCCATCATGAAGAAATTGGGCTTCTGCAATTCTTTTGTTGAACAAGTAATGAGAGGGGTGACTCCTGTCTCTTTTTCTCTACTATTTAATGGTGGACGTACCAGTGAATTCTCCCCTTCTAGAGGCATAAGGCAGAGCGATCTTATATCCTGGTACTTATTCTTATTGGCAGCGGAAGGGTTATCATGCATGCTGAAGAAAGCCAATGTGGATGGTGAATGTGAGGGAATTTAGATAGCAAACACGGTGCCAAAAGTAAACCATCTTCTTTTTGCTGATGATTGTCTTCTATTTAGCAGGGCGACTATCGAGCATGTCCACAATCTCAAGGAGATCCTCAACCTATACTGTCAAGCCTCGGGGAAGAGGATAAATAATGATAAGTCATCTATTTATTTTGGCAAAGGTGTTTCGGATCCGTGTAGAGCTTCCATTAAAGGAGTTATGGAGATACAGAAAGAATCCTTAAGTGAAAGATATCTGGGTCTCCCTTCCGATGTTGGGCGCACAAAGAACGGAGTCTTCTCTTATTTGAAGGACAGAGTATGGAAAAATGTGCAGGGTTAGATGGAAAAGTGTCTAGTGGGCAGCGGTAAGGAGGTTCTTATAAAATCAGTGGTGCAGGCGATCCCTACATACTCCATGGCACTGTTTAAGCTCCCAAGAGGCATGTGTCAACACATCTCAACGATGATTCGCAATTTCTGGTGGGGTAGTAGGCTTGGAGAGAGAAATACAACATGGGTCTCATGGGAAACCATGTGCATGCCAAAATACAAGGGTGGTCTGGGCTTTCGTGCTATGGAAATTTTTAACCTTGCCCTGTTAGCACGACAGGAGTGGAGGATTCTTACTGATCACAACACCCTTAGTGCCCGCATTCTTAGAAGCAGTTTATTTTCCCTCTTCGGATATTTTATCAGCTGAGTTGGGAGGAAGGCCGTCCCAAATCTGGAGATCCATATGTGAAGGAAGAGACATTTTGAGAATTGGCTTGATTAAGAGAATTGGTGACGGCCAGGACAAACATCTGGAATGATAACTGGTTGCCTAGGAATTTTAATATGCATCCACTTACCCCTATATCAGCAGATCCCCCATTATTTGTTTCAGAATTGATGTCACGTGTGACCCGTACATGGAATGATGAAGCGTTGGACATGCACTTGCTTCCGATGGACGCCGAGATCATTACGGTAATTCCAATCAGCTACAAAACACAGCCGGACTTCTATGCTTGGCAGTACGAAAGGACGGGCCTTTTCTCAGTCCGATCATGCTACAGGATGGTTGTAGAGACAAAGTATAGACCGGAAGCATGGTTAACGGGGCGAACAGAGAACTCGGATACGTTAAAACAACAGAAAGAATGGAAGAAGCTGTGGGGAGTACAGATGCCTGCCAAACTTTGAGTCTTCGCCTGGCGATTGGCCCGGGCGTCTCTCCCAATGGGCCAAGAACGGGTGAGGAAGCATATGACAGAAGATGCACCATGTCCGGTCTGTTTGGCTGCTGTCGACTCATGGAGGCATGCTCTCCTCAACTGTAACATGGCCAAAGGAGTGTGGTCACTCTGGGATGATGATGCACTACTCCCGGTCTAAGGCGACGAGACACTGGACCCCAAGCTTTGGCTTTTCAGTCTGTGTAATACATTGAGCAAGGATAAATTCATATCTGTCCTAGCCACACTATGGGCAATCTGGTGGGCAAGAAGAAGGGCTGTCCATGAACACGAGTTCCAGAGTCCATTGTTGACACATTTATTTATTGAGCGATACTTGCAGGAGATACATGAACTACCCAAGCGACGAACCGGATGTATAACAAACGTAACACCTAGCTCGCGAGGTACAGAATGGTTACCGCCGAACATTGGGGAGGTTAAAATGAATGTTGATGCAGCAGTGGCGAAATCTTCTCACATTGGTGCTGTTGGTGTGGTATGTCAAAGTGACCGTGGCGTATTCCTGGGGGCGTCAGCGGTAGTATTTCAAGGTGTGACAGAACCTGCTACTCTGGAGGCGTGTGCGTGCAGAGAAGCTTTAGCTCTTGCGGAGGACCTGGCCGTCTCAAAAGCACGCATTGCATCTGACTGTCTGAGAGTCATAAACGACCTAAAGAGTGAGCGGAACTTAGGCGAGTACTGCATAATCCTTAGAGAGATCAGCGATAGAAAGACGAGACTACAGAGTTGCGAGTTTGTCCACGAACACCGCACAAATAATGATGAGGCACACAGATTAGCTAGATCATCCACTACCCTTTGTATAGGTAGACATGTATGGCTTATTGATCCACCAGATTACATTTGTATCCCTTTAAACATTATTGAATGATATAAAGTGTGGTGGTCTTCTAAAAAAAAGGAGCTCTCTCAAGCCGGCAAACCCTATTTGGCGCCCGTTATAGGGAATTTTGCTAACGGGCGCCTGCAGCGCGCCCCCACTGCCGGGATTTTGGGTCGGCCCAGTTCCTTCCCTTCCCTTCTCTTTTTCTGTCAAACGTGGAAAAAAAGGTGCGCATGAAAGGATTCGAGCCTGCAACCTGCACCACACGGTAGCAACGCACAACATGTAACCAGTTGCTCATTTTTCTCCTTCTATTCTTTTCCCAGAATGTGACCGGTTTTTTTTTTGTTTTCTTTTTCTTTTGCAAATGCTTGAACTTTTCTCAATTTTTCCAAATAAAATAAAATTGATGAACATTTTTTTAGATTTGTGAACTTTTTTCATAATCGATGAACTTTTTTTCAAATCCGGTGAACTATTTTGGAATTTTGATGACCTTTTTTAAATCAATTATCTTATCTTCAAATTTTATGAACTTTTTTGAAATTCAATGAACTTTTTTTTGAAATTCGATTAACTTTTCGTCAAATTCTATGAACGCTTTTCAAAATTGATGAACCTTTATCAAATTTGATGAACGTTTTTCATTTTTTTTAAATTTGTGAACAATTTTCAATTTTCATGAACCTTTTTTTGCAAATTCGATGAACTTTGTTTTTGAAAGTCAATGAACTTTTTTCATGTTTGTGAACTTTTTCTTCCAAAATGAAGAACTCTTTTCAGAATCACGATATTTTTTCTAAATAATCCAAAAAATTGAAGTGGTACCATAGATGAATAAAATAGCACTGCGGCCTCGTTATTAAGAACCTGCCTCTGCTAGATGTCACCAGTAGCAAGTAGCTCGTTTGGTTTGTGGTACCTGTTTGTTATCACGCGGTGGCGAGTTCGTCCCGAGGTGAGCATCATTTTTTGGTTTTGCGAGCTTTTTATGTTCACTGGTTTGCACTCTTCATGGGCCGGCCAGGGGCGCCAACGAGCGCCTGCGGCGCCGTATAGGAGCTCCCCATCAAGCTAGGGTTCGCTATTTTTTTTCAAAAAAATAAAAACCAGCGTTCGCTAGCGAATTATGAAAAAGTTACTGTGGACGAAACAAAAAGGTGGAAAATCAACCGGTCCTTTAATATTAGGCATATAGATTGTCCGCAAATCCTTATATCCACGCCATATATGAGGATGTCGCAACGTTTCTGCACAGTCCTCCATGTAGGATGCGGTCCATCCGTAACATATTTTCTTTTTCTTTCTTTTTCTCTCTTCATCCTCATTAATCACATACATTTGATCGGACAATTTGAAAACAAAGTAGAAGTCATGATACATAAATAGAGGCGTAAAATAGACTACTTTCGTTACTGGTCTAGGCCGGCATCAGGTCTATTAAAAAATTAAAATTAATGTAGACACGTCGTTTCACATGAACAGAGGTGCAGGTTCATGTGGAGCAATTTTACGTGACTCGAAAGGTGGTTTTTTTATTGCTGCAGCTATGCAGTTTAAAATAGACTACTTTCGTTGCTGGTCTAGGCCGGCATCAGGATGTATTAAAAATTTAAAATTAATGTAGACGCTGCGTTTCACATGAACAAAGGTGCAGGTTCATGTGGAGCAATTTTACGAGACTCGAAAGGTGTTTTTTTACTGCTGCAGCAGTGCAGTTTAAACTGTTCGCACACGAACACGTTACCGTGTACCACCAACGCCGCGGATGATACATCGCAGCTCACGTTGAAGGAGACCCGCCCGGAAGCGCGGTACGCAAGCAATCCGGCAGGCGCTTTTGAAGACCCGAAACACCACACGCCCGGGAGGGACCCCGTCAGGGCGCGCGACGGCTATGGGCTGCCGTAGGTCGACCTGACCGCCCCTAGGGCCTCGAGGTTCGCCGCCCTGCAATGAAGAAGAACGAACGAAGTACGAGGAAGAAGAAAAACAAGGGAGAAGATAAAAGTAAAGGTAAATAAGAGGTGGCTGGACTTCCCGTGCAAGGAAAAGACTTGGATTCACGTCCAAAACCCTAGTCAAATACGGATTGGTTTTGTCCGAACTTTCCAAAACTGTTCGGTTTAAACTGGCTGCACCTTGCGGGTAATTTTTGACGTGGTAAACGACCTCGGATGGAAATGAGCCCAAAAGCAATCTTGACCGTTTCGACGAGATAAACCCCCGGACTTCTTGGTCCCCTTTATTGTAAAAGACATGGTCATTGTTTAAATAAAGTCGCTAAAGTTAAAAAAACTATAGTGTGAACAACATAATCCTCGACGTGTTCGTGCTGTGCTGCTCATGAGATTTGAGAAGGTGATGTGGACAGGACAATTAAGCACCAGAACGTGCGCAAGTATGACAAGTTAGGACCACGTACTGTATGGCCATCTCTGGAGCCTCATCCAGAGGAGCTGAGAGGTGACCACTGACCTGCATGGCGTTAATAATTTCTGGTGCACGGTCGCTAGCTTTTGTTATCTTTGTGTGCGATCATCCCTAGCAGAATTGGTAAAGGAAAACTTTTCACTCCAATGCACAGCCTTAAGAGCAACCTCAAGCGTGATAACCCAAACAGATGCGCGTTTTATTCATTTCTTATCCGTTTGGACTAGCAGCAGACGGATGTGTACGCTTTTGTGTTTAGGTCGACTGGTGGTCTCAATGGGTGGCCGACTCATTTTCTAGTTGTCCAAGAAAAAACAAGATCGGAAACACGTGACCAGAATAAACATAATTATACATTAAAAGGCCCTCAACCATCGGCTAAAGTCCACTTAAGCATTAAATAAAACAAAAAAACATGCCCCGCGCTGCCCTAGGGCTCAAGATGGCAACGGGGAAGAAACCACGGGGTTTTGCTTGCTCAAACCCATCTCCACGAGAAAACCGATATCGCAGTCCCGTCCGCGTCCCCATCACCGTGCGCAGGGGTAGATTTATGCCCGTCCCCTAAACCCGCCGGGTTTTCTAATTAAACCCACGGGGAACCCGTCCACATGAGCTTTCAATGAAAACAATAACATTTCAAAGAAAAACAGGAGGATATTACAGCAGCAGTAGGCGGTTGGGGGGCCTAGGTTTAGGTGTTGTGTTGTGCAGGACAGTCTTGAGGAGCGAGCGACACTGCAGCGACTCAGGAATGGGTTGGTTTGTACTCTGGGGCCTTGATAGTGGGGAGGGGGGCTCGGCCACTCGAGATGTGGCTTTGGGCCACCTGAGTTAAGATTGACAATTGCATGCTAAGAAAGCAAATTTTGATGGGTATTGTTTGGTTTCGGGTAGGGATAATACTAAAACGGGTTTAAACCTGCGAACAATCCGAGTTTTATAATGTACCCACTAGCAACCTCGCGAGGATAGAGTGTCGTCCATCTCCATCCCCTAATACGGTAAATACCCGCGGGGAGACGGGTTTCGAGGCCCCATTGTCATCTTGACCTAGGCCTGCCCTTTCCCTTGCCGTCATCGTCACCGGTGAGGTCAATGAAGGCTTGATACGTCTCCAACATATCTATAATTTTTTATTGTTCCATGCTGCTATATTATCAATCTTGGATGTTTTACATACATTTTCTAGCAACTTTATATTATTTTTGGAACTAACCTATTGACATAGTGCCCAGAGCTAGTTGTTATTTTATGCTTGTTTTTTCACTTTGCATAACATCAATACCAAACGGAGTCCAAATGCCACAAAGCTTTCTAGAGATATTTTTTCTGCCCAGAAGAGACTCAAAGAGCCCAAGAGGTGCACCAGAGTAGGCCTGTGGGGCCCACAAGACACCAGGGCGCGCCAGAGGTCCCAGGCGCGCCCTGGTGGCTAGTGGGTCCCCCGGCCTCGGTAAGCATCCTCCTTCTCCTCTTCCTCCTCCCTCCTCCCTCCTCAGTCCCACTCCTCCCTCCACTAGCCGCCTCTCCTCCTCCCCTCCTCCGTCCCCTGCTCCTCCCTCCTCCATCAACAACCCCTTCTCCATCCGCAACCCCTCCTCCCTCCCACTCCTCCATCCACGGCCCATCCTCCCTCCCCTCCTCCATGCACACAGTAAGGGTTTAGTTGATAGCTTATAGTTTTTAGATTTAGTTGATATGTAACACTTTCATTTAGTATGCTTCTAGGGTTTAGTTGATAGCTTATAGTGTTTAGAGTGAATTAGTAAAAATTCAAACATAGTTAAAGATTTAGTTGATATATAACACTTTGATTGTAGAATGTAGGTTTTTTGAATAGTAGAGATAGGTAGAATTTTGTTGTTAAAGGTAGATATAATTTTTTAGTAATACAAATTTTTTGTAAAAAAATAGTAATATAATTTTTTAGGTATAGAACTTTTTCAATTATAGAAATGTATTGCTATGCTATATGACAAATTTTTAGGTATCAAATTTAGTAATAGGAATTTCAGCAATCAAACTCTAAGTTATATTGTGAAATTAGGGCATTTTTCTATGGTTCAAGAAGTAGACAGTAAGTTATATACAAATTGGATATTTACTTCATAGCTTATAGGGGTTTTACAGAAATCAAGGAGCCCTGTATCATCCCCGCCGTCGTCCCCGTCACCGCCCCCCTCCGACCTCGAGGTGAGACCAGCCAAATCCCCATGTTGATGATGATGTATATGTTTGGATAGATGTAGTAGAGTAGTAGATGAGTAGATGTGACAATTTCCATTTAATAGAAAATTTTCAATGTAGGTCTTTCAAATATGATGGAGATTTAGACATGTCATGTAGTGTTGTGTACTACTAGTGCTTGCCCAAGTGGCCTATGTTTGCAGGGAACACCTCAAAGTGGCCTATGTTTTGTCGGAGTATTGATTAATTTCCATTCCAGCAAATTTCAAGCGTGTGTTATATGTCCTTTTTAGCAAAGTTCATGCCGGATTTTTTCGTGAATTTTGGCATGACTTGTGCTAGAATATGTAGGAAATATCGAGTGGCCTGGATATTCTCGAAAGATAATTAAACAACATTTTGGGTTGACTTGTGCTAGAATAATTTAGTTATTATAGTACATATATTGAAATTCTATCGCAATCAAACAATAGCATACATAAGAAATCATGCAACAGAATCGAAGTAAAGATCTCGGAAAACTTCGAAAACAAGCAAACAATTCTTTCAACAGAAAACAATTTATAACAGTACCAAAATTAGATGGATTTGGCCTTATCAGAAATTTTAGGTCAAGAGCTTCGATTTGCGAAAAGAATCAACTCAAACGGAGTTATGAAACTCAAGTTACGATCAAAAGAAGTTCAAATTCAAATCTGTTTGAATTATAATTTTAAAACTTTCAAAAATAAATTTGAGTTAGATTACTGGATAGATGAGATCAAAACGAAGAGTTTGGCGTTGGTTTCATCTAATTCCGACAAACGAGTAAAAAGTAGTGATCGTTTTAAGACTAGGTACTAATTTGTAAGAACTTAAATCGTGAAAAGGTCCCTTTCTTAAAATAACAGAAAAAAGAAAAAAATATATCTAAAGAACGTTCGTTTTCTAAACCTAACCAGCGAACGATAGCTAAATAACTAAACCCAAAAAAAAATGTAAACCAGGTTTATAAAAAAATAATCTAGGGTTTAAAAAAATGAAAAGAAAACCGTAAGAAAAGGATCGGTTCTACCGGCTCAACCGGCGGGTCGGGTCCGGCGGCGGTTCAGGTCGGGGCTCGGGTCCGGCATCGGGTCGTGGCGGCGGTAGTCCAGCGGCGGCGGGCTCCGGTGAGGCGGCAGGGCGGCGTCGGCAGCAGCGGCGGCGGGGTTGGAGGAGGAGAGA
>LR738713.1:858616059-858639393 GCA_902687465.1 Secale cereale | reverse complement strand
GGGGGGGGTTGCTTGCCTGGTTGCTCGGTGGCAAAAGCAAGATCGTCGGAGGGGGAACCAATCACCGGGACGGCGTCGGTCTCGGGAACGGCGTCAGTGTCGGACTCTACCGAGAGAGAAGAGGGGGAAGAAACAGATAAATACACAGCAAACATGCATCACAAAGCGTGCTAAGCTAACGCGCAATGCAGGGTTGCCTAAAAACATGTCTAGGTCATATTAGTTATTTTTAAGAAATTGTTTGGATTTATTTTATTAAAGTTGAGCACTATTCATTTATCGAAAACAGGTCAAAAGTTCCATGTTCATCTAGCTAGGGGCATCTGATGGGAATACGGAGAGCGTATCTAGATTCGTATCGAAATTCTGAGCAATTTTCATATATAAATTATTTTCATCGGAGTTACGGATTAAAAGATATGATTTTTCAAAGTTTAAATGATTTTCTGGATTTATTTAAATTAACAGAAAAAGGAAATATGACATCAGCATGATGTCATGCTGGCATCAGCAAGTCAACAGGACGGCTGACCAGTCAAATCTGACATGTGGGTCCAGTGGGACCCACATGTCAGCCTCTGTTCTTTTAACAGTGAATTAAACTAACTATTTAGATTAATTAGGGGGTGTGGGACCCACCTGTCATAGACTTATTTGTTAAACTAAACAGTTTTTATTTTTAAAACGTTTTAATTATTTCTAATTTCGCAGGGGGCCCACACGTCAGCCACTGGGGCCTGCCCAGTCAGCACGTTGACTGGTCAACCCAGTCAACGGGGCCCGTGGGGCCCTCTGGCAGTGACCCAGGGGTGGCCCCAGGTGTGCCACGACGGCGGTGGCCGGCGGCACAACGCCGGCGACCACGAAACGCGGCGGAGGCGCTCGGGCCTCGCCGGAATCGCGCTACAGAGGTCCATTCGACCCGCGCGTAGGCTCGTTCGAACGAGTAGTGAGCCGCGCATCCAACGCCGGTGGTCTCCGGGCCGGAGATGGCCGGAATCTTCGCCGGCGTTAAGCCGTGGCGGAGGAGTACTCGGGTGCTCGTCGGGGAAAGTGCTGCGGTGAGCTAAACGGGCGGGGCTAGGCACCTACGGCATCTACGTGCACTGGCAAGCACGACGGGCATGCTTGCGCGGGTGTTCGGCCACCGGAACATGGCCGTCGACGAGCTCGTGCGGCGACGAGCTCGGGCTTCGGTGAAACGACGGCTACGCGCACGGGACGGAGCGGAGAGGAGAGGGGAAGACGTGGGTGCTCACCGAGCGGCACACACGGTGGCCTTTGACAGATTAGGAGCTGCAGAACGGCGGGGCTCGTCGGAGTTGCGCCGGAGACAGAGAAGAAGGGGGCGGCGTCGACTGCTCGATGCAGAGGCCCCCAACTCCTCCAAGCGGCACCGGACGACGTGGACGACCTCGGCGGAGCGCTACGGCATGGTGGCGCTGCCAGGGGACGACGGTGGCCACGCTAACGACGACGAGTGGCTGCGGTGGCGCACGGGCGGCGGATCTGGGGGGAAGAAGGAGGCGATGCGAGCGAGGAGAGAGGGGGGGAAATGGATGAGGATGGAGGGGAGGCCGCAGGGGCTCGGCCTTATCGCCTCGCCGGCCCTGTGGCGGCAGCTGTCGACGGCTGCGGCGTCGAGCGCGCGGCGACCATGGCGCGTGCGACACGGCGGCGGGAGCAGGTGGAGGAGGGGAGATGGGCCGGGCCGGCTCGAGCCAGAGGAGGCGCCAGGTAAGTCTCTCCCCTCTCTGTTTTTCTTTTATTTAATTAACAGAGGGGAAAATGAAATGAATAGGCCACAATAAGATTTTTATGAAGAGTAGAAGTTGGTCCAAATATTACTTGGCAATATTCCCCAGCATCAAAAATTGGTTTGGGCAAATTTGTATCACTTTTGAAATATTCAAAAATGAAATAGGCATTTAATGTGCTGTTTTATCACTGTTTTAAATGCTCTAGTCCATTATTTGAGTTGCTGGTGATGTTATTTTTAACAACAGCATTTGTTTTGGAATATTTGCTAAATAATGAACATTATTCCATAATTTTTGGAACAACTTCATTTTGCATTTGAATTTGAATTGGAGTTTTCAGAGGAGTTTTGAAATGCTTATTTTAACCACTGTGATTATGCATTGTAAATGAACATGACATGGCATGATTAGCAGTTGATCACAGTGATCATTACAAGGGGGTGTTACAAGATCCCCCATCATTTGTTTCAGAATTGATGTCACGTGCGACCCGTACATGGAATGATGAAGCGTTGGACATGCACTTGCTTCCAATGGACGCCGAGATCATTAGGCAAATTCCAACCAGCTACAAAACACAGCCGGACTTCTATGATGCAGTATGAAAGGACCGGCAATTTCTCAGTCCGATCATGCTACAGGATGGTTGTAGAGACAAAGTATAGACGGGAAGCATGGTTAACGGGGTGAACAGAGGACTTGGATACGTTCAAACAACATAAAGAATGGAAGAAGCTGTGGGGGGTACAGATGCCTGCCAAACTTTGAGTCCTCGCCTGGCGATTGGCCCGGGCGTCTCTCCCAATGGGCCAAGAACGGGTGAGGAAGCATATGACAGAAGATGCAACCTGTCCGGTCTGTTTGGCTGCTGTCGACTCATGGAGGCATGCTCTCCTCAAGTGTAACATGGCCAAAGGAGTGTGGTCACTCCGGGATGATGATGCACTACTCCCGGTCTATGGCGACGAGACACTGGACCCCAAGCTTTGGCTTTTCAGTCTGTGTAATACATTGTGCAAGGATAAATTCATCTCTGTCCTAGCCACACTATGGGCAATCTGGTGGGCAAGAAGAAGGGCTGTCCATGAACACGAGTTCCAGAGTCCATTGTCGACACATTTATTTATTGAGCGATACTTGTAGGAGATACATGAACTACCCAAGCGACGAACCGGATGTATAACAAACATAACACCTAGCTCGCGAGGTACAGAATGGTTACCGCCGAACATTGGGGAGGTTAAAACGAATGTTGATGCAGCGGTGGCGAAATCTTCTCACATTGGTGCTGTTGGTGTGGTCTGTCAAAGTGACCGTGGCGTATTCCTGGGGGCGTCAGCGGTAGTATTTCAAGGTGTAACAAAACCTGCTACTCTGGAGGCGTGTGCGTGTAGAGAAGCTTTAGCTCTTGCGGAGGACCTGGCCGTCTCAAAAGCACGCATTGCATCTGACTGTCTGAGAGTCATAAACGACCTAAAGAGCGAGCGGAACTTAGGCGAGTACTACATAATCCTTTGAGAGATCAGCGATAGAAAGACGAGACTACAGAGTTGCGAGTTTTTCCACGAACACCACGCAAATAATGATGAGGCACACAGACTAGCTAGATCATCCACTACCCTTTGTATTGGTAGACATGTGTGGCTTATTGATCCACCGGATCACATTTGTATCCCTTTAAACATTATTGAATGATATAAAGTGTGGTGGTCTTCTAAAAAAAGGAGCTCTCTAAAGCCGACAAACCCTATTTGGCGCCCGTTATAGGGCATTTTGCTAACGGGCGCCTCCAGCGCGCACCCACTGCCGGGATTTTGGGCCGGCCCAGTTCCTTCCCTTCCCTTCTCTTTTTCTGTCAAACGTGGAAAAAAAGGTGCGCGTGAAAGGATTCAAGCCTGCAACCTGCACCACACGGTAGCAACGCACAACATGTAACCAGTTGCTCATTTTTCTCCTTCTATTCTTTTCCCAGAACGTGACCGGGTTTTTTTTCTGTTTCTTTTTTGTTTTCTTGTTCTTTTGCAAATGCGTGAACTTTTCTCAATTTTTCCGAATAAAATAAAATTGATGAACTTTTTTCAGAATCGATGAACTTTTTTTTCAAATTTGATGAACTTTTTTCAAATCCGGTGAACTATTTTGAAATTTTGATGACCTTTTTTATAAAAAAATCAATTATCTTATCTTCAAATTTTATGAACTTTTTGGAAATTCAATGAACTTTTTTTGAAAATCGATTAACTTTTCGTCAAATTCTATGAACGCTTTTCAAAATTGATGAATCTTTATCAAATTCGATGAACGTTTTTCAAATTTTTTAAATCTGTGAACATTTTTCAATTTTGATGAATTTTTTTTTTTGCAAATTCGATGAACTTTGTTTTTGAAAGTCAATGAACCTTTTTCATGTTTGTGAACTTTTTCTTCCAGAAAGAAGAACTTTTTTCAGAATCACGATCTTTTTTCTAAATAATCCAAAAAATTGAAGTGGTACCATAGATGAATAAAATAGCACTGCAGCCTCGTTATTAAGAACCTGCCTCTGTTAGGTGTCACAAGTAGCAAGTAGCTCGTTTTGTTTGTGGCACCTGTTTGTTATCACGCGGTGGCGAGTTCGAATCCCGAGGTGAGCATCATTTTTTCCCGTTTTTGGTTTTACGAGCTTTTTATGTTCACTGGTTTGCGCTCTTCATGGGCCGGCCAGGGGCGCCAACGAGCGCCTGCAGCGCCGTATAGGAGCTCCCCATCAAGCTATCGTTCGCTAGCGACGTATGAAAAAGTTACTGTGGACGAAAAAAAATGGAAAATCAATCGGTCCTTTAATATTAGGCATATAGATTGTCCGTAAATCCTTATATCCACGCCATATATGAGGATGTCGGGACGTGTCTGGACAGTCCTCCACGTAGGATGCGGTCCATCCGAACCACATTTTCTCTTTCTTTATTTTCCTCTCTTCATCCTCATTAATCACATACATTTGACCGGACAATTTGAAAACAAAGTAGAAGTCAAGATACATAAACAGAGGCTTAAAATATACTACTTTCGTTGCTGGTCTAGGCCGGCATTAGGTCTATTAAAAGATTAAAAATTAATGTAGACGTGTCGTTTCACATGAACAGAGGTGCAGGTTCATGTGGAGCAATTTTACGTGACTCAAAAGATGGTTTTTTATTGCTGCAGCTGTGCAGTTTAAAATAGACTACTTTCGTTGCTGGTCTAGGCCGGCATCAGGGTGTATTAAAAATTTAAAATTAATGTAGACGCTTCGTTTCACATGAACAGAGGTGCAGGTTCATGTGGAGCAATTTTACGTGACTCGAAAGGTGTTTTTTTATAGCTGCAGCTGTGCAGTTTAAACTGTCCACACACGAACATGTCACCGTGTACCTCCAATGTCGAGGGTGATCCATCGCAGCTCACGTTGAAGGAGACCCGCCCGGAAGCGCGGTACGCAAGCAATCCGGCAGACGCTTTTGAAGACCCGAAACCCCACACGCCCGGGAGGGACCCCGCCAGGGCGCGCGACGGCTATGGGCTGCCGTAGGTCGACCTGATCGCCCCTAGGGCCTCGAGGTTCGCCGCCCTGCAATGAAGAAGAACGAACGAAGAACGAGGAAGAAGAAAAACAAGGGAGAAGATAAAAGTAAAGGTAAAAGATGATAGATTGATTTGTCGATTGTGCGTTGTTCAATCGGCCGTCACCCCTTAGGTAAATAAGAGGTGGCTGGACTTCCCGTGCAAGGAAAAAGCTTGGATTCACGTCCAAAACCCTAAGCAAATACGGATTGGCTTTGTCCGAACTTTCCAAAACTGTTCGGTTTAAACTGGCTGCACCTTGCGGGTAATTTTGAGGTGGTAAACGACCTCGGATGGAAATGAGCCCAAAAGCAATCTTGACCGTTTCGACGAGACGAACAACTTCATGTTGAACGTTTTTTGATCAAAGGTCATCTTGAGGCGTAATTGGCCGAACAGTGCTCTGGATACAAAATCTCAGTATTTCAAACACAACTTCGGCCTTCGAGATGAGATCGGATGGTGATGGTCCAAACTTTAAAGATGTTCATATCGATAATACAATTTTTTTATGTACACCACTTCTCCATTTGAGGTCATATTAATTAAGTCCTTGACCGTGACAAAATCTGATGTCAACATAAACAACATGCACTTGATGCTCCTATGATGGAGGCGTTAGCTGTGTTATTGGGGTACAACTTGCAGATGAGCTTGGTATTCTATCTATTGCAGTTGAGAGTGATTCATTGGAGATTGTCTAGGCTATCTAGAATCCGCCCGAGTATCGGGCGTCGGGAGCAGTGATTACCGATGATTGTTGAAAGTTGATGAGTTCTTTCGGCAAAGCGACTATAAGTCATTGTGTGCGAGAAACTAATGGGTGTGCTGACGAACTTGCTCGCTTTAGTTTAGAAGGACAGGAAACAGGGGTGTGGAATGATAAACCCCCGGGCTTCTTTATCCCCTTTATTGTAAAAGACATGGTCATTGTTTAAATAAAGTCGCTAAAGTTAAAAAAAAACTATAGTGTGAACAACATAATCCCCAACGTGTTCGTGCTCTCCTGCTCATGAGCTTTGAGGAGGTGATGTGGACAGGACAATTAAGCACCAGAACGTGCGCGAGTATGACAAGTTAGGACCACGTACTGTATGGCCATCTCTGGAGCCTCATCCAGAGGAGCTGAGAGGTGACCACAGACCTGCATGGCGTTAATAATTTCTGGTGCACGGTCGCTAGCTTTTGTTATCTTTGTGTGCGATCATCCCTAGCAGAATTGGTAAAGGAAAACTTTTCACTCCAATGCACAGCGTTAAAAGCAACCTCAAGCGTGCTAACCCAAACAGGATGCGCGTTTTATCCGTTTCTTATCCGTTTGGACTAGCAGCAGACGGATGTGTACGCTTTTGTGTTTAGGTCGACCGGTGGTCTCAATGGGTGGCCGACTCATTTTCTACATGTCCAAGAAAAAATAATATCGGAAACACGTGACCAGAATAAACATAATTATACAATAAAAGGCCATCAATCACCGGCCAAAGTCCACTTAAGCATTAAATAAAACAAAAAAAACATGCCCTGCGCTGCCCTAGGGCTCAAGATGGCAACGGGGACGAAACCCTAGGGCTCAAGATGGCAACGGGGATGAAACTGTTGGGGGTACGTAGCATAATTCAAAATTTTCTACGCTTTCACCAAGATCCAACTATGGAGACATCTAGCAACGAGCGAGTAAGAGTGCATCTACATACCGTTATGGAGATTGCGAGCGGAAGCTTTCGAAGAAGCGTGGATGCAGTAGTCGTACTCTTCGCGTTCTTCGTCACCGATGATCTAGCGCCGAACGGACGGCACCTCCGCGTTCAACACACGTCCGGTGCAGCAACGTCACCTCCTTCTTGATCCAGCAAGGGGGGAGGAGAAGTCGTCAGAGATCCGGCAGCACGACGGCGTGATGACGGATGCAGTGGAGATCGCAGCAGGGCTTCGCCGGGCGCCCTGCGTGGGAGTATGGAGGTGTGACGGGAGGGGGAGAGGCGCCAAGGCAGTCGTGCGGCTGCCCTCTCCCTCCCCACATATATATAGGGGGGCAGGGGGTGCGCCAGGGCCCCTGCAGATCCAATCTGCAGGGGGGGCGGCGGCCAGGGGGGTTCCTTGCCCCCCAAGGCTAGTGGGCGCCCCCTCCCCCTAGGGTTTCAACCCTAGGCGCATGGGGAGGTGGGCCCCTAGTGGTGCGCCAGCCCATTAGGGCTGGACACTTCCCCTTGCGGCCTAGGGGCCCCACCGGGATGGGTGGCCCCACCGGGATGGGTGGCCCCACCCGGTGGACCCCCGGGGCCCCTCCGGTGGTCCCGGGACGCTCCCGGTGACCCCCGAAGATCACCCGATGGCCGAAACTGGACTTCCTATATATCAATCTTTACCTCCGGACCATTCCGGAACTCCTCGTGACGTCCGGGATCTCATCCGGGACTCCGAACAACTTTCGGGTTTCCACGTGCATTTATCTCTACGACCCTAGCGTTACCGAACCTTAAGTGTGTAGACCCTACGGGTTCGGGAGACACGTAGACATGACCGAGACGTCTCTCCGGTCAATAACCAACAGCGGGATCTGGATACCCATGTTGGTTCCCACGTGTTCCTCGATGATCTTCATCGGATGAACCACCGTGTCAAGGATTCACTCAATCCCGTATGTTATTCCCTTTGTCCATCGGTACGGTACTTGCCCGAGATTCGATCGTCGGTATTCCCGATACCTTGTTCAATCTCATCATGGCAAGTCTCTTTACTCGATCCGTAATCCATCATCCCGTGACTAACTACTTAGTCACATTGAGCTCATTATGATGATGTCTTACCGAGTGGGCCCAGAGGTACCTCTCCGTCATACGGAGTGACAACATCCCAGTCTCGGTTCGTACCAACTCAACAGACACTTTCGGAGATACCCGATGTGTACCTTTATAGCCACCCAGTTACGTTGTGACGTTTGGCACACCCAAAGTACTCCTACGGTATCCGGGAGTTGTACAACCTCATGGTCTAAGGAATAAATACTTGACACCGAAAAGCTTATGCATTACGAACTATACGATCTCGTGTTACGCTCAAGTTTGGGTCTTGTCCATCACATCATTCTCCTAATGATGTGATCCCGTTATCACTGACATCCTATGTACATGGTCAGGAAACCGTGACCATCTGTTGATCAACGAACTGGTAACTAGAGGCCTACCAGGGACTCATTGTGGTCTATGTATTCACACATGTATCGCTGTTTCCGTACAATACAATTCAAGCATGAATAACAGACAATTATCATGAACAAGGAGATATAATAATAATGCTTTTATTATTGCCTCTAGGGCATATCTCCAACAGTCTCCCACTTGCACTAGAGTCAATAATCTAGTTACATTGTGATGAATCGAACACCCATAGAGTTCTGGTGTTGATCATGTTTTGCTCGTGAAAGAGGTTTAGTCAACGGGTCTGCTACATTCAGATCCGTATGCACTTTAAAAATATCTATGTCTCCATCCTGAACATAATTCCGGATGGAGTTGAAACGGCGCTTGATGTGCTTGGTCTTCTTGTGAAACCTGGGCTCCTTGGTAATGGCAATAGCACCAGTGTTGTCACAGAAGAGAGTCATCGGGCTTGACGCGCTTGGAATGACTCCTAGGTCGGTGATGAACTCCTTCATCCAGACTCCTTCCTGCGCTGCTTCAGAAGCAGCTATGTACTCCGCTTCACATGTAGATGCTGCCACGACGCTCTGCTTGCAACTGCACCAGCTGACTGCCCCTCCGTTCAAAATATACACGTATCCGGTTTGAGACTTAGAGTCATCCAGATCTGTGTCGAAGCTGGCATCGACGTAACCCTTTACGACGAGCTCTTCGTCACCTCCATAAACGAGAAACATATCCTTAGTCCTTTTCAGGTACTTCAGGATGTTCTTGACCGCTGTCCAGTGTTCCGTACCGGGATCACTTTGGTACTTCCCTACCAAACTTATGGCAAGGTTCACATCAGGTCTGGTACACAACATGGCATACATGATAGAACCTATGGCCGAGGCATAGGGAATGACACTCATCTTTTCTCTATCTTCTGCCGTGGTCGGCGACTGAGCCTTGCTCAATCTCATACCTTGCAAAACAGGCAAGAATCCTTTCTTTGACTGATCCATATTGAACTTCTTCAATATTTTGTCAAGGTATGTACTTTGTGAAAGACCAATGAGGCGTCTCGATCTATCTCTATAGATTTTGATGCCTAATATGTAAGCAGCTTCTCCAAGGTCCTTCATTGAAAAACTTTTATTCAAGTAGGCCTTTACATTTTCCAAGAATTCTATATCATTTCCCATCAGCAATATGTCATCCACATATAATATGAGAAACGCCACAGAGCTCCCACTCACTTTCTTGTAAATACAGGCTTCTCCATAAGTCTGTATAAATCCAAACGCTTTGATCACCTCATCAAAGCGAATATTCCAACTCCGAGATGATTGCACCAGCCCGTAAATCGAGCGCTGGAGCTTGCATACCTTGTTAGCGTTCTCTGGATCGACAAAACCTTCCGGTTGCATCATATACAACTCTTCCTTGAGGAAGCCGTTAAGGAATGCTGTTTTGACATCCATTTGCCATATCTCATAATCATAGAATGCGGCAATAGCTAACATGATTCTGACTGACTTCAGCATCGCTACGGGAGAGAAAGTCTCGTCGTAGTCAATCCCTTGAACTTGTCGATAACCCTTAGCGACAAGCCGAGCCTTATAGATGGTCACATTACCATCCGCGTCTGTCTTCTTCTTAAATATCCATTTGTTTTCTATGGCGTGCCTGTCATCAGGCAAGTCCACCAAAGTCCATACTTTGTTTTCATACATGGATTCTATCTTGGATTTCATGGCTCCAAGCCATTTATTGGAATCCGGGCCCGCCATCGCTTCTTCATAGTTCGAAGGTTCACCGTTGTCTAACAACATGATTTCCAGGACAGGGTTGCCGTACCACTCTGGTGCGGAACGTGCCCTTGTGGACCTTCGAAGTTCAGTAGTAACTTGATCTGTTTCTTCATGATCATTATCATCAACTTCCTCCCTTGTCGGTGCAGGCACCTCAGGAACAGTTTCCTGCACTGCGCTACTTTCCGGTTCAGGAGGGGTGACTGTCACCTCATCAAGTTCTACTTTCCTCCCACTCACTTCTTTCGAGAGAAACTCTTTCTCCAGAAAGCATCCATTCTTGGCAACAAAGACTTTGCCTTCGGATCTGTGGTAGAAGGTATACCCAATTGTTTCCTTTGGGTATCCTATGAAGTCGCATTTCTCCGATTTGGGTTCGAGCTTTTCAGGTTGAAGTTTCTTGACATAAGCATCGCAACCCCAAACTTTTAGAAACGACAGCTTCGGTTTCTTGCCAAACCAAAGTTCATACGGAGTCATCTCAACGGATTTCGACGGAGCCCTATTTAAAGTGAATGCGGCAGTCTCTAAAGCATAACCCCAAAAAGATAGCGGTAAATCGATGAGGGACATCATAGATCGCACCATGTCCAACAGAGTACGATTTCGACGTTCGGACACACCGTTACGTTGAGGTGTTCCGGGCGGTGTCAATTGTGAAACAATTCCACAGCTCCTAAGGTGTGTGCCAAATTCATGACTTAAATATTCACCCCCACGATCTGATCGTAAGAACTTTATTTTTCTGTCACGTTGATTCTCAACCTCATTCTGAAATTCCTTGAACTTTTCAAAGGTCTCAGACTTGTGTTTCATCAAATAGATATACCCGTATCTACTCAAGTCATCCGTGAGGGTGAGAACATAACGGTAGCCTCCGCGAGCCTCAACACTCATTGGACCGCACACATCGGTATGTATGATTTCCAACAAGTTGGTTGCTCGCTCCATTGTTCCGGAGAACGGAGTTTTGGTCATCTTGCCCAAGAGGCACGGTTCGCACGTGTCAAATGATTCATAATCAAGAGACTCTAGAACTCCATCTGAATGGAGCTTCTTCATACGTTTGACACCAATATGACCAAGGCGGCAATGCCACAAGTATGTGGGACTATCATTATCAACTTTACATCTTTTGGCATCTACACTATGAATATGTGTATCACTACGTTCGAGATTCATCAAAAATAAACCATTGACCAGCGGGGCATGACCATAAAACATATCTCTCAAATAAATAGAACAACCATTATTCTCTGATTTGAAAGAATAGCCATCTCGCATAAGACGAGATCCAGATACAATGTTCATGCTCAAAGCTGGTACTAAATAACAATTATTAAGGTTTAAAACTAATCCCGAGGGTAGATGTAGAGGTAGCGTGCCGACAGCGATCACATCGACCTTGGAACCATTCCCGACGCGCATCGTCACCTCATCCTTCGCCAGTCTCCGTTTATTCCGCAGCTCCTGTTTTGAGTTACAAATATGAGCAACTGCACCGGTATCGAATACCCAGGAGCTACTACGAGTGCTGGTAAGGTACACATCAATAACATGTATATCATATATACCTTTGACGTTGCCGGCCTTCTTGTCTGCTAAGTATTTGGGGCAGTTCCGCTTCCAGTGACCCGTTCCCTTGCAATAAAAGCACTCTGTCTCAGGCTTGGGTCCATACTTTGGCTTCTTCCCGGCAACTGGCTTACCGGGCGCGGCAACTCCTTTGCCGTCCTTCTTGAAGTTCTTCTTACCCTTGCCTTTCTTGAACTTAGTGGTTTTATTGACCATCAACACTTGATGTTCTTTCTTGATATCTACCTCCGCTGATTTTAGCATCGAATACACCTCGGGAATGGACCTCTCCATCCCCTGCATATTGAAGTTCAGCACGAAGCTCTTGAAGCTTGGTGGGAGCGACTGGAGGATTCTGTCAACGACCGCTTCATCTGGGAGATTCATTCCCAGCTGAGACAAGCGGTTGTGCAATCCTGAAATCTTGAGGATGTGCTCACTGACAGAACTGTTTTCCTCTATCTTACAGCTATAGAATGCGTCGGAGACATCATATCTCTCGACTCGGGCATGAGCTTGGAAAACCATTTTCAGCTCTTGGAACATCTCATATGCCCCGTGGTGCTCAAAACGCTTTTGGAGCCCCGATTCTAAACTGTAAAGCATGCCGCACTGAACCAGGGAGTAATCATCACAACGTGACTGCCAGGCGTTCATAACGTCTTGGGTCGCCGGGAGAACGGGTGCATCACCTAGCGGTGCTTCTAGGACATATGATCTCTTGGCAGCTATGAGGATAATCCTCAGGTTACGGACCCAATCCGTATAGTTGCTACCATCGTCTTTCAGCTTGGTTTTCTCTAGGAACGCGTTGAAGTTGAGGGAAACCTGAGCGTGGGCCATTTGATCTACAAGAGATATTGTAAAGAATTTAGACTAAGTTCATGATAATTAAGTTCATCTTAATCAAATTTCATTGAACTCCCACTCAGAATGACATCTCTCTAGTCATCTTAAGTGATACACGATCCGAATCGACTAGCCCGTGTCCGATCATCACGTGAGACGGACCAGTCATCAACGGTGAACATCTTCATGTTGATCGTATCTTCTATACGACTCGTGTTCGACCTTTCGGTCTTCCGTGTTCCGAGGCCATGTCTGTACATGCTAGGCTCGTCAAGTGAACCCTAAGTGTATCGCGTGTGTAAATCTGTCTTACACCCGTTGTATGCGAACGTTAGAACCTATCACACCCGATCATCACGTGGTGCTTCGGAGCAACGAGCTTTAGCAACGGTGCACAGTTAGGGGAAACACAATACTTGAAATTTTAGTGAGAGATCATCTTATTTACATAAACATGATAAACATCACATGCAATCAATTAAAGTGACATGATATGGCCAATATCATCTTGCTCCTTGGATCACCATCTTCGGGGCACCATGATCATCTTGTCACCGGCTCGACACCATGATCTTCATCATCATGATCTCCATCATCGTGTCTTGAAGAAGTCGTCACGCCAACTATTACTTCTACTACTATGGCTAACGTTTAGCAATGAAGTAAAGTAATTACATGGCGTTATTCAGTGACACGCAGGTCATACAATAATTAAGACAACTCTTATGGCTCCTGCCGGTTGTCAAGTTCATCGACATGCAAGTCGTGATTCCCTATTACAAAAACATGATCAATCTCATACATCACATATATCATTCATCACATCTTCGTTTTGGCCATACCACGTCACATAGCACATGCTGCAAAAACAAGTTAGACGTCCTCTAATTGTTGTTTGCAAATTTTACGTGGCTTCTATAGGATTTCTAGCAAGAACGTTTCTTACCTACGCCAAAACCACAATTTGATTTGTCAACTTCTATTTACCCTTCATAAGGACCCTTTTCATCGAATCCGATCCGACTAAAGTAGGAGAGACAGACACCCGCCAGCCACCTTATGCATCTAGTGCATGTCTGTCGGTGGAACCAGTCTCACGTAAGCGTACGTGTAAAGTCGGTCCGGGCCGCTTCATCCCACAATACCGCCGAATCAAGATTGACTAGTAACGGTAAGAAAGTTGAACAAACTCAAACGCCCACAACTGCCTTGTGTTCTACTCGTGCAAGATGCTACGCATAAAACCTAGCTCAGATGCCACTGTAGGGGTACGTAGCATAATTCAAAATTTTCTACGCTTTCACCAAGATCCAACTATGGAGACATCTAGCAACGAGCGAGTAAGAGTGCATCTACATACCGTTATGGAGATTGCGAGCGGAAGCTTTCGAAGAAGCGTGGATGAAGTAGTCGTACTCTTCGCGTTCTTCGTCACCGATGATCTAGCGCCGAACGGACGGCACCTCCGCGTTCAACACACGTCTGGTGCAGCAACGTCACCTCCTTCTTGATCCAGCAAGGGGGGAGGAGAAGTCGTCAGAGATCCGGCAGCACGACGGTGTGATGACGGATGCAGTGGAGATCGCAGCAGGGCTTCGCCGGGCGCCCTGCGTGGGAGTATGGAGGTGTGACGGGAGGGGGAGAGGCGCCATGGCAATCGTGCGGCTGCCCTCTCCCTCCCCACATATATATAGGAGGCCAGGGGGTGCGCCAGGGCCCCTGCAGATCCAATCTACAGGGGGGCGGCGGCCAGGGGGGGTTCCTTGCCCCCCAAGGCTAGTGGGCGCCCCCTTCCCCTAGGGTTTCAACCCTAGGCGCATGGGGAGGTGGGCACCTAGTGGTGCGCCAGCCCATTAGGGCTGGACACTTCCCCTTGCGGCCTAGGGGCCACACCGGGATGGGTGGCCCCACCCGGTGGACCCCCGGGGCCCCTCCGGTGGTCCCGGGACGCTCCCGGTGACCCCCGGAGATCACCCGATGGCCGAAACTGGACTTCCTATATATCAATCTTTACCTTCGGACCATTACGGAACTCCTCGTGACGTCCGGGATCTCATCCGGGACTCCGAACAACTTTCGGGTTTCCACGTGCATTTATCTCTACGACCCTAGCGTTACCGAACCTTAAGTGTGTAGACCCTACGGGTTCGGGAGACACGTAGACATGACCGAGATGTCTCTCCGGTCAATAACCAACAGCGGGATCTGGATACCCATGTTGGTTCCCACGTGTTCCTCGATGATCTTCATCGGATGAAACACCGTGTCAAGGATTCACTCAATCCCGTATGTTATTCCCTTTGTCCATCGGTACGGTACTTGCCCGAGATTCGATCGTCGGTATTCCCGATACCTTGTTCAATCTCGTCATGGCAAGTCTCTTTACTCGATCCATAATCCATCATCCCGTGACTAACTACTTAGTCAGATTGAGCTCATTATGATGATGTCTTACCGAGTGGGCCCAGAGGTACCTCTCCGTCATACGGAGTGACAACATCCCAGTCTCAGTTCGTGTCAACTCAACAGACACTTTCGGAGATACCCGATGTGTACCTTTATAGCCACCCAGTTACGTTGTGACGTTTGGCACACCCAAAGTACTCCTACGGTATCCGGGAGTTGTACAACCTCATGGTCTAAGGAATAAATACTTGACACCGAAAAGCTTATGCATTACGAACTATACGATCTCGTGTTATGCTCAAGTTTGGGTCTTGTCCATCACATCATTCTCCTAATGATGTGATCCCGTTATCACTGACATCCTATGTCCATGGTCAGGAAACCGTGACCATCTGTTGATCAACGAACTGGTAACTAGAGGCCTACCAGGGACTCATTGTGGTCTATGTATTCACACATGTATCGCTGTTTCCGTACAATACAATTCAAGCATGAATAACAGACAATTATCATGAACAAGGAGATACAATAATAATGCTTTTATTATTTACTCTAGGGCATATCTCCAACAGAAACCACCGGGTTTTGCTTGCTCAAACCCATCTCCACGAGAAAACCGATATTGCAGTCCCGTCCGCGTCCCCATCACCGTGCGCAGGGATAGATTTTTGCCCGTCCCCTAAACCTGCCGGGTTTTCTAATTAAACCCACGGAGAACCCGTCCACATGAGCATTCAAGGAAAACAATAACATTTCAAAGAAAAACAGGAGGATATTACAACAGCAGGTGGCGGTTGGGGTCCATATTTAGGTGTTGTGTTGTGCGGGACAGTCTTGAGGAGCGAGCGACACTGCAGCGACCGAGGAATGGGTTGGTTTGTACTCTGGGGCCTTGATGGTGGGGAGGGGGGCTCGGCCACTCGAGATGTGGCTTTGGGCCACTTGAGTTAAGATGGACAATTGCATGCTAAAAAGGTAAATTTTGACGGGTATTGTTTGGTTTCGGGTAGGGATAGTACTAAAACGGGTTTAAACCTGCGAACAATCCAGGTTTTATAATGTACCCATCAGCAGCCTTGCGGGGATAGAGTGTCGTTCACTAGTGCAGAACCGGGCAATAGCACCGGTTCGTAAGGCCCTTTAGTGCCGGTTCCATAACCGGCACTAAAGTGTGGTCACTAAAGGCCCCCCCCTTTAGTACCGGTTCAGCACGAACCGGTGCTAAAGGGCAACCACGTGGCACGAGCCAGCTCCATGGGCCGGGAGCCCTAACCAACCGGTACTACAAGGTTTGGGGGGGTTTTTGGTTTTGTGATTTCTTTTTCATTTAATTTTGTGTTTTCCATTTAATTTTTTTCGTTTGCTGGTATTTTACGATACTACACATCGTACACGTTATGCATATATATATATATATATATATATATATATATATATATATATAAATAGAATTTCTAGTAGAACTAATCATATATATATATCATCAAATGTCTCACACAAACCACCGAATATTCACACATACACACATGTATAGCTCTGTACAATTTCTCCTACATTTTGGCTTCGGAGCCAGTGGCATTAGCCTAATTGGTGCCTTCGGAGCACGATGACAATTGGAAGTGTTTCATGGGGGCGGTAGCGGGTAATGGTATTTTCCCTTCGGATCTATGACCTGGTCGAGCAAAAATCCCGCTATTTCCTCTTGAAGTGCTTGTACGCGCTCCGTTTCTAGGAGCTTGTCCCGCACCTCTTTGAACTGTTAAGAAGGAGATCAATATGCATGTTTATTAGTTGTGTGACTAGATATCGATAATGGTGTAAAAATTGTGAATAGTGTTCTTACAAACGTACCCATTCCTGTCTTTGAGATCTCCTCCTTTCGGACGTCATCATGCGAATGTTCTCGCAAACGCAGTATGCACACAGATCAGTCCCCGGCGCCTGCTTCAGGGCCTTTACGAGAATGGAATTTGATCAGATAATAATTAATCAAGCATGATAATTAAAGAGATAATGGTAGCTAGCTAGCTAGCTAGTACTACTTAATTACTTACCTTGGGTAGAAACCATTTCAGGCTTTGTTTCCATTCGCCTGGAGTGACGCTGATGAACCTTGCCCAAGCCCTGCCCGCCGACAAAGAAAATGAATAAATGGGTTATTAAATAGTTCATATCAGGAAATGACGAACTAAATAGGCCGAGATATATAGTTAATAATGATTGAAATTACCTGTTGACTATCCCTTTCAAGATGGTGTAGTCACTTTGTTTTTTAAGTAGTGAGTCGAGTACTTCAACTGTTCCGGCGTCAACTTTAATGATACACATGATCCAGTGAAATCTGCATGCACACACGTTTGGATGTTTTAATTAAGCGGACATATGTAAGCAAAAACATGTAGCTAGCTAGTAGGCAAAGACAGAGAATTTATAGTACAAGAGAGTGTGACTCACTGCAAGTTGTAAGGAAGTAGTATATCATCATTGTATTTGAGGCACTTCAAGAACTCTAGCATGCTGTCCTCTACATGCTTTTTATAATATTCACCTAGATTCCATGTGTATTCATTAACGGTGTTTGGGTCAATGAACCCAATGCCATAGCGTCCAGCTTTTTTCATTTCATACATCTTCATCCTGCATAATACCACAGAAAAGAATATAGTGAGGATAATTACAGGTAATGATTGATCAAAAGGATCACTACAGCTAGCTTGAGACTTAAATTATAGAAAGAAATCACTTCTTGACTTCCACCATGAGGGACACTCGATTGGAACTCTTGGTAATGTCCATGTACCATTGATGCAATTCATACATTCTCGTTGGGAGCTTCTTGACCTCGTCTGGCTTGACCAAAGGTTCGTCCCGGACATATTTCCGTTTTATTTCCTCCTCTGTAAGCACAGGCATGGGCTCGATCTCGAGGAGTTGTCCAACAGTGATGTTGAGAATTTCAGCCTGCTTTATATGCTCCTCGGTTCAATGTTGGGGATATCGCTTATCGGAAACTTATCGGTCGACCCATGATAAGGGGTAAATCAGACAGTTTATCGGCATATCGACCGATTTATCGCCATGTCGGTTGATTTATCGGCTGATTTATCTTATCGGACAGACACAGATAAGCGATAAATTGGCCGATTTATCGGAATATCGGAAGATATCTTGAACAGTGCCTCGGTTATTACCACATTGCCGTCCCCGGGAACGTAAACTGTTTGCCCACAATAATATTGGGCGCACGTACTCTCACGTGTTGTTGGCACAACAAGCGAGGGGATCGATTGCGCCGCCTGTTCTCCCAGCTAGGGAACGGTTTTCCCGCTTTTTTTGATAGCTGTTTGTTGTTTGCTCGAGCTCGAGCTCGCCTCCTTCTGTAGACGTGCTCGATTTAACTTCCCGATCTGGCGCTCATAGTCTGTGTCAACAGGCTCGGGAGCTGGTGGTTGATCCATACGAACGAAGTGGTCAATCTTTTCCTCAGGCACTTTCTCCCTTGGCGGCGGTGGCGGTTTCAGTCCAAAATGGTCGTCCACTTCTGCCCGCACTATGGCATTGGTTTGCTCCTCCGTCCTGTCGTAAGCCCTCTAAGGAGGATCAATGAGGCTTGGACCATATTTAGGTCGCTTGCCTCTGCCTGTACTTCCTGTACTGCCTCGACTCGTACCGCTACGCACCATAGCTGCGGGGTGTCTCTTCTGCGATTGCTGAGGCGGCGGAGATGGCTGACGGGGCTGAGTTGGACAAGGAGGAGTGGCCTGAAGCTGTGCCGGACTTGGAGGAGGAGTGGCCTGAAGTTGTGCCGGACTTGGAGGAGGAGTGGACGTCTGACGCTGTGTCGGGCTTGGAGGAGGAATGGCCTGACGCTTTGCCGGACTTGGAGGAGCAGGAGTGGCCTGGCGCGTTGGTGGACTTGTAGGAGCGGGAGTCTGCTGACTCGGTAGCGGACTTCGACGAGGAGTCGGCTGACGCGGTGTCGGTGGCCTTCGAAAGATGATGCAATCCTTTCTCCATAGGATGATACGATGTTTGGCCTCTCCGAGTGTGTGCTCGTCGTCACCTCCAGGAATGTCAAGCTCTAGTCCCGAATATTGGTCCACCACGTCATCAACCAAGACACGAGCATAGCCTGCTGGAATCGGGTTGCAATGGAAGGTTGCCTCGGGGTGATTTGTAAAAGCAAGGGCGTCCACCACCTTCATGGATATGTTCTTCATTTTGAAGTGTAGCTCGCAGTTTGTGTTCTCAATGATGTCATCCACGGGGTATCTATCTAGCATTGCGTCACCCGAGGCGGAACCCACGCTGCTTCTCGGCATGGATGGGCCGGTGGTATGCAATGCTGGATCATCCGCTAGCTGTTGCAGCTGCTGAGACCCCCTTTGCTGGCTAAGTGAGTCGATCTGCTGCTGCTGCCCCTGGAATTTGTCTGCCAAGTCTGTGTGCTTTGATTCTAGGCCTTGAAGGCATTCAATGTCCAGCTTCCTCTGCTTCTCCTCCGCAATCTTGCTTCTCGCACGGGTTCTGTAGTCGGCGTTCCAGTCCGAAAACCCCTCAAACCACGGCATAGCGCCCTTGCCTCGTGTTCTTCCCCGGTGTTCAGGATTTCCCAGGGCACGCGTAAGCTCGTCGTTCTCTCTGTTGGGCTGGAACACCCCCGTTCGAGCCTCTTCTATTGCAACAAGTTGCTCCTCATCGGCTCCTTTCAGACATGCCTTCAACGAAACTTTGCCTGTCTTCGGGTCCAACTCCCCCCCATGCGCATAGAACCAAGTCCTGCACCTGGGGGGCCAGCTCCTAGTAACCGGAGTGACACCTGCATCCTCCATCCCTTTCTCAAACTTATCCCACTTAGGCATTGCCACCGCGTAGCCACCTGGCCCCAGCTTATGGAACTTATCCTTTTTTCGGCATTCTTCTTGTTTATTCTCGACCGTTCCTTAGCTAATTCTGAAACCTTGAATTTCACGAAATCGTCCCAATGAGCACTTTGCTTCTCTAGATTTCCCTCGAATACTGGAGTCTTCCTTCCTCCCTTGACGTACTTGTCCCATTCACAATTCTTGTGGTTCTTGAATGCAACCGCCATCTTCCTAAGAGCAGCGTCCTTGACTTTCTGCAGATCTTCTTCTGTGAAATGATCTGGTAGGGTGAAATGTTCCATGAGAGTATTCCAAAGCAGACTTTTTTGTTTGTCGTCGACAAAAGTAACATCTGCACGTTGCTTTGCTGGCTTTCTCCATTCTTGAACGTAGATCGGGAGTTGGTCCTTCACAAGAACTCCGCACTAACGAACGAACTTGTCCGCAATCTTCTTAGGCGCTAATGGTTCGCCATTAGGTCTGATTGCCTCGATATTGTACTTTACGCCCTCCTTCAACAATTTGTTCGGGCCTCGTTTCGTCCTGTTGCCTGAAGATTTGCTCGATCCGGATGGCTGAAAGAAGAAAGATCGATTCGTTAATATATCTTCAACTCATTTAAAACACGTGAGATCACCAGATGTGCCTGCTTATATAAATATATATACGGGTCTTTGTTGTTTCAGGATCAACATTTTCTTCGTCATCATCGTAGTTCATGACTTCATTAATTCGGTCGTCGCGATCGAATATCATATCACCCTCTCCGGTGTTGTTTAGAAATTCGGAGCCGTCATAATCTTCTTCATTCCGATCATCATCTGGCCCGCGAGGATGGCGTATCATATCGAACAGGGTCTGTTCTCCCTCTCTGCCGGTATTATCCGCCATAGCTTTTATTTAACTAATCCAAAAGAAATATAAAACAATTAAGTATTCAAATTACATCGTCTCAAATAATAGACATAATCTCGAATACATCGTCTCGAATAATATATAATCTCGAATACATCGTCTCGAATAATATATAATATCGAATACATCACTGGCTAGGTAGCTAATAAAGATCGAATACTACAGAAGAATCTAGGACACTCGCGGTTCCTGCGGCGCGGGCGGTGGACACCCAAAGAGAAGGAACCCTCACAGGATCATAGCTGAAGTGAGATCCCTGAAGAAACAGCCAGGTATTGGAGAACCTGCCACCCTCTAACGCAACCATGTAGCGATGGACGTGCTCGTCCTCCTCCCTGACACGGCGACGTACCACCTCCGGCGGGGCCAGCTCCCTCCGCATCAAAACTGGCCCACGCGAACGCCACCAAACGAGATCAGGGTCGACGGCGGGACCCGGGGCCTGGTTCCTCATCAAGCGGCGCGTCCCTCCAGGCAGCACCTCCCAGTGCCAGCCCGGCGGAGCCTAGTCCCGGACATGGGTCAGCCGAACGTCATCGCAGACGGGTCGACGGCGAGGATGCGGGCCGGGCATCGTCGAGAACAAATACCAGCTATATGCCCGCAAAAAGTAACATTTTTTTAATGATTGGATTTTGATAACTAAAATTTCTAACATTTATATATAACTAACATTTCTAACAATGCTATATAACTAACATTTCTATAACATTTCTAATATTTCTATAACTAAAAAACAGAAGAAAAAAATTATAACATTTCTATATATATAACTAACATTTGTATAACATTTCTAATATTTCTAGAACTAAAAAAAGAAAAATTTCTAACTTTTTTTAACTAATACTATATGCAAACATAACATTCTAAATTTCTATAACTAAAATTATAAGAAACTAAAAAAAATCGATCATCGTCTAACAATTTGAAAGTTAATCTAATTCATCTAGCTAAAACTAACATTTCTAAAATTTCTAACATTTCTATATAACTAATATTTCTATATACTGTTTAAAATTAATCTAATTCATCTAGCTAAAACTAAAATTTCTAAATGAATTGTATAAAAAAACAGAAAAGTGTGTGTGTGTGTATGCGCGCGCGTGTGTGTGTGTGTGCGCGCGCGCGCGAGGGGCCGGGGGAGAGGTCCTCACCGCGCGGGCGAGGTCGAGGCGACGGCGACGGCGAGGTCGAGGCGACGGCGATGGGGGAGGCGACGGCGACGGTGGCGTCGACAGCGAACGGGGCGGCGACGGCGACGGCGACGGTGGCGTCAACGGGGGCTGCGACAGCGAACAGGGCGGCGCGCGACGGTGACGGGGGCAGCGACGGCGACGGGGATGGGGGCAGTGCGCAATGGGGCGGCGACGGCGTCGACGGAGAGTAGAAACAGAACAAGAATAGAGGAAAAACTGAAAATTTGTAAGTGTTGTATATATAGGATGGACCTTTAGTACCGGTTGGAGCCACCAACCGGTACTAAAGGCCTGTTTTGGCCAGGCCAAGCGGCGGGAAGGGCATCCCCTTTAGTACCGGTTGGTGGCTCAAACCGGTACTAAAGACACCCATTTAGTACCGGTTGGTGCCATGACCCGGTACTAAAGGGGGTCCTGGCGCAGGTGCGGTGCGGCAAGTTTAGTCCCACCTCGCTAGCCGAGGGGCAGCCGCACTGGTTTATAAACCCCGCCGCGGCTGCTCCTTCGAGCTCCTCCCTACTGCAGGCTTGTGGGCCTAACTTTGCAGCGATGCCCTGTGAGTCTGCTGGGCCTTTATGGGCCTGCAAATATAGGCCCAGGGCCTTGCAGGCCCATAGGGTAGCGCGCAACAATTTTTTTATATGGTATTTCATTTTATATCTAACTAAAATTTTTATATCTAAAATTTATCTAACAAACATTTTATGTATCTAACATTGCCGCAAATATATCTAAAATTTCTATCTAACATTTCTATATCTAAAATTTTATATCTAACTAACATTTCTATATCTAAAATTATCTAACAAACATTTTATATCTCATTTAACTCTCTAAAAACAAATCAGTAAATGAATGAAAAATACCAAATGAATTCAGAAAGGGTTGATAATTGATTCTGTGGATTTGAATGGTGCATTTTGAACACACAACAAGTCTGGGGTTCAAAAAAGTTCAAAAAAATGCAATGCCTTTGTAACATATGAGTTTTCGTCCTAAACCGTGATACCTCGAAAGAGATTGTCCATTTTGTACACGAAGTGCATCCAGTTTTTGCCGTGACCCTCTCTCCTTTTTTGCACATGCCACGTGGGTGAAATGATGATACCATGCCAAGTTTCAACCTTTTCAGAGTTCAATTTGTACTGCTTTTCAATTTCATGGTCATTTAGCTCTCTAAAAACAAATCATCAGTAAATGAATGAAAAATACCAAATGAATTCAGAAAGGGCTGATCATTGATGATGTGGATT
>LR738713.1:858595213-858616049 GCA_902687465.1 Secale cereale | reverse complement strand
ACCTCGAAAGAGATTGTCCATTTTGTACACGAAATGCATCCAGTTTTTGCCGTGACCCTCTCTCCTTTTTTGCACATGCCACATGGGTGAAATGATGATACCATGCCAAGTTTCAACCTTTTCAGAGTTCAATTTGTACCGCTTTTCAATTTCACGGTCATTTAGCTCTCTAAAAACAAATCATCAGTAAATGAATGAAAAATACCAAATGAATTCAGAAAGGGCTGATCATTGATGATGTGGATTTGAATGGTGCATTTTGAACACACAAAAACTCTGGAGTTCAAAAAGATGCAATGCCTTTGTATCATATGAGTTTTCGTCCTAAACCCTGATACCTCGAAAGAGATTGTCCATTTTGTACACGAAGTGCATCCAGTTTTTGCCGTGACCCTCTCTACTTTTTTGCACATGCCATGTGGGTGAAATGATGATACAATGCCAAGTTTCAACCTTTTCAGAGTTCAATTTGTAATGCTTTTCAATTTCACGGTCATTTAGATCTCTCAAAACAAATCAGTAAATGAATGAAAAATACCAAATGAATTCAGAAAGGGCTGATAATTGATGATATGGATGTGAATGGTGCATTTTGAACACACAAAAACTCTGGAGTTCAAAAAAATGCAATGCCTTTGTATCATATGAGTTTTCGTCCTAAACCATGATACTTCGAAAGAGATTGTCCATTTTGAACAGGAAGTGCATCCAGTTTTTGCCGTGACCCTCTCTACTTTTTTGCACATGCCATGTGGGTGAAATGATGATACCATGCCAAGTTTCAACCTTTTCAGAGTTCAATTTGTAGTGCTTTTCAATTTCACGGCCATTTAGCTCTCTCAAAACAAATTAGTAAATAAATGAAAAATACTAAATGAATTCAGAAAGGGCTGATAATTGATGATGTGGATTTGAATGGTGCATTTTGAACACACAAAAAGTCTGGAGTGCAAAAAGAGGCGCAATGCTCGTTAATTAGCTTCAAGCGTTTCGAAAGAGTGTACAAAGCACTGCACATATATAGCTCCGTGCAGTCTACACTATTCCTCAAGGTTTGAAGCTAAGCAATGTGCAGGTGAACATTGCGCCTCTCCCACATTGTTTGTGCACTCAAGGCTTATAAACCACTCCTAGTGCCTCTCTCTTGGCGAGGTGGGACTAAAAATCAGCTTACTAAGATACTTTAGTACCGGTTCATGCCATGAACCAGTACTAAAGGTGCCTAGTGTAAATGATGTTAAAAATGATGTTAAAAAATGCATTGACCATCATTGATCTTTTTGTGTACAATTTAAATTGTCAATAGGAGTCCTCACCGGTTTAGGAACTGGTGATGACTCCTATTGCAGCCACAAATCCTACACATAGAGTTCAATGAAGACCAAGTGGTTGTGATAGTTTGAGAAATAACATATTTAAGGTGGTAAAATCTCTGTTAGACGATCGAGGTGGGACTAAAAAAGCGCTGTAGATCAAAGTGAGTAGAACCCTTTTGTACCGGTTCGTGGCACGAACCGGTACTAAAGGTTCTGGTGGGCCCCCAGCCTAACCACAACCTGCAGCAGCCTCTTTAGTAGCGGTTCGTGCCAAGAACCGGAACTAAATGTTCACCACGAACCGGTACTAATGATCGCCGCCGGCCTAGCCTCTGGAACCGGCATTAATGGTCCCATTAGTGCCGGTTCAGTTGCAAACCGGGACTAACTAGCTCTACATTTGACCCTTTTTTACTAGTGGTCCAACTCCATCCCCTAATAGGGTAAATACCCGCGGGGATACGGGTTTCGAGGCCCCATTGTCATCTTGACCTAGGCCTACCCTTTCCCTTACCGTCATCGTCACCGGTGAGGTCAATGAAGGCTTGATACGTCTCCAACATATCTATAACTTTTTATTGTTCCATGCTGCTATATTATCAATCTTGGATGTTTTACATAAATTTTCTAGCAACTTTATATTATTTTTGGAACTAACCTATTGACATAGTGCCCAGTGCCAGTTGTTATTTTATGCTTGTTTTTTCACTTTGCATAACATCAATACCAAACGGAGTCCAAATGCCACAAAGCTTTTTAGAGATATTTTTTCTGCCCAGAAGAGACCCAAAGAGCCCAAGAGGTGCACCAGAGTAGGCCTATGGGGCCCACAAGACACCAGGGCGCGCCAGAGGTCCCGGCCTCGGTAAGCCTCCTCCTTCTCCTCTTCCTCCTCCCTCCTCCCTCCTCGGCCCCACTCCTCCCTCCACTAGCCGCCTCTCCTCCTCCCCTCCTCCCCTTGCTCCTCCCTCCTCCATCAACAGCCCCTTCTCCTTCCACAACCCCTCCTCCCCCTCTCCTCCATCCACGACCCTGAAGGAAATATGCCCTAGAGGCAATAATAAAGTTGTTATTTTATATTTCCTTATATCATGATAAATGTCTTTTATTCATGCTAGAATTGTATTAACCAGAAACTTAGTACATGTGTGAATACATAGACAAAACAGAGTGTCCCTAGTATGCCTCTACTAGACTAGCTCATTGATCAAAGATGGTTATGTTTCCTAACCATAGACATGAGTTGTCATTTGATCAATGGGATCACATCATTAGGAGAATGATGTGATGGACAAGACCCATCCGTTAGCTTAGCAACTTGATCGTTTAGTATGTTGCTATTGCTTTCTTCATGACTTATACATGTTCCTATGACTATGAGATTATGCAACTCCCGTTTACCGGAGGAACACTTTGTGTGCTACCAAACGTCACAACGTAACTGGGTGATTATAAAGGTGCTCTACAGGTGTCTCCGAAGGTACTTGTTGGGTTGGCATATTTCGAGATTAGGATTTGTCACTCCGATTGTCGGAGAGGTATCTCTGGGCCCTCTCGGTAATGCACATCATAATAAGCCTTGCAAGCAAATGACTAATGAGTTAGTCACGAGATGATGTATTACGGAACGAGTAAAGAGACTTGCCGGTAACGAGATTGAACTAGGTATGATGATACCGACGATCGAATCTCGGGCAAGTAACATACCGATGACAAAGGGAATAACGTATGTTGTTATGCGGTTCGACCGATAAAGATCTTCATAGAATATGTAGGAGCCAATATGGGCATCCAGGTTCCGCTATTGGTTATTGACCAGAGAAGTGTCTCGGTCATGTCTACATAGTTCTCGAACCCGTAGGGTCCGCACGCTTAACGTTTCGTTGACGATATAGTATTGAATGAGTTATGTATGTTGGTGACCGAATGTTGTTCGGAGTCCCGGATGAGATCACGGACATGACGAGGAACTCCGGAATGGTCCGGAGATAAAGATTAATATATGGGATAATAGTGTTTGACCTCCGGAAGGGGTTCCGGATGTTTCCCGAAGTGTTTGGGTACGAGAACACTTTATTTGGGCCAAAGGGGAAAGCCCACGAGGCTTTAGGAAAGTGCAAAAGGAAGTTTTGCGGAGACCAGAGGCTAGACGCCAGGAACCCTGGCGTCTAGGGGGTAGACGCCGGGAACCCTGGCGTCTAGCCCTGGAGTCCGAGTGGGACTCTTTCCTTTCGGGCAAAACCGACTTTGAGGAGGCTTTTGCTCCAAGTTTCGACCCCAGGGCTCAACATATAAATAGAGGGGTAGGGCTAGCACCCAAGAGACATCAAGATACACCAAGCCGTGTGCCGGCAACCCCGACCCTCTAGTTTATCCTCCGTCTAGTTTCTGTAGTGCTTGGCGAAGCCCTGCAGAGATTGTTCTTCATCAACAACCGTCACCACGCCGTCGTGCTGCCGGAACTCATCTACTACTTCGCCCGTCTTGCTGGATCAAGAGGGCGAGGACGTCATCGAGCTGAACGTGTGCTGAACGCGGAGGTGCCGTACGTTCGGTACTAGATCGGGACGGATCGTGAAGGTGCACGACTACATCAACCGCGTTGATAAACGCTTCCGCTTTCGGTCTACGAGGGTACGTAGATACACTCTCCCCTCTCGTTGCTATGCATCTAGTAGATAGATCTTGCGTGATCGTAGGAAAATTTTGAAAATACTACGTTCCCCAACAGTGGCATCATGAGCCAGGTCTATGCGTAGATGATATGCACGAGTAGAACACAAGTGAGTTGTGGACGATACTAGTCATACTGCTTACCAGCATGTCATACTTTGCTTCGGCGGTATTGTGAGATGAAGCGGCCCGGACCGACATTACGCGTACGCTTACGCGAGACTGGTTTCACCGTTATGAGCACTCATTGCTTAAAGGTGACTGGCGGGTGTCTGTCTCTCTCACTTTAGCTGAATCGAGTGTGACTACGCCCGGTCCTTGTGAAGGTTAAAACAACACATACTTGACGAAACATCGTTGTGGTTTTGTATGCGTAGGTAAGAACGGTTCTTGCTAAGCCCGTAGCAGCCACGTAAAACTTGCAACAACAAAGTAGAGGACGTCTAACTTGTTTTTGCAGGGCATGTTGTGATGTGATATGGTCAAGACATGATGAGTTATACGGTTTTGTATGAGATGATCATGTTTTGTAAAGTTATCGGCAACTGGCAGGAGCCATATGGTTGTCGCTTTATTGTATGAAATGCAATCGCCATGTAATTGCTTTACTTTATCACTAAGAGGTAGCGATAGTCGTAGAAGCAATAGTTGGCGAGACGACAACGATGCTACGATGGAGATCAAGGTGTCACGCCGGTGACGAAGGTGATCATGACGGTGCTTTGGAGATGGAGATCAAAAGCACAAGATGATGATGGCCATATCATGTCACATATTTTGATTTGCATGTGATGTTTATCTTATTATGCTTCTTATTTTGCTTAGAACGACGGTAGCATTATAAGATGATCCCTTACAAAATTTCAAGGTACAAGTGTTCTCCCTGAGTATGTACCGTTGCGAAAGTTCTTCGTGCTGAGACACCACGTGATGATCGGGTGTGATAGGCTCTACGTTCAAATACAATGGGTGTAAGACAGTTTTGCACACGCATAATACTCGGGTTAAACTTGACGAGCCTAGCATATGCAGATATGGCCTCGGAACACTGGAGACCGAAAGGTCGAGCGTGAATCATATAGTAGATATGATCAACATAAGATGTTCACCATTGAAACTACTCCATCTCACGTGATGATCGGACATGGTTTAGTTGATTTGGATCACGTGATCATTTAGATGACTAGAGGGATGTCTATCTAAGTGGGAGTTCTTTAAGTAATATGATTAATTGAACTTTAATTTATCATGAACTTAGTCCTGGTAGTATTAGCGTATCTATGTTGTAGATCAATAGCTCGCGATGTAGCTCCCCGTTTATTTTTTATATGTTCCTAGAGAAAACTAAGTTGAAAATTGTTAGTAGCAATGATGCGGAATTGTTCCGTGATCTGAGGATTATCCTCATTGCTGCACAGAAGAATTATGTCCTTGATGCACCGCTAGGTGACAGACCTATTGCAGGAGCAGATATAGACGTTATGAACGTTTTGACAAAAGCTCGGTATGATGACTACTTGATAGTTTAAGTGCACCATGCTTTACGGCTTAGAACCGGGACTTCAAAAAGGTTTTGAACGCCACGAAGCATATAAGATGTTCCAAGAGTTGAAATTAGTATTTCATACTAATGCCCGTGTCGAGAGGTATAAGACCTTTGACAGTACTTTGCCTACAAGATGGAGGAGAATAGCTCAACCAGTGAGCATGTGCTCAGATTGTCTGGGTACTACAATTACTTGAATCAAGTGGGAGTTAATCTTCCAGATAAGATAGTAATTGACAAAGTTCTCTAGTCACTATCACCAAGTTAGTAGAACTTCGTGATGAACTATAATATGCAAGGGATGACGAAAGTAATTCCCGAGCTCTTCGCGATGCTGAAATCGGCGAAGGTAGAAATCAAAAAGGAGCATCAAGTGTTGATGGTTAACAAGACCACTTGTTTCAAGTAAAGGGCAAAGGGATAGAAGGGGAACTTCAAGAAGAATGACAAGAAAGTTGTCACTCCCGTGAAGAAACCCAAATCTAAACTCAAGCCTGAAACTAAGTGCTTCTACTGCAAAGGAAATGGTCACTAGAAGTGGAACTGCCCTAGATATTTGGCGGATAAGAAGGATGGCAAAGTGAACAAAGGTATATTTGATATACAAATTATTGATGTGTATTTTACTAGTGTTCATAGCAACCCCTCGGTATTTGATACTTGTTCAGTTGCTAAAGAGTAGTAACTCGAAATGGGAGTTGCATAATGAACAGAAACTAGTTAAAGGATGAAGTGACGATGTGTATTGGAAGTAGTTCCAAGATTGATATGATCATCATCACACACTCCCTATACTTTCGGGATTAGTGTTGAAACTAAATAAGTGTTATTTGGTGTTTGTGTTGAGCATGAATATGATTTGATCATGTTTATTGCAATACAGTTATTCATGTAAGTTAGAGAATAATTGTTGTTCTGTTTACATGAATAAAACCTTCTATGGTCATACACACAATGAAAATGGTTTGTTGGATCTCGATCGTGTGATACACATATTCATAATATTGAAGCCAAAAGATGCAAGGTTAATAATGATAGTGCAACTTATTTGTGGCACTGCCGTTTAGGTCATATTGGTGTAAAGCACATGAAGAAACTCCATAGTGATGGACATTTGGAATCACTTGATTATGAATCACTTGGTGCTTGCGAACCATGCCTCATGGGCAAGATGACTAAAACTCCGTTCTCCGGAACTGTGGAGCGAGCAACAGAGTTGTTGGAAATCATACATACTGATGTATGCGGACCAATGAGTGTGAAGCTCGCGGCGGGTATCGTTATTTTCTGACCTTCACTGATGATTTAAGCAGATATGGGTATATTTACTTAATGAAGCACAAGTCTGAAACATTTGAAAAGTTCAAAGAATTTCAGAGTGAAGTGGAGAATCATCGTAACAGAAAAATAAGAGTTTCTACGATATGATCGTAGAGGTAAAATATTTGAGTTAGCGAGTTTGGCCTTCAGTAAAAACAATGTGAAATAGTTTCACTACTCACGCCACCTGGAACACCATAGTGTAATGGTGTGTCCGAACGTCATAACCGTACTTTATTAGATATGGTGCGATCAATGATGTCTCTTACCGATCTACCACTATTGCTTTTGGGGTTATGCATTAGAGACAGCTACATTCACGTTAAATAGGGCACCATCTAAATCCGTGGAGATGACACCGTATGAACTGTGGTTTGATGAGAAACCTAAGCTGTCATTTCTTTAAGTTTGGGACTGTGATGCTTATGTGAAAAAGTTTCAACATGATAAGCTCGAACCCAAATCGGAGAAGTAAATCTTCATAGGATACCCAAAAGAAACTATTGGGTACACCTTCTATCACAGATCCGAAGGCAAGGTCTTTGTTGCTAAGAGTGGATCCTTTCTAGAGAAGGAGTTTCTCTCGAAAGAAGTGAGTGGGAGGAAAGTAGAACTTGATGAGGTAATTGTACCTTCTCCCGAATTGGAAAGTGGAACATCACAGAAACTAGTTCCAGTGATTCCTACACCAATTAGTGAGGAAGCTAATGATGATGATCATGAAACTTCAGATCAAATTTCTGCTGAATGTCGTAGATCAACCAGAGTATGTTCCGCACCAGAGTGGTACGGCAACCTAGTTCTGGATGTCATGTTACTAGACCATGATGAACCTACGAACTATGAGGAAGCGATGATGAGCCCAGATTCCGCAAAATGACTTGAGGCCATGAAATCTGAGATGGGATCCATGTATGAGAACAAAGTGTGGACTTTGGTTGACTAGCCCGATGATCGGCAAGCCATCGAAAATAAATGGATCTTCAAGAGGAAGACTGACACTGACGGTAATGTTACTGTTTACAAAGCTCGACTTGTTGCGAAAGGTTTTCGACAAGTTCAAGGAGTTGACTACGATGAGACTTTCTCACCCGTAGCGATGCTTAAGTCTGTCCGAATCATGTTAGCAATTGCCACATTTTATGAAATCTGGCAAATGGATAACGAAACTGCATTCTTTAATGGATTTATTAAAGAAGACTTGTATATGATGCAACCAGAAGGTTTTGTCAATCCTAAAGGTGCTAACAAAATGTGCAAGCTCCAGCGATCCATCTATGGACTGGTGCAAGCATCTCGGAGTTGGAATATACGCTTTGATAAGTTGATCAAAGCATATAGATTTATACAGACTTGCGGTGAAGCCTGTATTTACAAGAAGTGAGTGGGAGCACTACAACCTTTCTGATAAGTACTCCCTCTGTTCCTTTATCTAAGGTGTATTATTTTTGGCACGGTGACCAAGGCACATAATTATAGATGTGTTAGGACAAAATTACCTTGGCGAATTTATCGTTAGTGAGAAGTAAATCAGTTAGTCTAGAAAATTAAGAGATACATGCAATCGACATAGAGATAGTTTCCTTCTTTTGCTACAAGGAGAGATACACACAATCAGGAGAGAGATACTTTCCTTTTTCCAGAGGGCTTACAAGGGAATTATGAGAAATTAGAAGAAATGCACCTTACATTCTGGAATTTTATCAAAAAACAAATACACCTTATATAAAGGAACGGAGGGAGTATATGTGAATGACATATTGTCGATCAGAAATGATGTAGAATTTTCTGGAAAGCATGAAGGAGTGTTTGAAAGGAGTTTTTCAAAGAAAGACCTTGGTGAAGCTGCTTACATATTGGGCATCAAGATCTATAGAGATAGATCAAGACGCTTGATAAGACTTTTGATGATTACATACCTTGATAAGATTTTGAAGTAGTTCAAAATGGATCAGTCAAAGAAGGAGTTCTTGCCTGACTTGTAAGGTGTGAAGTTGAGTAATACTCAAAGCCAGACCACGGCAGAAAAATATAGAGAGAATGAAAGTCATTCCCTATGCCTCAGCCATAGGTTCTATAAAGTATGCCATGCTGTGTACCAAACATGTTGTGTAGCTTGCCATGAGTTTGGCAAGGAGGTATAGTAGTGATCTAGGAGTAGATCACTGTACAGCGGTCAAAATTATCCTTAGTAACTGGATGACTAAGGAAATGTTTCTCGATTATGGAGGTGATAAAGAGTTCGTCGTAGAGGGTTACGCCGATGCAAGCTTTGACACTAAATCCAGATGACTCTAAGTATCAATCTGGATGTGTATTGAAAGTGGGAGCAATTAGCTAGAGTAGCTCTATGCAGAGCATTGTAGACATAGAAATTTGCGAAATACATACGGATCTGAATGTGACAGACCCGTTGACTAAACTTCTCTCACGAAGCAAAACATGATCACACCTTAGTACTCTTTGGGTGTTAATCACATAGAGATGTGAACTAGATTATTGACTCTAGTAAACCCTTTGGGTGTTGGTCACATGGCGATGTGAACTATGGGTGTTAATCACATGACGATGTGAACTATCGGTGTTAAATCACATGGCGATGTGAACTAGATTATTGACTCTAGTGCAAGTGGGAGACTGAAGGAAATATGCCCTAGAGGCAATAATAAAGTTGTTATTTTATATTTCCTTATATCATGATAAATGTCTTTTCTTCATGCTAGAATTGTATTAACCGGAAACTTAGTACATGTGTGAATACATAGACAAAACAATATGTCCCTAGTATGCCTCTACTAGACTAGTTCATTGATCAAAGATGGTTATGTTTCCTAGCCATACACATGAGGTGTCATTTCATCAACGAGATCACATCATTAGGAGAATGATGTGATGGACAAGACCCATCCGTTAGCTTAGCACTATGATCGTTTAGTTTTACTGCTATTGCTTTCTTCATGACTTATACGTTCCTATGACTATGAGATTATGCAATTCCCGAATACCGGAGGAACACCTTGTGTGCTATCAAATGTCACAACGTAACTAGGTTATTATAAAGATGCTCTACAGGTGTCTTGATACGTCCATTTTGCATCATGCTTATATGTTGATATTTATTGCATTATGGGCTCTTATTATATGTTTTGTCACAATACTTATGCCTTTTCTCTCTTATTTTACAAGGTTTACAAGAAGAGGGAGAATGCCGGCAGCTGGAATTCTGGGCTGGAAAAGGAGAAAACTCTGGAAACCTGTTCTGCACAACTCCAAAAGCCCCGAAACTCAACATAACTTCGTTTCAGAAAATATAAAAAAAATCTGGCGAAAGAAGTCCACGAGGGGGGCCACCGGCTGTCCACGAGGGTGGGGGGCGTGCCCCCTGCCTCGTGGGCCATCCGGAAGGCCCCCAATGCCCATCTTCTCCTATATGAGGTGTTTTGACCTGGAAAAAATCATAAGGAGGCTTTCGGGACCAGACACCGTCGTCTCGGGGCGGAACCAAGGCGGAAACCAATCTAGGGCTCCGGCAGAGCTGTTCTGCCGGGGATACTTCCTTCCGGGAGGGCGAAATCATGGCCACCGTCATCACCAACAACTCTCCCATCTTGGGGAGGGCTATCTTCATCAACATATTCACCAGCACCATCTCCTCTCAAACCCTAGTTCATCTCTTGTATCCAATCTTTGTACCCAAACCTCAGATTGGTACCTGTGGGTTGCTAGTAGTGTTGATTACTCCTTGTAGTTGATGCTAGTTGGTTTATTTGGTGGAAGATCATATGTTCAGATCCATTATGCATATTAATACCCCTCTGATCATGAACAATATTATGACTTATGAGTAGTTACTTTTGTTCCTGAGGACATGTGAGAAGTCTTGCTATTAGTAGTCATGTGAGTTTGGTCTTCGTTCGATATTTTGATGAGATGTATGTTGTCTTTCCTCTAGTGGTGTCATGTGAACGTCGACTACATGATACTTCACCATTATTTTGGCCTAGAGGAAGGCATTGGGAAGTAATAAGTAGATTATGGGTTGCTAGAGTGACAGAAGCTTAAACCCTAGTTTATGCGTTGCTTCGTAAGGGGTTGATTTGGATCCATATGTTTCAGGCATTGGTTAGATTTACCTTAATACTTCTTTTGTAGTTGCAGATGCTTGCATTAGAGGTTAATCATAAGTGGGAGGCTTGTTCAAGTAAGGACAGCACCCAAGCACCGGTCCACCCACATACCAAATTATCAAAGTACCGAACGCGAATCAGATGATCGTGATGAAAACTAGCTTGACGATAATTCCCATGTGTCCTCAGGAGCGCTTTCCTTTATATAAGAGTTTGTCCAGGCTTGTCCTTTGCTACAAAAAGGATTGGGCCACCTTGCTGCACCTTATTTGCTTTTACCGTTTGTCACTTGCTACCAATTATCTTATCACAAAACTATATGTTACCTATAATTTCAGTGCTTGCAGAAAATACCTTACTGAAAACTGCCTATCATTTCCTTCTGCTCCTCGTTGGGTTCGACACTCTTACTTATCGAAAGGACTACGATAGATCCCGTACACTTGTGGGTCATCAAGACTCTTTTCTGGCGCCGTTGCCGGGGAGTGAATCGCCTTTGGTAAGGAAAAATTTATATAGTGTGCTGAAATTTATTGTCACTTGTTACTATGGCTCAAAATCCTTTGAGGGGCTTGTTCGGGGTATCTTCACACCGATCATAAGAGCAAAGAGTTGCTCCTCAACCTACTGCACCTATTGAAAATGTTTGCTTTGAGATTCCTTCGGGTATGATAGAGAAACTGCTTGAAAATCCTTTTACAGGAGACGGAACACTGCATCCCGATTTACATCTAATCTATGTAGATGAAGTTTGTGGATTATTTAAGCTTGCAGGTATGCCCGAGGATGTTATCAAGAAGAAGGTCTTCCCTTTATCTTTGAAGGGAGATGCATTGACATGGTTTAGGCTATGTGATGATATGGGATCATGGAACTATAATCGTCTGAAGTTGGAATTTCATCAGAAGTTCTACCCTATGCACCAGGTTCATCGTGATCATAATTATATTTATAATTTCTGGCCTCGCAAAGGAGAAAGCATCGCTCAAGCTTGGGGAGGCTTAAGTCAATGTTATATTCATGCCCCAATCACGAGCTCTCAAGAGAAATGATTATTCAAAAAATTTATGCTCGGCTTTCTCTCAATAATCGCTCCATGCTCGATACTTCTTGTTCTGGCTCTTTTATGATGAAGACTATTTAATTTAAATGGGATTTATTTGAAAGAATTAAACGCAACTCTGAAGATTGGGACCTCGACGAAGGTAAGGAGTCAGGTATGACCCCTAAGTTTTATTGTGTTAAAGCTTTTATGGACACCGATGTTTTCCGTGAGTTTAGCACTAAATATGGACTTGACTCTGAGATAGTAGCTTCTTTCTGTGAATCTTGTGCTACTCATGTTGATCTCCCCAAGGAGAAGTGGTTTAAATACCATCCCCCTATTGAAGTAAAAGTAGTTGAACCTATTAAAGTTGAAGGAAAGACTATCACTTATAATGTTGATCCTGTTATTCCTACTACTTATATTGAGAAACCACCGTTTCCTGTTAGGATAAAGGATCATGCTCAAGCTTCTACTGTAGTTCGTAAGAGTAATACTAGAACACCTACACCCCCTGAGCAAACTAAAGTTGAACCTAGTGTTGCTATGGTTAAAGATCTCTTGGTAGAAGGTTTAGATGGACATGTTATTTACCTCCAAGAAGAGTCTGCTAAGATAGCCAAACCCAATTCTAGGAACAAACATAGACCTATTGTGGGCTTTCCTGTTATCTCCGTTAAGATAGGAGATCATTTCTATCATGGTTTATGTGACGTAGGTGCTAGTGTGAGTATTATCCCTCTTGATTTGTATCACGAAATTATGCATGATATTACACCTGTTGAGTTAGAAGGGATTGATGTTACTATTAAGCTTGCTAATAGAGACACTATTTCACAAGTTGGGATTGTTAGAGATATTGAAGTCTTGAGTGGGAAGGTTAAATACCCTACTGATTTTCTAGTTCTTAGTTCCCCACAAGATGAATTCTGTCCCATTATATTTGGTAGACCCTTCTTGAATACTGTTAATGCCAAGATAGACTGCGTGAAAGATATTGTCACTATTGGATTGGGGGATATGTCTCATAATTTTAACTTTGCTAAATTTCATAGACAACCCCTTGAAAAGGCACCACCCAGTAAGGATGAAATTATTGGTCTTGCTTCTATTTCCGTGCCACCTAATGATCCTTTAGAACAATACTTGCCAGGCCATGTAAATGATATGCATATGAATGAGAGAAGGGAAATAGATGAAATATTCTTTAAACATGGACCCGTATTGAGAAACAACTTGCCTGTTGAAATCCTAGGGGATCCTCCTCCACCCAAGGGTGATCCCGTGTTTGAACTTAAACCTTTACCTGATAATCTTAAGTATGTTTATCTTGATGAAAAGAAGATATATCATGTTATTATTAGTGCTAACCTTTCAGAGCAGGAAGAAGAAAAATTATTGAAAACTCTGAAGAAGCACCGTGCTGCTATTGGATATACTCTGGATGATCTTAAGGGCATTAGTCCCACTATATGCCAACACAAGATTAAATTGGAAGAAAATGCCAAACCAATTATTGATCATCAACGACGGTTAAATCCTAAGATGAAAGAAGTGGTAAGGAAGGAAATACTAAAGCTTCTAGAGGCAGGTATTATCTATCCAGTTGCTGATAGTCAGTAGGTAAGTCCTGTCCATTGTGTTCCTAAGAAAGGAGGTATGACTGTCGTCCATAATGATAAAGATGAATTGACCCCGCAAAGAATAGTTACATGCTATAGGATGGTAATTGATTTCCGTAAGTTAAATAAAGCTACTAAGAAAGATCATTACCCCTTGCCATTTTTTGATCAAATGCTAGAAAGGTTATCCAAACATACTCATTTCTGCTTTCTAGATGGTTATTCTGGTTTCTCTCAAATACCTGTGTCAAAAGGGGATCAAGAAAAGACCACTTTTACTTGTCCTTTTGGTACCTTTGCTTATAGATGTATGCCTTTTGGTTTATGTAATGCACCTGCTACCTTTCAAAGATGTATGATGGCTATATTCTCTGATTTTTGTGAAAATATTGTTGAGGTTTTCATGGATGATTTCTCCGTTTACGGAACTTCTTTTGATGATTGCTTAAGCAACCTTGATCGAGTTTTACAGAGATGTGAAGACACTAACCTTGTCTTGAATTGGGAGAAGTGCCACTTTATGGTTAATGAAGGCATTGTCTTGGGACATAAAATATCTAAAAGAGGTATTGAAGTTGACAAAGCTAAAGTTGATGCTATTGAAAAGATGCCATGCCCAAAGGACATCAAAGGTATACGAAGTTTCCTTGGTCATGCCGGATTTTATAGGAGGTTCATAAAGAACTTCTCCAAAATCTTCAGGCCTCTGACTAATCTCTTACAAAAAGATATTCCTTTTGTCTTTGATGATGATTGTCTAGAAGCATTTGAAATACTTAAGAAAGCATTGATCTCTGCACCTATTGTCCAGCCTCCTGACTGGAATTTACCTTTGAGATTATGTGCGATGTTAGCAATTATGCTGTACATGCTGTTCTAGGGCAAAGAGTTGATAAGAAATTGAATGTTATCCAGTATGCTAGTAAAACTCTAGATAGTGCCCAAAGAAATTATGCCAGTACTGAGAAAGAATTTTTAGCAGTTGTATTTGCTTGTGATAAGTTTAGACCCTATATTGTTGATTCTAAAGTAACTATTCACACTAATCATGCTGCTATCAAATACCTTATGGAAAAGAAAGATGCTAAACCTAGACTTATTATATGGGTTCTCTTGCTGCAAGATTTTGACTTGCATATTATTGATAGAAAGGGTGCTGAGAATCCCGTTGCAGACAACTTGTCTAGGTTAGAAAATATACTTGATGACCCACAACCTATTGATGATAGCTGTCCTGATGAACAACTAGCTGTCATAAATACTTCTCGTACTGCTCCATGGTATGCTGATTATGCTAATTATATTGTTGCTAAGTTTATATATACACTAGTAGAAAACAGGGCATTGGTCCAGCCCATTAGCCCCGGTTCAATCTAGAACCGGGACCAATGGGGGTACTGGACCCGGTTCGTTAGCCCAGGGGGCCGGCCGGGCCACGTGGGCCATTGGTCCCGGTTCGTCTGGACCTATTGGTCCCGGTTGGAGCTAAAAACCGGGACCAATGGCTCTTGCTCCTGGCCCACCACTATTGGTCCCGGTTGGTTTTATGAACCGGGACCAAAGGCACCCCTTTAGCCCCGGTTTGTAGCACCAACCGGGACCAGTGAGTTGCCTATATAAACCCCCTCACTCAAGAGCAGAGCTCATTGCTCTGTTTTTTTTTCTGGCCGAGGGGGAGAGGGGTTAGTGGTGCTCTAGCTCACCTCCTATGCACACAACGTGTTCGGTGGAATGCCCGAGCCACACTAGTTAAGCTTTTCTCCTCTCGAAGCTCTATTTTCTCCGAGATTTGTCTAGGTTTAGCGGTCCGTCACGTCCCGTCCCCGTCTTCGCCGCCGTCGATCGCCCCCGCCGATCTCGTCACCGGCACCACCGTGGTGAGCCTCTTGTTATGTCCATGCTTTTCTTACTTTTATTATTGCTTTAGATAGATATTTGTCTAATTTTCTTACGTTTATTATTGCTTGTTATTATATAGTGCGATGGTTTTGATATCCGCCCACGTGGGCCCTCGTCCGGTCTACGATTCGGATGTGGTATATTATCTTTAATTTATAACTATTTGTTTTAGTGCTTATGATAGTTATGCCGACCAACCTGACATGCATAGATGTTTTATTATGACTACGAGGTAGTTGAACCGGAAATTCCAACCGACCCTCTTGTGGAGAGGTTAAATTTAGTTGAAGAGGAAAACATTTCGTTAAAGAAAAAATTGGAAAAAATGGAGGAGGAGAAGATGGAATTGGAGTTCCATGTTGCGGAAGTTATCGATGATCACAAGATCAAGATGGACCCTATTGTCGAGAGGTTAAATTTAGTTGAAGAAGAAAACAAATTCTTGAAGGAAAAAATAAAAAAAATTGTGGACGAGAAGATGATATTGGAGTTGCATGTTGCGGATGTCGTCGATGATCACAAGATCAAGATGGATGCAATGCGGTTGAAGATTAAAAAGATTAGAAAATATGCCATTCATACCGAGGCTTGGTATCATTATGCCGTTGGATCAATTGTTACCTTGGTTGCGATTATGACAGCATTTGTTTCCGCGTTGAAATGTTTTACATAGTTTCGATGTGTATGGAGAGCTATATGTTGTTAGATGAGAACTATATATGTATGTACTTTGGTTTTAATGTGATGATGAACTTTTATCCATTTGGTCACTTAATTATCTATTTATGATGTTCTGTAATGGTTTTTGACACACTTAATTATATATAAATGCACGCAGATGAACCGCCAATGGATGTACGGTGACAGACACACCTCCGAGTACATTAAGGGCGTGCGTGAGTTTCTAAATGCGGCAGAGGCAAACAAGCAGAATGGTTTTATGTGTTGTCCATGCACTAAATGTGTGAATACGATGTCTTACTCTAACCGAAAAATCCTTCACTCCCACCTGCTTTACAAGGGTTTCATGCCACACTATAATGTTTGGACGAGGAACGGAGAAATAGGGGTTATGATGGAAGACGGCGAAGAAGAAGAGTACGATGACAACTATGTGCCCCCTGAATACGGTGATGCTGCAATGGGGGGAGCTGGTGAAGATCAAGAGGAACCAGACGATGTGCCCAATGATGCTGCAACGGGTGAAGCTGCTGAAGATCAAGAGGAACCAAATGATGATCTTCGCCGGGTCATTGTCGATGCAAGGACACAATGCGAAAGTCAAAAGGAGAAGCTGAAGTTCGATCGCATGTTAGAGGATCACAAAAAAGGGTTGTACCCCAATTGCGAAGATGGCAACACAAAGCTCGGTACCGTACTGGAATTGCTGCAGTGGAAGGCAGAGAATGCTGTGGCTGACAAAGGATTTGAGAAGCTACTGAAAATATTGAAGAAGAAGCTTCCGAAGGATAACGAATTGCCCGACAGTACATACACAGCAAAGAAGGTCGTATGCCCTCTAGGATTGGAGGTGCAGAAGATACATGCATGCCCTAATGACTGCATCCTCTACCGCGGTGCATACAACGATCTGAACGCATGCCCGGTATGTGGTGCGTTGCGGTATAAGATCAGACGAGATGACCCTGGTGATGTTGATGGCGAGCCCGCCAGGAAGAGGGTTCCTGCGAAGGTGATGTGGTATGCTCCTATAATACCACGGTTGAAACGTTTGTTTAGAAACAGAGAGCATGCCAAGTTGATGCGATGGCACAGTGAGGACCGTAAGAAAGACGGGAAGTTGAGAGCACCCGCTGACGGGTCGCAATGGAGAAAAATCGAGAGAAAGTAATGGGAGGAGTTTGCAAAGGACGCAAGGAACGTATGGTTTGCTCTAAGCGCGGATGGCATTAATCCTTTCGGGGAGCAGAGCAGCAATCACAGCACCTGGCCCGTGACTCTATGTATGTATAACCTTCCTCCTTGGATGTGCATGAAGCGGAAGTTCATTATGATGCCAGTTCTCATCCAAGGCCCTAAGCAACCCGGCAACGACATTGATGTGTACCTAAGGCCATTAGTTGAAGAACTTTTACAGCTGTGGAATGGAAACGGTGTACGTGCGTGGGATGAGCACAAACAGGAGGCATTTGACCTAAAGGCGTTGCTGTTCGTGACCATCAACGATTGGCCCGCTCTCAGTAACCTTTCAGGACAGACAAACAAAGGATACCACGCATGCACGCACTGTTTAGATGACACTGAAAGTATATACCTGGACAAGTGCAGGAAGAATGTGTACCTGGGCCATCGTCGATTTCTTCCGACCAACCATCAATGTCGAAAGAAAGGCAAGCATTTCAAAGGCGAGGCAGATCACCGGAAGAAGCCCGCCATGCGTACCGGTGATCACGTACTTGTTATGGTCAATGATTTACACGTAATCTTTGGAAAGGGCCCCGGCGCACTAGCTGTTCCGAATGACGATGAGGGACACGCACCCATGTGGAAGAAGAAATCTATATTTTGGGACCTACCCTACTGGAAAGACCTAGAGGTCCGCTCTTCAATCGACGTGATGCACGTGACGAAGAACCTTTGCGTGAACCTGCTAGGCTTCTTGGGCGTGTATGGAAAGACAAAAGATACAGCTGAGGCACGGGAGGACCTGCAACGTTTGCACGAAAAAGACGGCATCCCTCCGAAGCAGTATGAAGGTCCTGCCAGCTATGCTCTTACGAAAGAAGAGAAAGAAATCTTCTTTGAATGCCTGCTCAGTATGAAGGTCCCGACTGGCTTCTCGTCGAATATAAAGAGAATAATAAATATGGCAGAGAAAAAGTTCCAGAACCTAAAGTCTCATGACTGCCATGTGATTATGACGCAACTGCTTCCGGTTGCATTGAGGGGGCTTCTACCGGAAAACGTCCGATTAGCCATTGTGAAGCTATGTGCATTCCTCAATGCAATCTCTCAGAAGGTGATCGATCCAGAAATCGTACCAAGGCTAAGGAGTGATGTGGCGCAATGTCTTGTCAGTTTCGAGCTTGTGTTCCCACCATCCTTCTTCAATATCATGACACACGTCCTAGTTCATCTAGTCGACGAGATTGTCATTCTGGGGCCCGTATTTCTACACAATATGTTCCCCTTTGAGAGGTTCATGGGAGTCCTAAAGAAATATGTCCGTAACCGCGCCAGGCCAGAAGGAAGCATCTCCATGGGCCATCAAACAGAGGATGTCATCGGGTTTTGTGTTGACTTCATTCCTGGCCTTAATAAGATAGGTCTCCCTAAATCGCGGTACGAGGGCAGACTGACTGGAAAAGGCACGCTTGGAAGGGACTCAATAATATGCAGGGACGGTTATTCTTGGTCTCAAGCACACTACACAGTTCTACAGAACTCTATATTGGTGACCTCGTATGTCGATGAACACAAGAACAGTCTGCGCTCCAAACACCCGGAGCAGTGCGACGACTGGATTACACGTGAACACATCAGGACTTTCAGCAGTTGGTTGGAAACACGTCTCAGAGGTGACAACACTGTTTGTGATGAGTTGTACTTGTTGTCCAGGGGACCATCTTCGACTGTATTGATTTACAAAGGATACGAGATAAATGGAAATACATTTTACACGATTGTCCAAGATCAAAAGAGCACCAACCAAAACAGCGGTGTCCGCTTTGATGCAACAACCGAGAGGGGAAAGGACACATACTATGGTTACATAGTGGACATATGGGAACTTGACTACGGACATGATTTTAAGGTCCCTTTGTTTAAGTGTAAATGGGTCAATCTGTCTGGAGGCGGGGTACAGGTAGACCCACAGTACGGAATGACAACAGTGGATCTGAAAAATCTTGGATACAATGACGAACCGTTCGTCCTAGCCAATGATGTGGCACAGGTTATCTATGTGAAGGACATGTCTACCAGACCGAGAAAAAGAAAAGATAAGGAAGCGAATACATCATACGATGAGCCAAAGCGCCACATAGTTCTTTCAGGAAAAAGGGACATCCTGGGAGTGGAGGGCAAGACAGACATGTCTGAAGATTATGAAAAGTTTCATGAAATTCCTCCCTTCAAAGTCAAGGCTGACCCAAGCATCCTGATAAACGATGAAGATTATCCATGGTTACGGCGCAATAAGCAAATGACACAAGCGAAGAAAAAGTGAAGAGTTATTTCCGCAACTATTATGATGATACCATGCCAACTTTGTAACAAACGAGTATGATACCATTGTCCGTTTGTACTATTCAAATTTCAATACTACTTGCACTAACAAAACAAAACAAACTTGAAAAATAAATAGCAACAATAAGTATTTTGTTGTAAGTATAAACAAAATAAAATAAATAAAGCAACAAAGAAAATAAATAAAGAAAGTAAAATAAATAAAGCAACTCTAAATACAGCAAAAAACAACTTAGAAATAAACAAATAAAATAAAATAAATAAAGCAACTCTAAATACAGCAAAAAACAACTTAGAAATAAATAGCAACAATAAGTATTTTGTTGTAATTAAGTATAAACAAAATAAAATAAATAAAGCAACAAAGAAAATAAATAAAGGAAGTAAAATAAATAAAGCAACTCTAAATACAGCAAAAAACAACTTAGAAATAAACAAAGAAAATAAAATAAATAAAGCAACTCTAAATACAGCAAAAAACAACTTAGAAATAAATAAAGCAACAAAGAAAACAAATAAATAAAAATAGCAACAGTAAGTATTTTGTTGAAAGTAGAAACAAAACTAAAAAATAAAGCAACAAAGAAAAAAAATGCCACCTGCTGGGCCCACACGGCCTGAATACGACTAGAAACCCAACCAAGGGCCAGGATTCAGGCCCGTAGAAAGCCCAGCAAGATCACAGGCAAAGCAGTGTCAGTTTAGGCCCTTAGGCCTACAGTTTAGAGGAGTTCGAATGAAGAGAGGCAGCGGGGCTTATAAACTGGTGCTGCTCTCCCTCAACTAGCGAGGTGGGACTAAACTTCCCACCGCACCGCGGCAAGGCCTTTAGTCCCGGTTGCTGCCACCAACCGGGACTAAAGGGTGGCATTAGTCCCGGTTGCTGCCACCAACCGGGACTAAAGGCCCCTCCTTCCCGCCCTTTGGGCTGCTGAAAAGGGACCTTTAGTCCCGGTTGGTGGCAGCAACCGGGACTAAAGGGGGCTATTAGTCCCGGTTTGTATCAAGAACCGGGACTAATACTCCTCCTATATAAGCTACACTTACGAAAATTTCGTTCAGTTTCTCCTTCTTCCCCT
>LR738713.1:858551419-858577743 GCA_902687465.1 Secale cereale | reverse complement strand
TAAATAAAAAGAATGCCACAGTCGGACGTCTGTGCGACATCACAGAAAGGGCTTGTAAATAAAAAGAATGCCACAGTCGGAAGTCTGAGCGACATCACATAAAGGGCTTATAAATAAAAAGAATGCCACAGTCGGACGTCTGAGCGACATCACATAAAGGGCTTATAAATAAAAAGAATGCCATAGTCGGACGTCTGAGCGACATCACATAAAGGGCTTATAAATAAAAAGAATGCCACAGTCGGACGTCTGTGCGACATCACAGGAAGGGCTTGTAAAATAAAATAAATAACAGCGAACATCCGGGAGGTAGAACCGTCCCAAGGATACTCCTTGTTTCAAATAATATGAATGGTTAGTCCATAATAAAGATAAATCACAATCACTACCTGTCACAGGTTATAGATAATGTTCTCGCTTAAATGTTTCTCCTCCGAAGACCGACGCTAAGACCGACACTCGACCCATCCCAGACTGTAGTCCTTAACCATGGACACAGCTATTCGAATAGGTTTTATATCTCTGCAGAGGGTGTACTCTTTACCCACGAATAACGGATTTTCTATAGCCCTTCTGGACTAATTCCGCCTACGGTCTTTTAATTTAAAGACTCACCTGACTGCACACACCAGCCTAACTTACCAGGGTTTGGAATCACCCACGACACTGGCTAAGCCAAACTTTAAGTGGGGAGGCTATGACCTCGACTAGCATGGGATCACAACAATTTATAACACGCGCGAAAAACTGGGGAAGCTATCCCCTTCGGCTACAACCGAAACACCCATGCCCCCGGACCCGGTGGCCTGCCTACCGGATGCAGCCGGTATCTTCCACCGTGGCCTCTTTGTATGGTGTGTGATAGAACAGGGGTCGACAAATTTACTAAACCGTACCCTACCTGTAGCAGGGACACGTGGTAGCACGAAACAAGTATGGGGGTTACTGGAGAAAGACTCGATCTATGGTCGACTCAGGAGGTTACAGTTTTACTATATGGTTAATGTCGTATCATTTGACATCGCTCTCTGACAGGGTCAGCACCCCTCATGCTTCATCCTGCCTCACTGCACATCGTTCGTCACCACGAGATGTCAGTCACATAGCTGTGCTCACCGGAACACAACTTTCCTTCGGACTCTGTCCGAACTATCATCAGGCACATGAGGCATGCGAAGTGGTTACTACCACCAATATCACAAACATGACAGAAAAGATCTTTCACCACACTACAAGAGGACAAAGCTTTTGTAACACAGTGTTGTGTTACCATAGGCCCAAAACAGTGTTACTAAGTCGCATTGTAACACATTTTGAAATGTGTTCCATTAGACCGTGTTACTAAGTGGTGTCTGCTGTAACATATCGTAATTGTTACCATATATCAAAAAGTGTGTTACACTTACGTTATAGTAACATGCATATTATGTGTTACCAAACAAGCTGGTAACACATTTTTGTTAGTATAGTAACACCCATAGTAACATATTTTGTAGACGTGGAACATTGTGGTAACATGTTTTTGTGACTATAGTAACACAACTTGTACATTAGTATGGCCATATAATTAATGTATTTTTAATTATTAACCATAAAAGTAGATATCCATTTTATGGAATATACATATATTTAATAAAATCACTGCAGTTTCTCAAATAGTTAATTATTTTATTACGATACTTGGCACCATTAAAATGACAGATAAATTGAAGCACGACACATACACAAATTGAATATATCGAGCTATTTATTATAAATATACAAGACTGTAGGATACATATGCATTACAATGAATAAATACCAATGTTATTGGTTGAACAACATATCATTCATATCAACTTTACAATAGAGAACACATCTATGGAGAATATTACGCCATATAATTTGCATCAATTCGACCAAGGGAAAAGATCTTCTGAATGATATTACATTTTAATCTATTAATGTAAACTACGACTATTGCTAAGTAAAATCTTCTAATTATATTTGCTTCCTCATCCAACCAAAGAATTCAGCTGCAACTCAATTATCCTTCTTTTGAGTCTGCAAAAGATAAATGGACGTTATAGTTATGTGATTGAATGTACACAAATATAATTTTGGAATATGGAAGAAAAGACTTCAACTTACAAAAGCTGAAGGTCGGGTTAAGTATGCTGAAGCAAAAGCATAATCAATTCTCTTGCAATCAGAAACTTACATTACTAACTCCTCATTATCCAGAATAGGTTCATCTCTGCACATAAGTGCAAATTCAGCACCTAGCTAAATATCACCAACCTTAGTTTCTAGATCAATACTCCCAATAGTAGCATATGGAACATTCTTAGTTTCTAGATCAATACTCCAAATAGTAGCATATGGAACATTCCTCTTGTTTGGATATGTTAAAAGTCTTTAAAACTACTTCGGATGCAACCTATATTATGATCAATATTATTATTCAACGACAATGATAACAGAATTTGCATGAACAATATTATTCCACTAGTTTGGATATGTTATGCGGGTGTTTGTGGGCAGCCCGCAATCAACCATGTTGTTTTTGCTAGCCCAGATAATCTCATTTAATCCCATATTATAGTAGTAAACTGTTGCGCTATTGTATTAATAGTTTCTACAATCACCAAGTGGATGATGTGTGGTAAGCACCCACAAAAGAGTTGAGACAATTGTACTTAGCTATTGTACAAATCAAGACTAACTTTTGTATCTCGACATTAGTTGAACACAACAGCAGAAACAACTATCAATAAGTGACCAAGCACATGCAAAGTGTCCCCCGGTGCAAAAAAAAAATTTAGAGTGGCTGAGCAAAGCATCATCATACTATTGAGAATCAGGAGCAAAACATGTGTGTTGTATGTGCGTGCTTGTTGTTGCGTTGGGCATGTGTGTGTATGTGCTTTCTAGTACGTTACGAAAGTACCCGTAAGATGTTTTCTAACAGTCGACATTCCATGGCAAAGTTATAAAGAATTTAAACATTCCATACGAATTGTCTATGAGCGTGTCCATATGACTGCATAAACATATACCTGGAAACCAGTAGCCATTATTACAATGGCTCTAAACAACATGGAATTGATATGCATAAACCCTTGAGGCATCGACACTATCCGAGCTCCCCGCAAATATTCTGCAACAGTAGAATGAGAAACTTGAGACAGAAATAGATGTACAGCCAAAAGCTACAAACTATAAGCATGCGGTAAAACCACATATTCAACAAATTTGAAATTAAATGTAGAACCTATTTTGCACATAATGTAACCAGATGGATACTTGGTAAAGGTGATGGTATCTTACATTCACCTAAATTAAAAAAAGTAACTAGGATGGGTAATTGGTACAAGGTGATGCTTTCACCCATTCAATTATCTAAAACTAGCTGATGAGATTGAGACACGGGAAATATATAAGAATTAAAGTGGAAATGAATTGACAAGCTTCCACTATAGTTTCATAGTGATTATTGTGATATTCTACACTAAAATGATCATACATCTACTATAACCCTTATCATGAAAAGCACTATGTATTACACCTACATTCCCAACTTAGATGTCAATGTTGCTCTGCACAATCTCTATTACCAATCGGACGGACGCAATCTGCCGAGTGCAACACTAGGCAAAGGGGCAAGCGTTTGTTGAGTTTGACACTCGGTAGACTTATTTAGTTGAATTAAAAAATGCACAGGTATTTGGGTATGTATGTATACGGGCCAGTCTAAGATTATACGAGTATGTACAGGATATGTGACGAGTATTCGGGTATGTACATCTCCACCATGGGAAGGAACACGTACTACTATTATTACCAAGAGAATCAATTAGCAGCCGACATGTATCCTGGACGCCGGCCTCGCATCTTGCTCCCGTTTCCACTAGTACACATACAAGCAAGCAGCCAACTAGATGGATTATTCTGGAAGCTAGCTTACATATGGATCGATTCCTCATGGATGCTAGCAGATGACGAGGACCGGTGGCTCCTATTGCGAGAGGTGCGCACTGTCCATGCGCATGTCCTTCTGAAGCCGGTTCAATTCTTCATGGCCACCGGATGGAGGGATGGCTGCCGACGGCGTCGGCTGGATCTGCCCATGGCTCTGGCGGCTGCGCGCTCCTTATGGCCGGCTCCTCGGGCCTCCTCGAGCCTGGTGGGGAGGAGGGAACGGCCCCGGGGTCTAGGGTTGCACCCGCGACCTACAGAGAAAGGGGCGAGCGGCGGCGGCGGCATGAGGCCCTGGGCTAGCGGCAGTGACTCGCGGCGTGGCATGCGGCGGCTGCGATGGCTAGGCATGGGTGTGAAGGGATAAGGACAGAGAGAGGGGAAATAAATGATAAGCCCCCACAGGGCCGCAGCCGTTGGATCTACGCGAATCCAATGGTTACAACGCGCGATCCATGGAAGGGCTACTCTGACCAATCAAAACACATAGTTTTTTTTAGTCTAATGTTTTTACAGTTGAAAATAATAATAATATTTTTCCTTTTTCTTTCTTTTTTTTTCTTTCTTTCTCTTTTTCTTTCTTCTCTTCTGTTTTTGAATAAGGCCTATGATTAAATGATATAAATATGATTTTTTAACCCAAAATTTTGACTACATTTTTATACACTTGGAATTTAGATTTGAATCATACGCACTAAACGTACGATGGTAGCTAGAAATCTAAAAAATCTATGATACTTGGGAATTGTCCTTCAAATATGGTATACTTTCTGTGAAAATTGGAGTGGTGCCGTTTTGCACCGACTTTTTGTACTTGCTTGGCTTCAAAAATTCTCATTTTTTACATTGAGAAAATAGAAAAGATTTTTTTTTACAAAAAAATTAGAAACTCTAGTTTTCAACATTGTTTGTAATGGCAAGATGCACCTATGGGCCCAATTTGGACACATTTATCATAAAATATGCAATGAATATGGCCATCACTTTGAAAACACATGAATGTTCATACATGACATCTCATTTTGTGAAGGATGTTTTCCAGAATTATTGTATTACAATTTCAGTATTTTTCCTGACATCTAGTACACATAAAATAACTCGATGCAAAAGGATTGTATTATGATACATAGGCTTCCCATAATCTCGGGATCATCTGATTGTATCGTATTCCCCATAAATAATTATGAAACGTCTAGGTTCAAGTAACCTCTAGGTTGCCCCTGAGCTGAGCATAAACGTTACTTTCATGGTTACCTATATAAAGGGTTCTTCTTGCCAATAAGCTCCCAAACTTTCGCATCTGATATTAAATGAAACGTCACATACAATAAGAAATATTTACGTCTCATCGCGAGAGACAAAATATAATTTTAGAAAATTCGAATTTGAATTCGTAGGCAAAACTAACGGTGAAAGTATTGGTTCAATGACATGCTCCGGCGAATTTGAATTTGTGAATTGTTTGATTTGGATGTGTTTAACCTTTTGTTTTATAGCATATTAAAATGGAGAGCGCTTATTCAGCACTTCTGGCAGAAGAAACGCGAACTAACGCTGACACGCCGCGCCCCTTCGACCGACCCAGCTAAGCAAGGTTGCTCGCCCCAATTCGTTCACTGGCTCGGCTGTTTCAACTGCTTTACCGTTTAGAATATGAAAGATTGTTCGAGGGTTGAAAAAAGTTTCTAGCTTCGAAAAATGTTCACGAATTTGAAAGAAATGTTTGTCACTTATAAAAATAGTTCACAAACAAAAACAATATCTCAAATTTGAAAAAAAAATCCTGAATTTGAAAAACGTTATCAATTTTTTTTAAATCATCAATTCCAAAAAAAATTGCGAACTTGGAAAAATTCCCAAGTCAAAAAATAGCGTATTGAAAAAGTCCACAAATTTGAAAAAAATCGTGGCTTGAATTTTTTTCCGGGAAAATAAATGTTCACAGACTTTCAAAAGATGTTTGTGAATTTTAAAAAAGATTGGGTCTACAAAAAATTCATGAATTTGAAGAGGAAGTTCCCAGAATTTTAAAAAAGCATTCATTATTTTGAATAATTTTCTGGATTTGAAATTTATTTTCAAATTTCAACAAAGTCCACAAACCTCAAGAAAACAAATTCACATATTTCAAGAGAAAAAATCACGAATTTGATTTTTTTTAATGAAATTTGAAATGAATAAAAAATAAAAAATAGCCAAAAGAAACCGAAAAACCGGAAGAAAAGCTGACAAAAAACCCCAGCATTAAAACAAGGAAAACTGGGTGCAAACTTCGAGAAGCAAAAACGGGCCTAAGTCACCAAATCACAGCCCATTTAATAATATGAGACCACCTAATGCGTCCAGCGTTGCTAAAAAATCTGATGGGCCTTGACGGAGCTGTTCCTTTTTTAAAATAATATGACAATTATTCAAATTAAGCAAACTACCGGATGTAGCATGTTGGTAATCAATTGTTTGGCCAAGCGGGAGGTATTAGGTTCGATTCTTGTACGCATCAATAATGGGCCTTTTTTCTTGTATTAACTCATTGGTTGCCGATCTCAAAAAAAAAAAAAAAAAACTCATTGGTTGCCATTTTATTTGGTTCACGTATGTCAAATGGTCCTGGGTTCTGTTGGGTTGTTTAGCCGATCTCACTTGTTTACAGGCTACATGTTCTCAATTTTTTATTGCAAGATTATTACATACATATAATATGCATCTACGTCACATGTCTTGAATATTTATACAGGAATATGTATATATAATATGATCCCATGCTAATATTTGTTATTTCAAGATTTTTTTAAAATTATTCGCTATTATCCTTAGATTAAATTAATGAATTTATGCATATATATTTGAAGTAATTCCACTGAGTCATATATGTATCTCAATTAAGGTTCAAGTAATACCGAAAAAATGTACAAGACCTATGTACAACCTTATGTTATGGACAAAGATTGTTGAGAAAATTAATTGAGTGAAAATTTGAACCTATGTTTGTAAGCATTGTGGCACTATTCTTTTTTTAATAAAATATAGTTTACACTAATTGTTTTTTATCTAATGTTATATAGCTTGTAACACTATGCGGCAACACAGGATTATGTGTTACTGTCCCAATAGTTTGTAACACACCTGGAGCGGCACAAACTTATATGTTACTATGGTAATGTACCGGTAACACATTTCCGAACCTTATCAAAGATGTGTTACTGTCCGTGCCGCAACACACACAATGTGTTACTGATATTTTGCTCTGTAACACATCTTTCTATATGTTACATGATTGTGTTACTTAATCTTTGTTTTGTTGTAGTGCCACAAGTAGATATGCAAGAGTAAGATTTCCACATGAAATAATGATTTGCTCCATTTTGGCATATCACTGGAGTTCTTGAGATTGGAGAAAATAACACACAAAGTGCATCATCACTGGGTTCAAGATGCTTGCCTTCAAGTAGAGGGGAGGAGAAAAGCATCCCAAGAATTTTGGAAGCTTTCTCCATCTTCAAAAATCCTAATAGAAATAGTATAAAATTAATACATAGAATCACAACAGCACAAAAAAATTGTCTGGAAAAATTTCAAATAAATTTGAAAATAAACTAGACCAAATTTGAGGAACAGCAGAAAAAGAATGAGTTCATTTGGAGCTGTAGTTAAAAAGTTAAAGCCAGTCAAAGTTTGGTCAAAATCTGATTTTTAAACTAAGACAGAAAAGAAAACGTTTCGGCTGAGAATACGTTTCGGGGAAGGGAAAACGTACTCTAGGAAGTGCGCCTCCACTTACGCCCGCGTGGACTGACGCTTTCTCACTGACAGAGGGCCCAGGGGCCCCACTGGTCAGGTTTGACCAGTCGCCCCCCCCCCCACCTCCTTCTTCCTTCGCCCGTCGAAGACGGAGCTCCGGTGATCGTCGCCGGTGAATGGCAGCTCGTCGAGGGCGTTCGAATGCAGGGATGGATCCGCGGGGTCGGTGCGGTCCTCCCGGTGGTCGGCTGGCCGGAGGGGACGGAGGGAGTCGTCGGCGGCGAGCTCCGCGGCGGAGGGAGCTTCGGGTGGGTTTGGGGCTTTGCGATGCAGTGGTTCCTGAGCGAGTCTGAGGTGATGGTTGGCTCCGCAGGATCGAGGGGAAGGTGACGGTGGTGCTGGACTGGCTGGGGAGGCCTTGGTGGCGCCAGATTGCTCAAGGCAGAGACGGCGGCCGTGTTCGCCGGAGATGAAGAAGGAAGCTTCCTGGGGGCGAATGGCTGCCACGGGGCTGCTCTGCGGGGCGCCTAGTGATGGTCTGATGATGCGGAGAGGTTCGGGGCACCCTTAAATAGGCGAGCCATGGCGGTTATGCGGCGGCAGGGGATAAGATTGCTGACGACCGCCGTTCTGTTGCAGCAGGGGGACGTGGCGGCGACGAAAGCTAGCGGACGGGCCTGCGGATGAGCTCGCACTGCTCCAGGGGGCAGCTAGCGAGCGCGCATGGCTTGGGCGGCGCTGACCGTGGCAGAGAGCCACTGTGCTCGCCGGCGTGCCACCAAAAGTGCCCTGACGGCGGCGCTTTTGAGTCCCAGGTACGGTTTGGCGTGTCCTTGGGTGCGGATAAGGCCGGGCGTGGCTCCGTAGGTGAGTTGGGGCCAGGGGCACGACACGGCGACCCAAGCGCACGCACGTGCAAAATGCGCGCTCTGGGCGCGCCCAGAGCACGCACGCTACGTGCTCGGCGATATGTCAAAGCGTGCTAATGAGCTCCAAACTACAAGGGGGTTAGCAGGGTGGGGTTATAGGTTAGGACAAAGCTATGAGACATGATGGTTTAGTCAGGGGTTCAAGTTCATAATATGAACCAGAAACTAAGCCAAACATGGTCATGCCCTCAGGGTGTTCGACAAAATGCCAGTGGCATCTAGCTAACTCTTGGGGTGGACAAATTTATCAGATGGATGTCTCCTTGGATGAGCAAGAGGGTGGTGAGGTTAGTTCATCAAAAGCAGAAACTTGCTAGTGCAAGTTTTGCAAGATCTCAGTTCTGGACAGAAAATGCACAGCATTGTTTCATGAACCAAAACTATCCCAATTGGCCGACTCTCCTGGACTTAAGGGTTTTGCTAGAAAGACTACAAGCATGAGGAAGCTCAAGAGTACTAGAGCAAAATAGACTAGGGTTGCAGTGCAAATCACCAAACTGAACCAGAATGGAAAAGAGGTTGGTTCACTCAAATCTTCCAAAGGACCAAGATGGGTTTTTGCATAAAGTTGGATAACATACTGCTATGAACATCCCATAATTTTGGCGGAAGCATTACTGAAATATTTAAAGGGGTTGTAGTGCAATTTGGTCTACTAAACCAGATTGGAAAACAAGTTGTGGAGCTCAAAATATTAAAAGAAATAATTATATTCTTGCATAAAAGTGATCCAATAGTATTACTAGACATCTCCAATTTTTGGTTGAAATTATAAATAAATTTATCAAGTGGTTGCAGTTCAAAAGAGGCCTTAAAACTAGGTTTAACCATTTATATGGGAAGGTAATTAGGGGCACAAAAATATAATTGATCCTGCTGATATAAGCCAGGTTTTGAAGGGTGCATAAGAGAATCTAATATTAGCTGGAAAGTTTTTACTAGGGGTAAAAACTCCAACATAACAAAGCAAGAATTGTCTTGGAATCCAAAGGAATATTCAGCAGTAGGCAAAATTTTAATTTACTGGCAAAATTTTATTAAATAAAACATTACTAAATTTTTGGGGTGTTACAACAACAAAGGCAATGATGCTTGGCTAATGAAGATAGATCTGAAGAGGGAAGGACCCGAGGAGATCCACATGGAGAAGAAGATCAAGATGGAGGTGGAAGATCCGGCTCCGGCATCGGGAGAAGAAGACACCTCTAAATCCCTTCCTAATCTCTTTACCTCAACTGAGATAGAAGCTTTCAGGATGATTGAGTTAGCTCAGATTCGAAACAAGCATATCACAAGTGAAAATATTCTGTTGAAGGATTACATAGCTGCACTCAAAGGTAGTATCAGCAACCTGGAGGATCTCCTACACTCGGTATATGATGATCCGCCGTCACTACTTTCAACTTCATCATCACCACCCCCGAAGAAGGAGACAAGCTTGGGGGAGTGACCCCGGTATCGTATCACCATCACTCCTATCTTTACCGTTTTACTTAGTTCGATCCTTTTGGTAGTATCTTGATATAGTAGAATAAAGTTAGCATGATCTAGTTGTGAACTTTTTCTTTGTGAGCTTTATCCTTTGTAATCGAGTCCGTGAGCTATATAATAAATATTACTGTTGAGTCAAGGGCTTTCCTCACTTGGGTCATGACAAAAAGAAAGAAAACATAAAGAGTATCAAAGAGATCATATCGATCTTATGGGAAGTAATGACTTCACATACAAGAGTATGACAAATAAAAGTTGTTGGGAGTTGACAAACATAGTTTTGGTCATCGTTGCAATTAATAGGAAGTAATAAAAGAAGAGAGGCTTCACATACAAATATACTATCTTGGACCTCTTTTATGATTGTGAGCACTCATTAAAGTATGACATGCTAAAGAGTTGATGTTGGACAAGGAAGACAACATAATGAGTAATGTCTTCTTATATCCGAAATAAAGTATATTGTCATGGATCATCCAACATGATGAGCTTGCCTTTCCCCCTCATGCTAGCCAAAACTCCTAGCACCAAGTAGAGATACTACTTGTGCTTCCATATATCCTTAAACCCAGTTTGCCATGAGAGTCCACCGTCCCTACCTATGGATTGAGAAAGATCCTTCCAAGTAAGTTGTCATGTTGCAAACTTGCTAAAATATGTATGATTTATTAGTGTGGGAGAAATTAGATTTATACGATCTTATGATATGGAAGTAATAAAAGCGACAGACTGCATAATAAAGGTCCTTATCACAAGTGGCAATATAAAGTGAAGTTCTTCTATGCTAAGACTTTGTACATCCAACCATAAAAACACATGACAACCTCTGCTTCCCTCTGCGAAGGGCCTATCTATTATTCTTGTCTTATAAGTGTCAAGGTGAAATCCACCTTTACTTTTTACATTTTATCCTTTGGCAAGCACATTGTGTTGGAAAGATCTTGACATATATACCCACTTGGATGTAAGTTTTCATGATCTATTACTGTTGACTTTACCCTTGAGGTAAAAGGTTGGGAGGCAACACCATAAGCCCCTATCTTTCTCTGTGTCCGATTAAAACTCCATAAACATAAGTATTGCGTGAGTGTGAGCAATTGTGAAAGACTATATGATAGTTGAGTATGTAGGCTTGCTGAAAAGCTCTTATATTGACTCTTTCTGATGTTACGATAAATTGCAATTGCTTCAATGACCGAGATCAAAGTTTGTTAGTTTCCAATGAAGTTTATGATTCATACTTGATATTGTGGATGAATTGTTACTTTAGCATAAGAATCATATGACTATATTTATATAAGTTGCTGTTATGAGAATGATCATGATGCCCTCATGTCAGTATTTTGTTTTTATCGACACCTCTATCTCCAAAAACATGTGGACATATTTTTCGATATCGGGTTTCGCTTGAGGACTGTTATTATATGCATTGTCACAATACATATGGGCTATTATTATATGTTTTTTCACAATACATATGCCTTTTCTCTCTTATTTTACAAGGTTTACAAGAAGAGGGAGAATGCCGGCAGCTGGAATTCTGGGCTGGAAAAGGAGCAAACTCTGGAAACCTATTCTGCACAACTCCAAAAGCACCGAAACTAAACAGAACTTCATTTCAGAAAATATAAAAAATATCTGGCGAAAGAAGTCTAGAAGGGGGGCCATGGCTGTCCGCGAGGGTGGGGGGCATGCCCCCCTTCCCAGGGCGTGCCCCCTGCCTCGTGGGCCAGCCGGAAGGCCCCCGATGCCCATCTTCTCCTATATGAGGTGTTTTGACCTGAAAAAAAATCATAAGGAGGCTTTCGGGATGCTACTTCTCGAGCTTGCGTTGTATTCCCTCGAAGAGGAAAGGGAGATGCAGCACAGTAGCGTAAGTATTTCCCTCAGTTTTTGAAAACCAAGGTATCAATCCAGTAGGAGACCACGCGCGAGTCCCTCGCACCTGCACAAACAAATAAGAACTTCACAGCCAACGCGATAAGGGGTTGTCAATCCCTTTACGGCCACTTACGAAAGTGAGATCTGATAAAAATGATAGTTTATATTTTTTGGTATTTTTAGTTTATAAGAACAACAAATAAATGCGATAAAAGTAAAGTAGATGTAGATTGATATGTTGAGAATAGACCCGGGGGCCATAGTGTTCTCTAGTGGCTTCTCTCATGATAGCGATATTCTACGGCGGGTAAACAAATTACTGTCGAGCAATTGATAGAAAAGCGAATAATTAAGAGACTATCTAGGCATGATCATTGTATATAGGCATCACGTCCGAAACAAGTAGACCGACTCCTGCCTGCATCTACTACTATTACTCCACACATCGACCGCTATCCAGCATGCATCTAGTGTATTGAGTTCATAAGAACAGAGTAACACCTTAAGCAAGATGACATGATGTAGAGGGATAAACTCAAGCAATATGATATAAACCCCATCTTTTTATCCTCGATGGCAACAATACAATACGTGCCTTGCTGCCCCTACTGCCACTGGGAAAGGACACCGCAAGATTGAACCCAAAGCCAAGCACTTCTCCCATTGCAAGAGCTATATATCTAGAAGGCCAAACCAAACCAATAATTCGAAGAGACTCGAAAGGATATTATGAGCACACATAAAAAGTTCAGAGAAGAACCAAATATCTCTCATAGATAATCTTGATCATAAACTCACAATTCATCGGATCTCGACAAACACACCGCAAAAAGAGATTACATCGAATAGATCTCCTCGAAGACTGAGGAGAATTTTGTATTGAGATCCAGAGAGAGAGAGAAGGATCCATCTAGATACTAGCTATGGACCCGAAGGTCTGTGGTAAACTACCCACAACTCATGGTGTGGGCGATGATGCTGATGATGAAGAACTCAGTGATGGATCCCCCTCCGGTGGAGCTCCGGAACAGGCTCCAAGATGGGATCTCATGGGAACAGAAGGTTACAGCGGTGGAATTAGGATTTTCTCTCTATTCACGGAGGTTTTGGGGTACGTAGACTTATATAGGAAGAAGGAGGACACTGGGGGAGTCACGGGGGCCCCACGAGGCAGGGGGCGTGCCATGGGAAGGGTGGCGCGCCCCCACCCTCGTGGGCCCCTCGTGGTTCTTCTGACGTGGTTCTCAAGTTCTTCGTGCATGATTTTCTCCAAAAATATCTCTCGCGAAGGTTTCATTCCATTTGGACTCCGTTTGATATTGTTTTTCTGCAAAACCCTGAAACAGGCAAAAAACAGCAATCTGGACTAGGCCTTTGGGTTAGTAGGTTAGTCCCAAAAATGATATAAAAGTGAATGATAAAGCCCATTAAACATCCAAGACTTCATAAATAATAGCATGGAACAATAAAATATTATAGATACGTTGGAGACGTATCACGGGACCAGACGCCGCCGTCTCGAGGCAGAACTGAGGCGGAAACCAATCTAGGGCTCCGACAGAGCTGTTCTGCCGGGGATACTTCCCTCCGGGAGGGGGAAATCGTCGCCGCCGTCATCACCAACAACTCTCCCATCTTGGGGAGGGCTATCTTCATCAACATCTTCACCAGCACCATCTCCTCTCAAACCCTAGTTCATCTCTTGTATCCAATCTTTGTACCCAAACCTCAGATTGGTACCTGTGGGTTGCTAGTAGTGTTGATTACTCCTTGTAGTTGATGCTAGTTAATTTATTTGGTGGAAGATCATATATTCAGATCCATTATGTATATTAATACCCCTCTGATCAAGAACAATATTATGTCTTGTGAGTAGTTACTTTTGTTCCTGAGGACATGTGAGAAGTCTTGCTATTAGTAGTCCTGTGAGTTTGGTCTTCGTTCGATATTTTGATGAGATGTATGTTGTCTTTACTCTAGTGATGTCATGTGACGTCGACTACATGACACTTCACCATTATTTGGGCCTAGAGGAAGGCATTGGGAAGTAATAAGTAGATGATGGGTTGCTAGAGTGACAGAAGCTTAAACCCTAGTTTATGCGTTGCTTCGGAAGGGGTTGATTTGGATCCATATGTTTCAGGCTATGGTTAGGTTTACCTTAATACTTCTTTTGTAGTTGCGGATGCTTGCATTAGAGGTTAATCATAAGTGGGAGGCTTGTCCTAGTAAGGACAACACCCAAGCACCGGTCCACCCACATACCAAATTATCAAAGTACCGAATGTGAATCAGATGATCGTGATGAAAACTAGCTTGATGATAATTCCCATGTGTCCTCGGGAGCACTTTCCTTTATATAAGAGTTTGTCCAGGCTTGTCCTTTGCTACAAAAAGGATTGGGCCTCCTTGCTGCACCTTATTTTCTTTTACTGTTTGTCACTTGCTACCAATTATCTTATCACAAAACTATCTGTTACCTATAATTTCAGTGCTTGCAGAAAATACCTTACTGAAAACTGCCTATCATTTCCTTCTGCTCCTCGTTGGGTTCGACACTCTTAATAATCGAAAGGACTACGATAGATCCCGTACACTTGTGGGTCATCATGTATCCGAAGGTGTTCGTGGTGTTGGCATAGATCAAGAATAGGATTTGTCACTTCGAGTGTCGGAGAGGTATCTCTGGGCCCTCTCGGTAATACACATCATAGTAATCCTTGCAAGCAAATGACTAATGAGTTAGTCACGAGATGATGTATTACGGAACAAGTAAAGAGACTTGGCCGGTGACGAGATTGAACTAGGTATAGAGATACCGACGATCGAATCTCGGGCAAGTAACATACCGATGACAAAGGGAAGAACATATGTTGTTATGCGGGTTGACCGATAAAGATCTTCATAGAATATGTAGGAGCCAATATGAGCATCCAGGTTCCGCTATTGGTTATTGACCGGAGATGTGTCTCGGTCATGTCTACATAGTTCACGAACCCGTAGGGTCCGCACGCTTAACGTTTAATGATGATTGGTATTATGAGTTTATGAGCTTTGATGTACCGAAGGTAGTTCAGAGTCCCGGATGAGATCATGGACATGACGAGGAGTCTCGGAATGTCCGAGACATAATGATTGATATATTGGACGGCTACATTCGGACACCGGAAGTGTTCCGTGTGATTTCGGAGATAACCGGAGTGCCGGAGGGGTTACCGGAACCCCCCGGGGAAGTATTGGGCCTTAGTGGGCCTTAGGGAAGAGAGAGGGCAGCAGCCCAGGAGGTGGCGCGCCCCCTCCCATGGGGAGTCCGAATAGGACTAGGGGAGGGGGCCACGGCCCCTCTTTCCCTCTCCCTCTCCCTCTCTTTCCTTCCCCCTTTTCCCCTTCCTAGTAGGACTAGGAAAGGGGAGTCCTAGTCCTACTAGGAAGAGGACTCTTCCTCTCCTTGGCGCGCCTAGGGCCGGCCGGCCTCCTCCCCTTGCTCCTTTATATACGGGGCATGGGGGCACCCAAATACACACAAGAAACATTGTTCTAGCCATGTGTGGTGCCCCCCTCCACAGAAACACACCTCGGTCATACCGTTGTAGTGCTTAGGCGAAGCCCTGCGCCGGTAGCTTCATCATCTCCGTCACCATGCCGTCGTGCTAACGAAACTCTCCCGTGAAGCTCAACTGGATCAAGAGCTCGTGGGACGTCATCAAGCTGAACGTGTGCTGAACGCGGAGGTGCCGTACGTTCGGTGCTTGATCGGTTGGATCGCGAAGACGTTCGACTACATCAACCGCATCACTAGATGCTTCCGCTTTCGGTCTACGAGGGTACGTAGACACACTCTCCCTCTCGTTGCTATGCATCTAGTAGATAGATCTTGCGTGATCGTATGATTTTTTTTTTGAAATACTACGTTCCCCAACAGTGGCATCATGAGCCAGGTCTATGCATAGATGATATGCACGAGTAGAACACAATGAGTTGTGGGTGATAATAGTCATACTGCTTACCAGCATGTCATACTTTGATTTGGCGGTAGTGTGAGATGAAGTGGCTTGGACCAACATTACGCGTACGCTTACGCGAGACTGGTTTCACCGTTATGAGCACTCGTTGCTTAAAGGCGACTGGCGGGTGTCTGTCTCTCTCACTTTAGTTGAGTCGAGTGTGGCTACGCCCGGTCCTTGCGATGGTTAAAACAACACATACTTGACGAAAAATCATTGTGGTTTTTGTATGTGTAGGTAAGAACGGTTCTTGCTAAGCCGGTAGCAGCCACGTAAAACTTGCAACAACAAAGTAGAGGACGTCTAAGTTGTTTTTGCAGGGCATGTTGTGATGTGATATGGTCAAGACATGATGAGTTATACGTTATTGTATGAGATGATCATGTTTTGTAAAGTTATCGGCAATTGGAACGAGCCATATGGTTGTCGCTTTATTGTATGAAATACAGTCGCCATGTAATTGCTTTACTTTATCACTAAGCGGTAGCGATAGTCGTGGAAGCAATAGTTGGCGAGACGACAACAATGCTACGATCGAGATCAAGGTGCATCGCCGGTGACGATGGTGATCATGACGGTGCCTTGGAGATGGAGATCAAAAGCACAAGATAATGATGGCCATATCATGTCACATATTTTGATTGCATGTGATGTTTATCTTATTATGCTTCTTATTTCCTTACTACGGCGGTAGCATTATAAGATGATCCCTTACAAAATTTCAAGGTACAAGTGTTCTCCCTGAGTATGCACCGTTGCGAAAGTTCGTCGTGCCGAGACAACACGTGATGATCGGGTGTGATAAGCTCTACATTCACATACAACGGGTGCAAGCCAGTTTTGCACACATAGAATACTCGGGTTAAACTTGACGAGCCTAGCATGTACATACATGGCCTCGGAACACTGGAGACCGAAAGGTCGAGCGTGAATCATATAGTAGATATGATCAACATAAGATGTTCACCATTGAAAACTACTCCATCTCACGTGATGATCGGACATGGTTTAGTTGATTTGGATCACGTGATCATTTAGATGACTAGATGGATGTCTATCTAAGTGGGAGTTCTTTAGTAATATGATTAATTGAACTTTAATTTATCATGAACTTAGTCCTGATAGTTTTTGCATATCTATGTTATAGATCAATGGCCTGTGCTACCGTTCCCTTGAATTTTAATGCGTTCCTAGAGAAAGCTAAGATGAAAGATGATGGTAGCAATTACACGTACTGGGTCCGTAACTTGAGGATTATCCTCATTGCTGCACAGAAGAACTATGTCCTTAAAGCACCGCTAGGTGACAAGCCCCCTCCTGCTAATGTAGACGCTTTGAATGTCTGGCATACGCGGTCTGATGACTACACGATAGTTTAGTGTGCCATGCTTTACGGCTTAGAACTGGGACTTCAACGACGTTTTGAACGTCATGGAGCATATGAGATGTTCCAGGAGTTGAAGTTAATATTTCAAGCAAATGCCCGGATTGAGAAATATGAGATTTCCAATAAGTTCTACAGCTGCAAGATGGAAGAGAGTAGTTCTATCAGTGAACACTTGCTCAAAATGTCCGGGTACTACAATCATATGACTCAACTTGGATGCAAAGTTGACGAAGATAGTGTTATTGATAGAGTTCTTCAATCACTGCCACCAAGCTATAAAGGCTTCGTGAAGAACTATAATATGCAAGGGATGCAGAAGACAATTCCCGAGCTCTTCGCTATGCTCAAAGCTGCGGAGGTAGAAATCAAAAAGGAGCATCAAGTGTTGATGGTTAACAATACCACTAGTTTCAAGAAAAAGGGCATGGGAAAGAAGGGTAACTTCAAGAAGAATAGCAAGATAGTTGCTGCCCCCACGAAGAAACCGAAGTCTGGAGCCAAGCCTGAAACTGAGTGCTTCTACTTCAAAGGGACTGGACACTGGAAGCGGAACTGCCCCAAGTATTTGGCGGATAAGAAGAATGGCAAGGTGAATAAAGGTATATGTGATATACATGTTATTGATGTGTACCTTACTAATGCTTGTAGTAGCACCTGGGTATTTGATACCGGTTCGGTTGCTAATATTTGTAACTCGAAACAGGGGCTACGGATTAAATGAAGATTGGCTAAGGATGAGGTGACGATGCACGTGGGAAATGGTTCCAAAGTCGATGTGATTGCCGTCGGCACGCTACCTCTACATCTACCTTCGGGATTAGTTTTAGACCTGAATAATTGTTATTTGGTGCTAGCGTTAAGCAAGGACATTATATCTGGATCTTGTTTATTGTCAGATGGTTATTCATTTAAATCTGAGAACAATGGTTGTTATATTTATATGAATAATATCTTTTATGGTCATGCACCCTTGAAGAGTGGTCTATTCTTGTTGGATCTCGATCATAGTGATACACATATTCATAATATTGAAGCCAAAAGATGCACGGTTAATAATAATAGTGCAACTTATTTGTGGCACTACCGTTTAGGTCATATTGGTGTAAAGCGCATGAAGAAACTCCATAGTGATGGACTTTTGGAATCACTTGATTATGAATCACTTGGTGCTTGCGAACCATGCCTCATGGGCAAGATGACTAAAACTCTGCTCTCCGGAACAATGGAGCGAGCAACAGATTTGTTGGAAATCATACATACTGACGTATGTGGACCGATGAGTGTTGAGGCTCGCGGCAGGTATCGTTATTTTCTGACCTTCACTGATGATTTGAGCACATATGGGTATATCTACTTGATGAAACACAAGTCTGAAACATTTGAAAAGTTCAAAAAAATTCAGAGTGAAGTAGAGAATCATCGCAACAAGAAAATAAAGTTTCTACGATCTGATCGTGGAGGCGAATATTTGAGTTACGAGTTTGGTCTTCATTTGAAACAATGTGGAATAGTTTCACAACTCACGCCACCCGGAGCACCACAACGTAATGGTGTGTCCGAACGTCGTAACCTACTTTATGAGATATGGTGCGGTCTATGATGTCTCTTACCGATTTAGCACTATCGTTTTGGGGTTATGCTTTAGAGACAGCTGCATTCACGTTAAATAGGGCACCATCTAAATCCGTTGAGACGACACCTTATGAACTGTGGTTTGGCAAGAAACCAAAGTTGTCGTTTCTTAAAGTTTGGGGCTGCGATGCTTATGTGAAAAAGCTTCAACCTGATAAGCTCGAACCCAAGTCGGAGAAATGTGTCTTCATAGGTTACCCAAAGGAAACTGTTGGGTAAACCCTCTATCACATATGTGAAGGCAAGATATACATTGCTAAGAATGGATCCTTTCTAGAGAAGGAGTTTCTCTCGAAAGAAGTGAGTGGGAGGAAAGTGGAACTTGATGCTTCTCCCGAATTGGAAAGTAGTACATCACAGAAACTAGTTCCAGTGATTCCTAGACCAATTAGTGAGGAAGCTAATGATGATGATCATGAAACTTCGGATCAAGCTACTGCTGAACTTCGTAGATCAACCAGAGTACGTTCCGCGCCAGAGTGGTACGGCAACCCGGTTCTGGAAGTCATGTTACTAGACCATGATGAACCTACGAACTATGAGGAAGCGATGATGAGCCCAGATTCCGCAAAATGGCTTGGGGCCATGAAATCTGAGATGGGATCCATGTATGAGAACAAAGTGTGGACTTTGGTTGACTTGCCCGATGATCGGCAATCCATCGAAAATAAATGGATCTTCAAGAGGAAGACCAACGCTAACGGTAATGTTACTGTCTACAAAGCTCGACTTGTTGCGAAAGGTTTTCGACAAGTTCAAGGAGTTGACTGCGATGAAACTTTCTCACCCGTGGCGATGCTTAAGTCTGTCCGAATCATGTTAGCAATTGCCGCATTTTATGATTATGAAATTTGGCAAATAGATGTCAAAATTGCATTCCTAAATGGATACCTCAAAGAGGAGTTGTATATGATGCAACCAGAAGGTTTTGTCAATCCTAAAGGTGCTAACAAAGTGTGCAAGCTCCAGCGATCCATATATGGACTGGTGCAAGCATCTTGGAGTTGGAATATACGCTTTGATGAGGTGATCAAAGCATATGGTTTTATACAGACTTTTGGAGAAGCCTGTATTTACAAGAAAGTGAGTGGGAGCTCTGTAGCATTTCTGATATTATATGTGGATGACATATTATTGATTGGAAATGATATAGAATTTCTGGATGGCATATAAGGATACTTGAATAAGAATTTTTCAATGAAAGACCTTGGTGAAGCTGCTTATATATTAGGCATCAAGATCTATAGAGATAGATCAAGACGCTTAATTGAACTTTCACAAAGCACATACCTTGATAAAGTTTTGAAGAAGTTCAAAATGGATTAGTCAAAGAAAGGGTTCTTGCATGTGTTACAAGGTGTGAAGTTGAGTAAGACTCAATACCCGACCACTGCAGAAGATAGAGAGAAAATGAAAGTCATTCCCTATGCCTCAGCCATAGGATCTATTATGTATGCAATGCTGTGTACCAGACCTGATGTGTGCCTTGCTATAAGTTTAGTAGGGAGGTACCAAAGTAATCCAGGAGTGGATCACTGGACAGCGGTCAAGAACATCCCGAAGTACCTGAAAAGGACAAAGGATATGTTTCTCATTTATGGAGGTGACAAAGAGCTCGTCGTAAACGGTTACGTCGATTCAAGCTTTGACACTGATCTGGATGACTCTAAGTCACAAACCGAATATGTATTTTTATTAAACGGTGGAGCTGTTAGTTGGCGCAGTTCCAAGTAGAGCGTCGTGGCGGGATCTACGTGTGAAGCGGAATACATAGCTGCTTTGGAAGCAGCAAATGAAGGAGTCTAGATGAAGGAGTTCATATCCGATCTAGGTGTAATACCTAGTGCATCGGGACCAATGAAAATATTTTGTGATAACACTGGAGCAATAGCCTTGGCGAAGGAATCCAGGTTTCACAAGAGAACAAAGCACATCAAAAGACACTTCAATTCCATCCACGATCAAGTCAAGGAGGCAGACATAGAAATTTGCAAGAGACATATGGATCTGAATGTCGCAGACCCGTTGACTAAGCCTCTTCCATAGGCAAAACATGATCGGCACCAAGACTTCATGGGTGTTAGAATTATTACTTTGTAATCTAGATTATTGACTCTAATTCAAGTGGGAGACTGAAGGAAATATGCCCTAGAGGCAATAATAAAGATGTTATTGTTATTTCATTATATCATGATAAATGTCTTTTATTCATGCTAGAATTGTATTAACCGGAAACTTAGTACACGTGTGAACACAGAGAGAAAACAGTATGTCCCTAGTATGCCTCTACTAGACTAGGTCATTGATCAAAGATGGTTATGTTTCCTAGCCATAGACATGAGTTGTCATTTGATCAACCAGATCACATCATTAGGAGAATGATGAGATGGACAAGACCCATCCGTTAGCTTAGAACTATGATCATTTAGTTTTACTGCTATTGCTTTCTTCATGACTTATACATGTTCCTATGACTATGAGATTATGCAACTCCCGAATACCGAAGGTACACCTTGTGTGCTATCAAATGTCACAACGTAACTGGGTGATTATAAAGATGCTCTACTGGTGTCTCCAAAGGTGTTCGTGGTGTTGGCATAGATTAAGAATAGGATTTGTCACTTCGAGTGTCGGAGAGGTATCTTTGGGCCCTCTCGGTAATACACATCATAATAAGCCTTGCAAGGAAATGACTTATGAGTTAGTCATGAGATGATGTATTAAGGAACGAGTAAAGAGACTTGCCGGTAACAAGATTGAACTAGGTATAGAGATCCCGACGATCGAATCTCGGGCAAGTAACATACCGATAACAAAGGGAACAACGTATGTTGTTATGCAGTTTGACCGATAAAGATCTTCGTAGAATATGTAGGAGCCAATATGAGCATCCAGTTTCCGCTATTGGTTATTGACCGGAGATGTGTCTCTGTCATGTCTACATAGTTCTCGAACCCGTAGGCTTCGCACACTTAACGTTTAATGACGATCGGTATTATGAGTTTATGAATTTTGATGTACCGAAGGTAGTTCGGAGTCCCGGATGAGATCACAGACATGACAAGGAGTCTCGGAATGTCCGAGACATAAAGATTAATATATGGGACAACTACATTCGAACACCGGAAGTGTTCCGGGTGATTTCGGAGATAACCGGAGTGCCGGAGGGGTTACCGGAACCCCCTAGGGAAGTATTGGGCCTTAGTGGGCCTTAGGGAAGAGAGAGGCAGCAGCCCAGGAGGTGGCGCACCCCCTCCCATGGGGAGTCCGAATAGGACTAGGGGAGTGGGGCACGACCCCTCTTTTCCTCTCCCTCTCCCTCTCTTTCCTCCCCCCTTTTCCCCTTCCTAGTAGGACTAGTAAAGGGGAGTCCTAGTCCTACTAGGAAGAGGACTCCTCCTCTCCTTGGTGCGCCTAGGGCCGGCCGGCCACCTCCCCTTGCTCATTTATATACGGGGGTAGGGGGCACCCAAAGACACACAAGAAACATTGTTCTAGCCGTGTGCGGTGCCCCCCTCCACAAAAACACACCTCGGTCATACCGTTGCAGTGCTTAGGTGAAGCCCTACGCCGGTAGCTTCATCATCTCCGTCACCATGCCGTCGTGCTGACGAAACTCTCCCGTGAAGCTCAATTGGATCAAGAGCTCGTGGGACGTCATCAAGCTAAACGTGTGCTGAACGCGGAGGTGCCGTACGTTCGGTGCTTGACCGGTTGGATCGCAAAGACGTTGGACTACATCAACCGCGTCACTAGACGCTTCCGCTTTCGGTCTACGAGGGTACGTAGACACATTCTCCCCTCTTGTTGTTATGCATCTAGTAGATAGATCTTGCACGATCGTAGATTTTTTTTTGAAATACTACGTTCCCCAACAAAAACAAGGACACAATGTTTACCTAGGTTCGAGCCCTCTTAATGGAGGTAAAACCTACTTCTTGCTTGATTGAATATGATAAATATAGGGGTTTAAAAGAGTTGATCTACCTTGAGATTGTATTGGCTAAACCCTAGATGTTTAGCCTAAGATTTTTCCGATTGCCCTCTACGGACTAAACCCTCCGGTTTATATACACACCGGAGGGACCTAGGGTTGTACAAAATCATCTTGTAGAGGAAGGAACCATTACACCCGGACACAAAAATTGCCATTATACGCATGTAGGAGTCCTATCCAGACACCGGGATAATCTTCTGCTTTGTCTTCACGACCCATCAGTCCGGCCCATATCAAGTAATCCGGACACCCGAGGGCCCCCTAATCCAGGACCCCCCAGTAGCCCCTGAACCAGTCTTCGATGACGAGATGTTCGGCATGCATATTGTCATCAGCATTACAAGGCGGGTTCCTCCTTCCGAACGTATGAAGTTTTCTTCCTGCATAAAGGAACTATGTCCGACTCTGCACGATTAGTACAACCCTTAGCAACGAAGGCATAAACATCCAAATAGGTACAGTGTCTTTACTAACATCTTTTTTCGGCTAAGCATCATACTTGACCCTTTAACACTTCGAACCATTTTCTTGGCTCTTGTTTCGCGTTTCGAGGCATAGCCTCCATTAGCACGTCTTGCCAAAACAGAGATCATGCCCGCCCATTACGGGATTCTCATCAATATGGTTTGGGTAACCGAACTGTAACTTATGCACGATTTCATCAAGAACATGCGAGTTTTATGGCCTGAGTGGGGGACGTTTGGTATTTCTACCGTCTATGAAAGGATATAGATCCCTCCTTTTTCCTCACGCTCTCCTCTAGCCTCTGCTTCCCAATATCCTAGCTCTAGTGCCCGCGGCTCCAATCTTCTCCACCACTGCCTCCTTCTCCAGCAATGGCTGGATCCGATTCCAAGGGCAAGTGGGAGGCCTCCAGCATCACTGAGAAATACGTGAAGGATCTCCAGAGTGCTGGCTATCTTTCCGCGAACATAGCGCACCGGCTTCCTAATAAAGATCAGGTGATCCCTACTCCAGGGCTCGGTGAGAGGGTTGTGTTCATCTCTCATTTTCTTCAGGGTCTTGGATTTCCCCTTCACCCCTTTGCCCGGGGCCTTCTGTTCTTCTATGGGCTAGATTTCCATGATCTAGCCCCAAATTCTATCATGCACATATCGACTTTTATAGTTATGTGCGAGGCTTTCCTCCGCGTCACCCACACTTCGGCCTATAGCTCAAGATCTTCAATCTGAAGCCGAAGGTGGTCGATGGACAACATGCAGACCACGGCGGAGCCATGGTAAGTAAGCTCCCCAACACCACGTGGCCCAAAGGGGCCTTTGTGGAAACGGTCAAGGTGTTGCAGCAGGAGTGGTTCTACATCACCGAACCCCGCGAAGTCACCTGGGCGGCGACGTCCGATTCCAGATCCGGACCCCCAAGTGAGACTCACGTCATGGATCACCAAGGGCCTTGAGGGTTCAGATCAGAGGTGAAGACGCTCCAAAATCGTATCTCCGATATGTTGGCAGAGAACACTAATCTCACTAACGCGATTCAAGTGATTCTCTTCTGCCGCATTCTTCCCTGCCAGCTCCAGGCCTCCCACCTATGGGAGTTCAGTCCGAAGGAGCCACGGAACCTGAAGCGCGACGACATCTGGAAGCAGCTCTTCAAGGCCCAGAAGAAGTGGCCGAAGAAGAACGAGGACATCGGATTTGACAGCATGACTCTGGCTACGGCGGTAGGCACGATTTTGCCAAAGCTCTATCCGGTAGATATTTCAAGTATAACATGAATTATAATATTTGTGTTCTATGCAGGCCTGGACGGCAAAGGCGGAGCGGATCAACTATCCGGCTCCGCTACCCGAGGACCCGACCATAATGTATAAAAATGTCCAAACAAACCCCAAAAAATTCCAAACATTAACACAACACTCATGTTGTTCTATGGTGACACTAGAAAAAAAATTGAAATCAAGAAGAGGCAACGCATATCGTTTTGTCCAGAAAGGTGAAACGTTCCCTACCGAAACCATCACACTTGTTGTGAGAAGCTCTAGTTTGTGAGAAGCTTATACCCAAGCCTGTCCCAAATGGGACAGAAAAATTACCACGGCATGTTGATGCTGCTCCATGATAGCATGCCAAGTTTCATGAATTTCAGACGAGTTTTCAATTTACTAGAATTAAATAACCAGGTATCTCAATGTTTGCGGCCGAGTGATGGTGGCAGGGTGTTTGACATTCATCCCCATTTCTTGCAGGGACCTAAGCATGCAACCAAGGACACGGATTTGAATTTTCAACCAATTTATAAGCATTAGAGCATGTGCATGTAGTTCTAATTTGAATTATGCACATACATGCATTGAAAACTCAATTAATGTATAAAAATGTCCAAATGAACCCCGAAAAATGTCAAAAATTAATGCAACACTCCTATTGTTCGATGTTGACACTAAAAAACAATTGAAATCAAGAAGAGGCAAGGGATATCTTTTTGTCCAGAAAGGGGAAACGTTCCCTACTGAAACCATCACACTTTTTGTGAGAAGCTCTTTTTTGTGAGAAACTTATACCCAAACCTGCCCCAAATGGGACAATTTTTTTACCACGACATGTTGATGCCGCTCCATGATAGCATGCGAAGTTTCATGAAATTTAGACGACTTTTGGATTTACTAGAATTACAAAAGCAAGTACATCAACGTTTGCCAGAGAGCCACGATGCCATGGTGTTCGAAATTGATCCCCATTTCTTGCATGAGACATAAGCATAAACCCATGGAGACATATATGATTTGACAACCCATGTTGGTGTATCGGAGCATGTGCATGTAGTTTAATTTTGAATTGTGCACCTGAAATGGCTAGAAAACAAATTTAATGTATAAAATGTCCAAACGAACCCTGAATAATTCCAATTCTTTTATGACACACATATAGTTGCATGTTCCGTGCAGATAAAAGTTCTAGCTATTCAAACACTGTCCATTGCCGCTGTGACCCCATTATGTAATTCAAATCAAGATAAAAAATCAAGTAGATGCCAAACAGTTTATTATCACCAACCGTGTGAGATGCAGTACAAAATATCCTGGACCACCGTTGGTGTATAGGACACCTATGGATTATGCGAGAAGGTTCGTCGGCTACAGTCCATAACCGGCATGTCAAGCACACTAGCTCGCTCCCGAAATATCATTTCACTGTTCAATCGTCGCCGGTGAAAGATTGGGACGGGGAACCGCGTCGTGAGGGCAACTTCGGCGGCCCACTCCGGCGAGAGCGCGACCGCAACCGCCATGCCCGTGCTAACAAGGTGCATGAGCACGGCCGCAATCTACGACCAGGCGGGGGGGG
>LR738713.1:858483912-858551318 GCA_902687465.1 Secale cereale | reverse complement strand
GGGGGGGGGGGGGGGGGGGGGCAAGGCAGCTAAACCGCCGATGTTGCTTCTCAGGTGGCGGCAGCAACATCTGCCTCGTGGATAGCAACTGGCGAGAACGGCACAACAGCTGACTGTTCCGCAGCGGCGTCCTTAGCCCTGATGGAGGCTGCCCAGGACCATGTCGAGGCCGCCCATGCCCAGCTGGTGGCGGTCATCGCACAAATCGAACGAAGCTTCTCCGACAACGGTCGGCAACCCACGAACGAAGAGTTGACAATTACCGAGAGCGTTCCAGCAGTCGTCTGTTCCTCTGCCGCATACCTTGCCGCGACGGAGCCCGTCCAAGCCCAGATCGGGACCGCCCATGCCCAGCTCGTGGCGGCCTTTTCCAAAGAGATGGCGGATGCGGATGGCGAGATGCGTGCGGAGTATGGTGCGATGGATGCCATGGAGGAGGCAACGAAGATCGACGAGCACCAGCCGTAGCAGTACTCTTTGTTTTATTTAATTAAGAGCGTCGGTGTTCAATTTGTTAGAGTAATGTTTAGGTCAGCTAGCTATGTTTAATTGCGGAACTTGCTCGATTAAAAAGTGTGCTGTAGTCTCCTTTGTGTACCCAAATTATGCAATGACGTGGATGACCACTGTAACCAGGAAAATTCCAACCAAAACTTTTGACGTTCAAACTCATTACACGAGTTAAGCTATCTGAATCGTTTGTGATGTTCACATATCGCACACAGTTCTGAATAAGGGGCCGTGTCGGATGACACTTTGCGTGCCAGTTTTTTGGGTGAACCGATTCAATTTTTTGGCTTCGGCGAAAATATCTACCTCCCCACCCCCCTCTCCTTACCAAAAGCCACATTTCCCCTGTTTCCACCTTCCTTTCCAAGTTGAAACCTTCACTCCTTCCTTGCAGCGCTGCCTCCTCACCGGCGACCCTCCTTCACGCTGCTCGGCCTCGTCTATCCAGGCAGGTACTCCACACTCGACCCCTATCCTCATGCTCCTTCCACATCCCACATGCCCCGAGCATCGGTGCTACACCTTCTACCCAAATCACCGACGCCTTCACCAAATAAGCGCCGCCCTAAGCTATGGTGCACGCAGTATAGCCAGGAGCTCAAGGAGCATTTGGCAGCGGAGAAGCAAATCGCGGCCGCACGCGGAGATGAGGTCACGATGGCTGCCATTCGTGCCGACCCCCTGATCTTGGAGGAGCACCTTACCATTTGCTAGCTACGTCGGTTAAGCATGCTCGGTTTACCCGTTGCGTGTGCTACTCCTGCATTTCCTTAAAATATTCTAGTGAATTATGCTATCTAATTTTACCACGCAATCTGTTGCTCTAGTGTATATGTTCTATATGTCGTGCAGTGTGGTGCTCACTTATTAACCGTTTGGTTAATTAGTTTTCATCTTCAGTTAACTGTTTGGTTCAATTATGCAAATGAGATGTTCAATTCTTCAGGCTGCAATTTTGTATTGTCTTCCATGTGAGAAATAACTCGAATTTATCTTTACAAAATACATGAGAAATGAATACAATTGTTATATTTCCAAGTTGTCAAGCATGCTTGGTTTGGTTATACATTGTGCAATGTGGTACTCAGTTAACGTTTGGTTCATTTGTTGTGGTGTTCAATTAACAGTTTTGTTAAATTCTACAATGCGATGTTCAATAGTTGTGGGTGCATTCTGTTATTGTATACCACTAGCAAACATGCCCGTGCGTTGCAACGGGAGAAGGAAAAAAGGATACCCAATAAACAATTCTCAAATGCAGAGTACCATGAATTTTGAATTTTCAAGCTAGATTGTACTGCACATCTGTCTCCTACATCCACTCATTCATCAACTAAAATCTTGTAGACATGGATGATATTTAGAAGGTAGAGCTAGATTGGGTTCAATTACTTCATCGGCTGACATGCTTGGATGGCATGTTTCACTGGCCATTCTCTTCTGCGATAGCAAGTGTAGATGCAAACATTGGATTCATCATAAATTGCATTTCCTTGTTTTTGATCTTGACCTAATCCGAGAGCTTCTCATTTTCTCAAGCTCGTCCAACTGTAATCAGCCACCAAATCGTAAAACAAAAATTCAAACATTTGATGCAACATCTGCAGTTTAATATTTTTTTAGAATTGTCACTTCACCATGCCAAAGTACAACCATAAAATTATCTCTTCATAATAGATGGTGTATATCTTCTGTGTGTATTGTAAAAGCTCCCTTGCATATCCTTGGACTAATTATCAAAACCCTGCATACAACAAAAACAACTAATGGCACATTCAACAGAACATAAAAGTAAAAGAAAAAACCAATATACTATACTATGCAATCACATACCATGCCATATGTGGACGCCCAAGCTGCTGAAATCAAAGTGCCTTTGGTAGCCAATGTGCAGGTATGGAACCTCTCTCTGAGTTGCTATGGCCCAGAACGTTTTAGTACAAGTTAAACTAATTTGTTTATTGAAATAGCAAGTTATCATTATACTCGATTTCCATAATGTAGAAGTTTAGTCAGAAAAAACCAGCAGCCCGACCATCCTCCCTATAGGAGCTAATTTTAGATGGTAGTTCAATTTTGATTAACATAGTAGTGGTGTAACTATGCTGATTGGTCTTTCCATTTTAGTCAGTGGATCTTGCCGGATGCATAACATATGGATTGAGTGTGCAGTCAAGCAAAATGGTGAAGTCAAAATTACAGGTATTCTTTATGGTTGTGAATATAGTCCATCTCAACGGTCATACACCAAAATCATGTGAATCCCTGAAACTCAACCCACTGGCGCACAAACAGAGAGACCCATTGTAGCACTATAAATTGATGTTCGGCTAAAAGGGAGTATGAAATGAACCTCAACTCTAATATCAGTAGGCCCCAGTTATTCCTATTGTACTTAAGCCTTTCATCTTCTCAAGCCTGTAATGCACCCAAAAAATTGTGTCAACTGAATCTAATATTAGTTAGAATGTGTTGGGTGATGACAATACGCATATGTATCAGAAAACAAAGAATTCTGTGCACGACATAGCAGAGCCATAGGAGCAATGCAGAGCAATGAAAGGTAGATCAGAGCATTACGTTGCCTCAAAGAACCAACCATTTCTTTATACATGGATGAACAAAAGAATGATAAATGAACATATTCATAGCATTTTTTCATTAATATAATAATTACCATTTTTTTTGTTTTTTACCATTAACTACGTGATACATAATTTTAGCCGCAGCAATAATAATAACTAAATAAGGGCTACGCTTTAAATAATAAGATGGAATCTCCTAACTACAGTCAACTGGTAGCACTGACAATGGATTAATCAAAAACTTTCACATACTTTACTTGGACTCTTTACTCTAGATTAGAATGCACAAGCAAGCAAAGTGGGAAAATGGGAAATCACATTGCGACAGAAAATAGTCTCATAACTCACAATATTCCTCGAAAATTCAAATATGTATTTGTAATGTCTAATATAACTATGTACGTTAACTTCTCGAAGAACCTTTATTTCCCATGCACAGTTTCTGTAGCGTTGAGGAAAGGCTGCCCCATCCCATCGTCATGTCCTATTCAAACCTCAAAAACTCCACCATTTTTGTTGGTATCCTGCAAATTATCATTGCAGGTACTGGATCTAAAGCTGTCAAGCACTTTCTCATAATAATCAAAATATGTCTTCTCTGATTATATGGTTAGCAGTCCACTAGTAGAAAACAGGGCTTTGGTTGGGGCATGGCCAGCCCATTAGTCTAGGTTCAGTCACGAACCGGGACCCATGGGGGCATACGTCCCGGTTCGTGCGCCCAGGGGGCCGGCCGGGCCTCGTGGGGCATCTGTCCCGGTTCATCTAGACCCATTTGTCCCGGTTCCAGGCACGAACCAGGACCAATGGTCCTCGCTCCTGGCCCACACCCATTGGTCCCGGTTTGTGGCTAGAACCGGACAGAAGGGGGGCCTTTTGACCCATTTCCTGGCACGAACCAAGACCAATGAGTTGCCTAAATATACCCCATCGCCGCAGCAGAGAGCAGTCCAGACTGCTCTGTTTTTTTCTGGCCGGCGAGGGGAGAGCTTTGTGGTGCTCTAGCTCCCCTCCAATGCACATGAGGTGATCGATGAAATGCCCGAGCCACACTAGTTAAGGTTTCTCCTCTCGAAGCTCGACCTGCAAGCTCCATTTTGTCCAAGATTTGTCTAGGTTTAGCGGTCTGTCACGTCCCGTCCCCGTCTTCACCACCGTCGATCGCGCGCGCCGATCTCATCGCCGGCACCACCGTGGTGAGCCTCTTGTTCTTATCTTCTTTCCGAAAGGAAAAAATTGTTACTTTAGATAGATACTTGTCTAATTTTCTTACTTTTATTATTGCTTCTTATTATATAGTGCAATGGTTTTGGTATCCGCCCACGTCGGCCCTGATCCTGTCTATGATTCGGATGTGGTATTTTTTCTTTAATTTATAACTATTTGTTTTAGTGTTTATGACAATTATGCTGACCAACGTGACATAGATGTTTTTATCTATGAGGTAGTTGAACCGGAAATTCCAACCGACCCTCTTGTGGAGAGGTTAAATTTAGTTGAAAAGGAAAACATTTACTTGAAGAAAAAATTGGCAAAAAGTGTGGAGGAGAAGATGGAATTGGAGTTGCATGTTGCGGAAGTCGTCGATGATCACAAGATCAAGATGGACCCTATTGTCAAGAGGTTAAATTTAGTTGAAGACGAAAACAATTACTTGAAGGAAAAAATAAAAAAAATTGAGGAGGAGAAGATGATATTGGAGTTGCATGTTGCGAATGTCGTCGATGATCAAAAGATCAAGATGGATGCAATGCGTTGGAAGATTAGAAAGATTAGAAAATACAAGCCAACTTGCTTGCTTGCTCATGATTGGAGTTGCATGTTGCGAATGTCGTCGATAATCCAACTTGCTTGCTCATGAAGACTTAGGGCATTTGAGGAAGCCCATCGTTGGAGTATACAAGCCAAGTTCTATAATGAAAATTCCCACTAGTATATGAAAGTGACAAAACAAGAGACTCTCTATCATGAAGATCATGATGCTACTTTGAAGCACAAGTGTGGAAAAGGATAGTAGCATTGTCCCTTCTCTCTTTTCTCTCATTTTTTTGGAGGGGCTTTCTCTTTTTTTTAGCCCCTCTCTAAATTTTTTTTGGGCCATCTCTTTTTTATTTAGCCTTTCCTCACATGGGACAATTCTCTAATAAGGAAGATCATCATACTTTTATTGACTTACAACTCAAAGATTACAACTCGAAGCTAGAACAAAATATGACTCTATGTGAATGATGATGAAGCATGTCATATGAACGGAACGGTGGAAAGTTTCATGGCAATATATCTCGGAATGGCTATGCAAATGCCATGATAGGTAGGTATGGTGGCTGTTTGGAGGAAGGTATATGGTGTGTGTATGGTACCGGCGAAAGTTGTGCGGTACAAGAGAGGCTAGCAATGGTGGAAGGGTGAGAGTGCGTATAATCCATGGACTCAACATTGATCATAGAGAACTCATATACTTATTGCAAAAATCTACGAGTTATCAAAACAAAGTATTCAACGCATGCTCCTAGGGGAAGGGTTTGTAGGAGTTAACCATCACGCGATCACGACCTCCACACAAAGGATGACACTCAATAAATACCTCATGCTCTAACTTCGTCTCATTGTGGTTCACCATACATGCATGCTACAGGAATCACAAACTTTAACGCAAGTATTTCTCAAATTCAAAATTACTCCACTAGCATGTGCTACTTCTGGAGCTTGCGTTGTATTCCCTCGAAGAGGAAAGGGAGATGCAGCACAGTAGCGTAAGTATTTCCCTCAGTTTTTGAGAACCAAGGTATCAATCCAGTAGGAGACCACGCGCGAGTCCCTCGCACCTGCACAAACAAATTAGAACTTCGCAGCCAACGCGATAAGGGGTTTTCAATCCCTTTACGGTCACTTACAAAAGTGAGATCTGATAGAGATGATAGTTTATATATTTGGTATTTTTGTTTATAAGTACAGAAAGTAAAAGCGGAAAAAGTAAAGTAGATGTAGATTGATATGTTGAGAATAGACCCGGGGGCCATAGTGTTCTCTAGTGGCTTCTCTCGTGATATCGATATTCTACGGTGGGTAAAAAATAACTGTCGAGCAATTGATAGAAAAGCGAATACTTATGAGACTATCTAGGCATGATCATTGTATATAGGCATCACGTCCGAGACAAGTAGACCAACTCCTGCCTGCATCTACTACTATTACTCCACACATCAACCACTATACAGCATGCCTCTAGTGTATTGAGTTCATAAGAACAGAGTAATGCGTTAAGCAAGATGACATGACGTAGAGGGATAAACTCAAGCAATATGATATAAACCCCATCTTTTTATCCTCGATGGCAACTATACAATACGTGCCTTGCTGCCCCTACTGTCACTTGGAATGGACACCGCAAGATTGAACCCAAAGCTAAGCACTTCTCCCATTGCAAGAACTATAGATCTAGTAGGCCAAACCAAACCAATAATTCGAAGAGTCTTGCAAGGATATTATGAGCACACATAAAGAGTTCAGAGAAGAACCAAATATTTATCATAGATAATCTTGATCATAAACCCACAATTCATCGGATCTCGACAAACACACCGCAAAAACAGATTACATCGAATAGATCTCCTCGAAGACCGAGGAGAACTTTGTATTGAGATCCAGAGAGAGAGAAGAAGCCATCTAAATACTAGCTATGGACCCGAAGGTCTATGATAAACTATTCACAACTCATGGTGAGGGCAATGATGATGATGTAGAAGCACTCCGTGATGGATCCCCCCTCCGGCGGCGCTCTGGAACAGGCCCCTAGATGGGATCTCACAGGAACAGGAGGTTACGGCTGTGGAATAAGGGTTTTATCTCTGTTGCTGATGGATTCGGGGTACATAGGCTTATATAGGAGGAAGGAGGACACCGGGGGACTCATGAGGGGCCCACGAGGAAGTGGGGCGCGCCCTGGGAAGGGGGCGCGCCCCCCACCCTCGTGGGCATCTCGTAGCCCCTACTCTGTGGTTCTCAAGTCTCCCGCGCGTGATTTTGTCCAAAATATCTCTCCCGAAGGTTTCATTCCATTTGGACTCCGTTTGATATTCCTTTTCTGCAAAATCCTGAAACACACAAAAAACAACAATCTGGATTGGGCCTTTGGGTTAGTAGGTTAGTCCCAAAAATGATATAAAAGTGTATTACAAAGCCCATTAAACATCCAAGACATCATAAATAATAGCATGGAACAATAAAAAATTATAGATACGTTGGAGACGTATCAAGCATCCCCAAGCTTAATTCCTGCTCGTCCTCGAGTAGGTAAATGATAAAAAACGAATTTTTGATGTGGAATGCTTACCAACATAGTTTTTCAATGTAATTCTCTTAATTGTGGCATGAATGTTTAGATCTGAAAGATTCAAGATAAAAGTCTATATTGACATAATAAATAATAATACTTCAAGCATACTAACAAAGCAATCATGTCTTCTCAAAATACTATGGTAAAGAAAGTTATCCCTACAAAATCATATAATCTGGCTATGCTCCCTCTTCATCACACAAAATATTCATATCATGCACATCCCCAATTTCAGCCAAGCACTTGTTTTCATACTCTATTCTTTCAAACTTTTCAACTTTCACGCAATACATGAGCGTGAGCCATGGACATAGCACTATGCGTGGAATAGAGAGGTGGTTGTGGAGAAGACAAAAAGGAGGGAGATATTCTCACATCAACTAGGCGTATCAACGGGCTATTGAGATGCCCATCAATAGATATCAATGTGAGTGAGTAGGGATTGCCATGCAACGGATGCACTAGAGCTAAATATGTATGAAAGCTCAACAAAAGAAACTAGTGGGTGTGCATCCAACTTGCTTGCTCACGAAGACCTAGGGCATTTGAGGAAGCCCATCGTTGGAATATACAAGCCAAGTTCTATAATGAAAATTCCCACTAGTATATAAAAGTGACTAAGCATGAGACTCTCTACAATGAAGAACATGGTGCTACTTTGAAGCACAAGTGTGGAAAAAAGATAGTAGCAATTGTCCCTTTTCCTTTTTTTGGCCTTTCTTTTTTTCTTTGGCCTTTCTTTTCTTTTGCGGAGGGGCTTTATTGATTTAGCCTTTCCTCCCATGCACTAGTAGAAAAAGGGCCATTTATCCCGGTTCGTAAGGCCCATTAGTCCCGGTTGGGCAACCGGGACTAAACGGTCGATACAAATGCCCTAGACCATTAGTCCCGGTTCTTATAACAACCGGACAGATGGTGTTCCACATGGCCACTGCGGCTTGCCTAGGCAGGGGGGCCTTTTGTCCCGATTGGTAGCACCAACCGAGACAATTAAGCTTCCACGCGTTAGCAGTTCAGTGGCTCGGGTTTTTGTTTTTTTTTTGAAAGGGGGGATGGGGTTTGGGGGGTTTTGTAGGGTTAATTTAGGGGTTTCATATATTGTGTTAGCCCGTGAATAGAGAGAAGTGTCCTCTCTTATCTCCGTGCTTGGTCGACGTTACGTTCTATATATATACGTATAGATTGGAGGACTCGACACAGTAGCTAGTAAGCAAATGAAGGAAACCATTAAGTACAGAAGATCGACCTCTCTCCTTCTTCGAGAGAGATAGGTCGAACAACAAGTTTTCGTATATCTATCCGACGCTACTGGCTGCATACATACAATATCAGATCTCTTACTACAATTCCCTAACATATTAAATCATAATCCAGGTGGAATTCTCCGACTTTATTGATGATGTGATCAAGAAAGAATCCCGCCAATTCCTCTTGAATTGTCCATATGCGATCTTGTGGTAGGAGTTCGTCCCGCATCTGCCACATCTAATTTGAAGAAGGGGGCCAATACATATATATATATATATATATATATATATATATATATATATATATATATATATAAATTGTGAATATTTTTGCTTACTCACCTCAAATTGTCTTTTAGAGTAGCCCCACCTATTCTTGGCTGTTGCGTTGTAGATGAACACGCAGACGTAGTAGCCACAGTAATTATTCCCGGCTTCCTGCCACAAGCACTTTACAAGAAATAGAGTTCAATCAAACTGATAATGAAGTATTATAAAGGCATTGATAAAAGTATAGCTAGAGTCAACGGGAGATGCGCGGAACTAGCTAGCTAGGAGTACTTACTTTCGGGTAAATCCATCGCAGTTGCCGCGGCATTGCCGAAACTTTTTTGGCGAATTCTTTACAAACCCTGCGAGACAAAGAAAATAATTACTCTATATCAGGGAAATGAACAAAGTTGTCGATATGGTGCGGTAATGATCGATTGAACTTACTTGTTGAGCATTTTAGACATGTCCGCATACTCCTTGGGATCTTTTCGTCTCGAGTCTAAGACGGTTACTAGTCCCTCCTCAAGCTTAATCTCTAGGAGAATATAGTGGAACCTGCGCACGCATGCATACAACTCATCAATTACATTAATTACTATAACCTCGAGTAATATATAATTAAGGGAAACCGAATATGCACAAGACAGTAACACTCACTTGAAGTTGTAAGGAAAGAGTATTTTATCTTTGTTTTGATTTACAATCAACGATTGTAGCAAGTTGGCCTCGACTTCTTCGGCATGATCTTTTACCTGATATTCATCTATGAGAGTTATGTTAATGAAGCCAATATCATAGATGTCAGCTTTTCTACATTCGATGATCTTCAACCTGCATAATATAATGAGGATAATTATATATACTTGCAATGAAGTATACTTGCAATATGAAGAGCTGAGCTATATATAGAGACTTAATTGATGACAGAACTAGTACTTACAGACAGTAGCAAGTGATCGATGGTTTATCGAGGGCCTTCTGATTGAAAATCTGGAAGAACTCCTCAAATGTAATAGACAACAGATCAATTCCAACGAGGTCGTGATCCTCTGTAACTTTCTGCATCAGAGTATCCTAGCCACCAGAGTCTCTGCAGGTTTCCATGTACCAGTCATGCAATCTTCGCATCATCATGGTTAGAGTTCTGGGATCTTTGGCGAGAGGCTTCCCGTACTAGTATTTGTGATCATCCGCCTCTAACACATCGGGAAGTAACTCATCGGGCACGTAATCTGCAAGATTGGTAACGGGCATCATCCCCGGATGATCAGGGACCATGACGCTAGGCACCTTGAGCGGGGGGGGAGGCGCGATTGGTTCTCTTGTTCGCCGAGCTGGGGAATTTGTTTCCCACTTTTTTTCTGTGCTAACCTTTGATCACTTCAAGTACTTCCCGACAGTGATGCTTCGACATATGACTTTTGAATAATGCGCTCATAGTTGCTTTTCGGCGGAGATGGTGGTGGTTTCTTCAGGGCATCAATAGTGCGCTTCGCTCTCGCCGGATCTATCTTCTGCTTTGGAGGTATAGGTTTCTTTGCAAAAAAGTCCTTCACTTCGGCTTTACAGATCTCCGCGTTCTCCTCGTCGGTCCTCTCGTATGGTAACTTCTCTAAGGGCCTAAGAGATGGACCGTATCTGTATTGCCTCCTGCCTCTGGTTGTACTGCTAGACGCCTGAGCAGTCTCAGCGGCTGCCTTCTTTTGTTGCTTATGAGGCGGAGGAGGAGGCGGGGTGCTACCACGCGTCGGAGCAGCCGGAGCATCGGAGGCTCTCTTCACGCCTTGCTGACGAGGCAGAGGAGGAGGCGGGCTGCTCGGACGCGCCGGCGCAGGCGGAGGAGGAGGCGGGCTGCTCGGACGCGCCGGCGCAGGCGGAGAAGGAGGCGGAGTGCCGCCACGCGCCAGATCACCCGAAGAAGGAGATGGAGTGCGCTGATCCCTTGCCGGAGGAGGAGGCAGAGGAGAAGGTGGAGTGCACTGACTCGCCGGAGGCGTCCTGTTCACAAGGTTGATGAGGTCCTTCCGCCATAGGCATGGAGTCTTCAGAGAAGAACCCAGCCGAGTCTTCCCTTCACCAGTAGGGTGGTCAAGCTCAAGATCCTCAAACCCCTCCGTTATTTGATCCACCATCACCCTAGCATATCCTTCTAGAATTGGACGGCAGTGAAAAGTTACGCCGGGTTCCGAAGGATAAACAGAGCCTACAACCGCCTTGACTTTGAATTGCTTCCACTGCGTCATAAGGTGGCAATGTTGAGACTCCATGATAGCATCCACGGGATAGCTAGCAGCTGGAGCATCCAAGACAGGTTCCTCAGGCAGCTCGGTGGAAGCCACGCTGCTTTTCTGTTGAGATGGCGGGGTAGCTTCGAGGGTAGCTTCGACAAGTTGCTTGCTGCGAGTTTCTTCTCGTTCGTCCTCTAGCGCTTTTACTATTGCGTGCAGCGCCTGCAAAGTGGTCTCATCCACTTTCTTCTTCCTCTCCCGACATTTGTAACCGCGTGCGTAGGGAAACATGGCCTTCCACGAAAGGGAGCTTGGTGTGCCTCGTGTCCGTCCAGGGTGCTCAGGATTCTCGAGGGCCATTGTGAGCTCGTCGTTCTCTTTGTCGGGAATGAACGTCCCTTACTGCGCTGCTTCGATATAGAACTGAAGCTGCCTGATGAGTATTGCAAGTTGCTCCTTCGTCCAAACGCACTTTCCTGTTACAGGGTCCAAGGTTCCCCCAACTCCAAAGAACCAAGTCCTTGAACGGTCTGGACAGTGTAATGTATGTGGTTCGATCCCTTTAGCAATCAGGTTATTCTCGGCCTTGTCCGACAATGGTCGGGCTTTGAGGTAGCCACGTGACCCCGTGCGATGGTGATACAACTTCTTCGCAGCATTTTTCTTGTTTCTCTCTGACATCTGCTTACTCTTTTCTGATTTCTTGTGGGCCACAAATGTGTCCCAGTGATTCTGTTCTTCTCAAACCGGCCGCTGAATTCTGGAGTCTTCTTTTTTTCGACAAACTTTGCATTCAGCTCATTCTTCCACCTCATGAATAGCTCCCCTGTGACACCCCGGTAGTTAAGCTATAGTAATAATACCCTAATGATGCCAGGTCATCATAATTAAAATTTTGCTAAACCTCACTTGTTTCAAACTAAGTTGAAATACAGATTCAAATAACCAGTCAAATTTTAGTTTCATAAAAACAGTGGTTAAAAATGTGCACAATGTTACAAATTTTCACTATGTAATTTTCATGTAACATCCAACAACTTTTGGATTATTAAAAGGCGCCTAACCTAATTAAAATTGTGCGAGCAGCAAAATAATTGCCCTTTTCATTTTCTAAAAATAGATAAACATTTCCTTTTAGCTTGAAACTTTTTGTGCAGCTCTGGTATGTTACTAAGTACTTATGTACAAAGTTTTACTAGAACAAACATCATTTGACTTCTAAATCAATTGCAAAACTGGAGTTGAATAAGTTTGCGCCAAAAAGAATAAGTGGGGAAAGCCCCTTGTGCACGTGGCCCATCTTCACCCCTGTTCCAGGCCCAGCCCATCTCATCTGGCCGGCCTTTCCCTTTCCTCTCGCCAGAGGAGGCACAGCCAGACGTGGCGCACATCCATGGCACACTGGCCATGGATGGCCAACACGTAGCCCCCCCGGGGCCTATAAAGGTGTCCACCAAAAACCCTAGCACACACTCGTCCAGCCCCCCCTCGATCCCCCTTCGCCCCCGTCCTCATCCGCTCGTTTTCGAGCTCCAATTCGGTGTGATCACCGCTGCCTTGCCCTTGTTGCCGTGGCCACCGTCGTCACAGTTGCTCGGAGGCACGTCCTGGAGGGTCGCCGTGCTCGGCTTCATTCGTTCCGGGGACCAGCTCGAGCCGGGGAGCTGCATAGCCGACGCCATCGCCGTCTTCTTCAACCGACCGTCACCAACTCGTCGTCGATGCCGTCGCTCCGGTCCACCATGGCCCTCCCCGAGCACGCCAACGGACTCACCGTGAGCTCCTCCCTCGGATTACCCCTTTCCCCCTTCGATTTGTACGTCGTAGGACGCCGTCACCGTCGTGCCCGAGTTTCCCGTGTATGCGTACGTGTGTGTGCGTACTGCAGCTGCTCTGCCTCTTCTCCTTGGAGCTCCTACTTCACTTAACTGCTGCGTGCCATTGCAGCTACTCTCCCGTGCTAGCTGCCGCTGCTCGGTTTTAGCTGCTACTGCTACAAGCTACTGCCGTTGTTTTGCTCTGCTGCTTGCCGTTAGGCTGTTCCGCTTGCCACCGCTTGTGCTGCTCTCCGTCGCCGCTCGTCGTAGCCGCTGTCGTCCCACGCCGCCGGGAGGCCGCGCTCCTGCGCGCCCCGCAGCCTGCTCCTACCTTCCCTTGCCTCGCGCCGCCCTCACCCGTCGCTTCTGGCCGGGGTCGCCGAAGCCCCCCGCCGCGGTGCTCCGCGCGCCCGGCTGCCGAGCCACGCCGGCCGCGCGCCACCACACCCGCCGAGCTCGCCTCTGGCCACCACTTCCCCCACGCGCCCACAAGCTCCAGCCTCTCTCGAGCAGCCAGCGCCCGCCCCCGTCTTTCGTTCGCTGCGCATGGCCGACGGCGCCTGTGGCGTCCGTTCGTGTGGCCGCCGGCGCCTTAGCTGGCCTTATGCCGCTGCCTCATGGGCCCTGGCCCGAGATTAATTAGGAGGTCCTAATTACTTTAGCCCAAACCTCTAGTTGAGCATTTTTTTCTTTAATTTATGAATCAGTTAAATAATATGAGTCAGTGACAACTGGGACCCACATACACTTTTCACTTTTGACTAGTCAAAATATTGACTGTGTCAACCCAGTCAATGGCCCCACCCGTCATCCTCTATTGCCACTGTTGGGTATACTTCTGTGTGTGCACTTAGAAGTTTCAGTTTATTTTCGAATTAAAATATAATTCCAGAATTTCAGAATATTGTTCAAACTTCGGAAATTCATATAAATTCAACCGTAGCTCCGATGAAAAAGTTTTATATATGAAAGTTGCTCAGAACGACGAGACGAATCCGAATACGCGGTCCATTCGTCCGCCACACATCTCTATCATACCGAACGTGCAACATTCCCCCTCCGTTTCATCCGCCCGAAAACGCGAAACACCGGGAATACTTTCCCGGATGTTTTTCATCCTTGCCAGTATCACCTCCTACTGCGTTAGGTCACACGTAGCACCGCGTATTTCCATGTTATGCTTTGTGATGCTATTGTTTGCTCTGTTATTTATTTGTTTCTCCCTTCGTTGCTTATTTTTCGGTATACTCCGATACTGTGATAGACCCCGAGACCATTGATGCTTCGGTGTTCGACTACGGCTACGCTTCCGAAGATTCCTTTCGTCTGCAGAGCTTCCAGGCAAGCCCCCCCTTTGATCACCAGATATCGCCTATTCTTCTCTGTACTGCTTGCATTAGAGTAGTGTAGCATGTTACTGTTCAGTTGCTCCTATCCTGTTGCATAGCCTGTCATTGCTGCTACAACTGTTGATACATGTACCTGCCATCCTAATGCTTAGTGTAGGATGCTAGTATTCCATCAGTGGCCCCACATCCTTGTCCGTCTGCCATGCTATACTTTCGGGCCGTGATCACCTCGGGTGGTGATCACGGGTATATACTATATACATACTTTACGTGATACATGATGTGACTAAAGTCGGGACGGCTCATTGAGTACCCGCAAGTGATTCGATGTGGGGGGCTGAAAGGACAGGTGGCTCCATCCAGGTAGTGGTGGGCCTGAGTTCCCGACGGCCCCCGAGTGGATCTTTGTGGCGGAGCGACAGGGCAGGTTGAGACACCCAGTGGAGAGGTGGCCTGGCCCTGGTCGTTGTCCGCGGTTATTTCATAATAACACGCTTAACGAGTTTGGGTATTTGATCTGAGTCTGGCCATTTGGTCTATACGCACTAACCAGCTGCGTGGGAACAGTTATGGGCACTCGACGTTGTGGTATCAGCCGAAGCCTTTTTGACGTCAGCGACTTAGCGGCGCGCGCCGGGTTGGACCGCGTAACGCAACTTCCTTAGTAATGGAGGTTGCTAGGTCTGCTCACCGGCCGCGTACGCAATGTGCAGGTGTGCGTTGGGCGATGGGCCCGGACCCCTGCGCGCCTAGGACTTAGACCGGCGTGCTGACCTCTCTGTTGTGCTTAGGTAGGGCTGCGACGTGTTGATCTTCCGAGGCCGGGCATGACCCTGGAAAGTGTGTCCGGCCAAATGGGATCAAGCGTGCTGGGTTATGTGGTGCACCCCTGCAGGGAAGTTAATCTATTCGAATAGCCGTGTCCCTCGGTAAAAGGACGACCCGGAGTTGTATTCCGACCTCATGACAACTAGAACCGGATATTTAATAAAACACACCCTTACCAGTGCCAGATACAACTCGGTGGTTGCTCTCTCACAGGGTGATGTGCGGGAGTATCACCGGGTAGGATTATGCTATATAATGTTACTTGGTGAACTTACCATCTACTCCCTTCTACTGCTGCAAGACGGAGGCTGCGAGAAGCGAGGATACTTGTTACTTTCCAGCTATCCTCATCTTCTGTTGCAAGATGGAGGTTACGAGAAGCGTAGTCTTCGATTGGATTAGTTATTCCCCTCCTATTCTGGCATTCTGTAGTTCAGTCCACAAATATTACCTCCCTTACACAGATACCATTGCATATGTAGTGTAGATCCTTGCTTGCGAGTACTTTGGATGAGTACTCACGGTTGCTTTCTTCCCCTTTTTCCCCTTTTGTCCCTTCTTCTCGGATGACGCAACCAGATGGTGGAGCCCAGAAGCCAGAGGATCCCGATGATGTTTCTACATGGAGTTCGGCTTCGAGGAGTAGTTAGGAGGTCCCAGGCAGGAGGCCTTGCCTTTTCGATCATTGCTACTTTTGTGCTAGCCTTCTTAAGGCAAACTTGTTTAACTTATGTCTGTACTCAGATATTATTGCTTCCGCTGACTCTTGTGTATTCGAGCTTATGTATTCGAGCCCTCGAGGCCCCTGGCTTGTAATATAAAACTTGTATTATTTTAATTTGTGTCTAGAGTTGTGTTGTGATATCTTTCAGTGAGTCCCTGATCTTGGTCGTACACATTTGCGTGCATGATTAGTGTACGGTCAAATCGGGGGCGTCACAAGTTGGTATCAGAGCCGACTGCCTGTAGGAACCCCCCTTTCCAACTCCTTGGTCGAAGTTGAGTCTAGTCTTCGAAAAACCGTTTTACTAACATGGCTGTGTGGTTTACGGGCCCACGTCGCCATTGGGTGGTATTAGGATCTTTTATTCCTCATCTATACTCTGGGATTCTGATCTCTTTCCTATTCGGGTTAAATGATTTTGCTAAAATCTAAGTTTAGGTTCTCGAAAATACATCTCCCGGAGAGCCCCTTCAGTCAAGATGGTCGCTGCTTCATCAAAAGATTCTGGACATAATATTCGATGTTTTCCGAGATTCTTCTGGCCTCCACCTTTGCAATTCCTTACCATCGTTATATCATTTTGGATAACGAATTACACTTGTCATTCATCCAATCAATTCTCCATTGCTCTTGTTATTACAAGATACCCCGAAACATCTTCCGGTATTCCGTATATCGAATGTGCCACTGCTTTGCAGTTCATTGCTACATGAATACCCTTATGGATAATTCCTCCCATTTACCGAGTATCCACTCATCCCCATTCATGTGTTTCACAAGTCTCAGAAATATCATTCGACCTTCGGAAAATCCTGAGCAACCTATTGCTCTTGAAATTCTTGCTTGCTTACATTATGGTTAACCCCATAAGTCTAGTAATCCTATTGACATCCTTTGTCATTATCATTTTGAGTCCGTTGATTCAACATGTTGTGAATGCTCGCAATCCTAGATCCTAGAATTCATCCTTCCGTCTCAGACATCATGTTGAATATGAGCTGGATCTCGACCAACAAAATTTTCGTTGATTGTACCCCTAAGTCATTTCTACTTACCCATCCTTAATCAGAGCGGTTGCTTCTGATCGTTTGATTTGTAAATCATAAATCCTTTGCATTTGAGTTTTGAATTAGTCAGTTGTTTCTATAAACTGATATCCCTCCATCATTTCTTCTTAAGGTTGAGTACCGATGCTCACATTAGATCCCTGGTAGACCACCAGATCCTTTGTTGGATTATTATCCGACAGTGCCCCTCATATTTAATCTCCTTGTGACTTCTTCCAGTGTACATAACGCCTTGGTAAATTGTATCCTCTCTCTTTAAGTTAGTGGTATATGTTCCTAAGATGCCCCTATGGGTTGAACCTATGCTTTCCCTAATCCATGAGAACCCGAGAGTTTCACGAGTTATACTCATCTAGTGTTTTGCCAGATATAATTCCAACACCACGACTTCATGGGAAGCGAGAAGTGAATGGAAGGTTATGCATTGAAGAAGTGGGAGTCGACCTTGAACTTTGTGTTCATCCCAATGGACCCGATGTGGAACTTATCATGGAAGCTTCTCTTAAAATTAATTATCCCCTTGATATAAGTTCATCTTATATCAGGGATCTGGCCTTTTGCAATCGTGGTTCCGACCATGCTCTCCCTTAAATATTATTCCTCGGACAAGTTAAACCACTTGTCCTCTGCAGGTCAATGCACCTGTCCAACCTCTATTATGATCTACCTTCGAGTATTACCCCGTGGTATCTCGATAATGTCATAGAACCATATTACTTCTTATGAGTTCTTCTTCAGGTATTGCTTCTCACCGATTCCAATTTTCCCCGAGTTCTGAGTTGTTAGACACTCAAGGACATCGATAAGTGAATGAATTCCGCACTCCGATTCTATAGCTTTAAGTAATCTCCATTGCTTACGAGTTTATTAATTCTTCAAGTCATATCTAGCCTGATCGGCTATCTCATTATCGTGCATCTTTTTAACTGTGCTACCTGGTCCTTCTTCCCGGAGCACAATTTCGGCAATGAACTAAGCTTACGCCAATCTTCCTCGGCATATCATTTCGCTTTGAACAACTAGCTTGATTTCAAGGTTGTATTGTACTAGTGGTTTCAATAACCTTTCGCCCCCTCATTCATTTGACTTGACGTCATCGCCGATTGATTACATCTTCATGAAATCTCTCGACAGCTGTGTCGTGATCATCAGTGATATTCCGAGCTCTTCCAGGTTATCAATCGAAATCACGATGAGAAATACCATCCTTACTCCCCTCGATGAGTTGAGTTATCATCGACAACATTATTGCCTTTCCTCCAACACAAACTTTTTCGTGTTTCGTGTTATACCTTGAGATCCTTGCTTTCCAACATTGTTCTTTACCTTGGAGTATTACCTTCTATTATGTCAAGAATGTCGTGAGAATTTCACCACCTCTTAAAAATTCTTGATACATGTGATACTTCTTGCCATACCCATTCATTCCTTGGTCCCCTTGTGGTTTCTAACCGGAAACCCGACAATTGAAGTATTACGTACGAATTCAAAACTTCTAGCAACCCTATTGCTTTGAAGTGAATGGACGATAGTCTCATTCTCGGTCCTTTGGTTATTGAATCACCCTTATAACATTGATCGTGCTACCTAGCGTAGTTTCCAAGTGCACGTTCCACTCAAGGTTTACTTATGATTGTTCTCCTCTAACATACTGTGGTATGTCCAATGTTATCATCTTGTTCACTTGAATGTAGAAAACCATGCTTATGGGAATCTCGATGAATTGTTGCTGAGCCCATCGGCCACATCCTCATCTTTTCCTTACTAAAAATGTAATACTTATTCTATAAGTTGTTCCTGGTGGATCCTTTGTGTATTCAAAGTCTGATCTTTACCCAATGACCAAGTCGGTGCTATCTCGAAGCATGTCTGTGGTACTCCGAAGTTCCACAAAAACATTGTAAGCACAAGGCTAAATGTTTCCTGATCATCTATCCAACATCGATGTGTGGGTACATATCATAATTCTTCTTACCCCTTTTATCTATCTGGTCATGACTTTGATCTCTTAACACGTATATCATGCCCTGCTTAATCTTGGGAATGATATACTCCTATTCATGGTGTTTAAACACATTTTTCCTTTCCATTTGTTTGTTTAACCTTTCTTTGATATGCATATAATCTAAGCAGTAATAATTTTCTGCTTATGGAAACACCTTGGTGTACAACTCTGTCAGTAAGACCCTGTTACTATTATTGATAACATTTCGGTAACCACCGATGGACGAGAACTCTGCCTATTGGTCTGCCTCGTTTCAACGAGCAGGAAAATGGTTCTCTTCATCCCTCGCCTTGGTACCAAGGTTGTTTCCAACATAACTAACATGTTATCCTCTGACATGCCTTGCTACCATGACCGCGCAATATGTCCATGCCCTTTCTACTTTTCACCCACATGGTGGGCCCTTAACCCACAGTTCCACATGTTCGAAACCTGACTCTTATGTATACCCCTATGGCCAAAGATATTCCTCGCGTCTGGCTTAGTAAGTAATTCATGAGCCACCTTCCTTGAGATGATCTATTCTAGTTTTAGCCGCCATACATATTCCGTGGCTCCGAACCCCTCTCACACTTTGTTTCAGGCATCGAACGTTTGCCTATCCACTTGAAACCTCTTATGATATCTTCTAACTTTACTCTCGATGGGCTTCATTAGTTCAACTTGAGAGATACTCATGTGTTCATTCTTGGGATACCCCCAGATGATTTTCCCTAGTAACATTCTATCGTTGTAGAGCTGCCCCTTACCTATTCGTAAGTACGATGTAGTTCCCGAAGAAAGGACGACAACTTCATCATGAAGCATTGGAATAAAGAATTGAAGACATCAACAAAAGGGATTAACTTCTTCGAGAAGATCTGTTAGAATATCGTAACCAGACCTTTCCCCTACTATACCTCTTAAATCTCGAGACGAGATTTCTTGTAGTGGAGGAGATTTGTGACACCCCGGTAGTTAAGCTATAGTAATAATACCCTAATGATGCCAGGTCATCATAATTAAAATTTTGCTAAACCTCACTTGTTTCAAACTAAGTTGAAATACAGATTCAAATAACCAGTCAAATTTTAGTTTCATAAAAACAGTGGTTAAAAATGTTCACAATGTTACAAATTTTCACTATGTAATTTTCATGTAACATCCAACAACTTTTGGATTATTAAAAGGCGCCTAACCTAATTAAAATTGTGCGAGCAGCAAAATAATTGCCCTTTTCATTTTCTAAAAATAGATAAACATTTCCTTTTAGCTTGAAACTTTTTGTGCAGCTCTGGTATGTTACTAAGTACTCATGTACAAAGTTTTACTAGAACAAACATCATTTGACTTCTAAATCAATTGCAAAACTGGAGTTGAATAAGTTTGCGCCAAAAAGAATAAGTGGGGAAAGCCCCTTGTGCACGTGGCCCATCTTCACCCCTGTTCCAGGCCCAGCCCATCTGGCCGGCCTTTCCCTTTCCTCTCGCCAGAGGAGGCACAGCCAGACGTGGCGCACATCCATGGCACACTGGCCATGGATGGCCAACACGTAGCCCCCCCGGGGCCTATAAAGGTGTCCACCAAAAACCCTAGCACACGCTCGTCCAGCCCCCCCTCGATCCCCCTTCGCCCCCGTCCTCATCCGCTCGTTTTCGAGCTCCAATTCGGTGTGATCACCGCTGCCTTGCCCTTGTTGCCGTGGCCACCGTCGTCACAGTTGCTCGGAGGCACGTCCTGGAGGGTCGCCGTGCTCGGCTTCATTCGTTCCGGGGACCAGCTCGAGCCGGGGAGCTGCATAGCCGACGCCATCGCCGTCTTCTTCAACCGACCGTCACCAACTCGTCGTCGATGCCGTCGCTCCGGTCCACCATGGCCCTCCCCGAGCACGCCAACGGACTCACCGTGAGCTCCTCCCTCGGATTACCCCTTTCCCCCTTCGATTTGTACGTCGTAGGACGCCGTCACCGTCGTGCCCGAGTTTCCCGTGTATGCGTACGTGTGTGTGCGTACTGCAGCTGCTCTGCCTCTTCTCCTTGGAGCTCCTACTTCACTTAACTGCTGCGTGCCATTGCAGCTACTCTCCCGTGCTAGCTGCCGCTGCTCGGTTTTAGCTGCTACTGCTACAAGCTACTGCCGTTGTTTTGCTCTGCTGCTTGCCGTTAGGCTGTTCTGCTTGCCACCGCTTGTGCTGCTCTCCGTCGCCGCTCGTCGTTGCCGCTGTCGTCCCACGCCGCCGGGAGGCCGCGCTCCTGCGCGCCCCGCAGCCTGCTCCTACCTTCCCTTGCCTCGCGCCGCCCTCACCCGTCGCTTCTGGCCGGGGCCGCCGAAGCCCCCCGCCGCGGTGCTCCGCGCGCCCGGCTGCCGAGCCACGCCGGCCGCGCGCCACCACACCCGCCGAGCTCGCCTCTGGCCACCACTTCCCCCACGCGCCCACAAGCTCCAGCCTCTCTCGAGCAGCCAGCGCCCGCCCCCGTCTTTCGTTCGCTGCGCATGGCCGACGGCGCCTGTGGCGTCCGTTCGTGTGGCCGCCGGCGCCTTAGCTGGCCTGATGCCGCTGCCTCATGGGCCCTGGCCCGAGATTAATTAGGAGGTCCTAATTACTTTAGCCCAAACCTCTAGTTGAGCATTTTTTTCTTTAATTTATGAATCAGTTAAATAATATGAGTCAGTGACAACTGGGAACCACATACACTTTTCACTTTTGACTAGTCAAAATATTGACTGTGTCAACCCAGTCAATGGCCCCACCCGTCATCCTCTATTGCCACTGTTGGGTATACTTCTGTGTGTGCACTTAGAAGTTTCAGTTTATTTTCGAATTAAAATATAATTCCAGAATTTCAGAATATTGTTCAAACTTCGGAAATTCATATAAATTCAACCGTAGCTCCGATGAAAAAGTTTTATATATGAAAGTTGCTCACAACGACGAGACGAATCCGAATACGCGGTCCATTCGTCCGCCACACATCTCTATCATACCGAACGTGCAACATTCCCCCTCCGTTTCATCCGCCCGAAAACGCGAAACACCGGGAATACTTTCCCGGATGTTTTTCATCCTTACCAGTATCACCTCCTACTGCGTTAGGTCACACGTAGCACCGCGTATTTCCATGTTATGCTTTGTGATGCTATTGTTTGCTCTGTTGTTTATTTGTTTCCCCCTTCGTTGCTTATTTTCGGTAGACTCCGATACTGTGATAGACCCCGAGACCATTGATGCTTCGGTGTTCGACTACGGCTACGCTTCCGAAGATTCCTTTCGTCTGCAGAGCTTCCAGGCAAGCCCCCCCTTTGATCACCATATATCGCCTATTCTTCTCTGTACTGCTTGCATTAGAGTAGTGTAGCATGTTACTGTTCACTTGCTCCTATCCTGTTGCATAGCCTGTCATTGCTGCTACAACTGTTGATACATGTACCTGCCATCCTAATGCTTAGTGTAGGATGCTAGTATTCCATCAGTGGCCCCACATCCTTGTCCGTCTGCCATGCTATACTTTCGGGCCGTGATCACCTCGGGTGGTGATCACGGGTATATACTATATACATACTTTACGTGATACATGATGTGACTAAAGTCGGGTCGGCTCATTGAGTACCCGCAAGTGATTCGATGTGGGGGGCTGAAAGGACAGGTGGCTCCATCCAGGTAGTGGTGGGCCTGAGTTCCCGACGGCCCCCGAGTGGATCTTTGTGGCGGAGCGACAGGGCAGGTTGAGACACCCAGTGGAGAGGTGGCCTAGCCCTGGTCGTTGTCCGCGGTTATTTCATAATAACACGCTTAACGAGTTTGGGTATTTGATCTGAGTCTGGCCATTTGGTCTATACGCACTAACCAGCTGCGTGGGAACAGTTATGGGCACTTGACGTTGTGGTATCAGCCGAAGCCTTTTTGACGTCAGCGACTTAGCGGCGCGCGCCGGGTTGGACCGCGTAACGCAACTTCCTTAGTAATGGAGGTTGCTAGGTCTGCTCACCGGCCGCGTACGCAACGTGCAGGTGTGCGTTGGGCGATGGGCCCGGACCCCTGCGCGCCTAGGACTTAGACCGGCGTGCTGACCTCTCTGCTGTGCTTAGGTAGGGCTGCGACGTGTTGATCTTCCGAGGCCGGGCATGACCCTGGAAAGTGTGTCCGGCCAAATGGGATCAAGCGTGCTGGGTTATGTGGTGCACCCCTGCAGGGAAGTTAATCTATTCGAATTGCCGTGTCCCTCGGTAAAAGGACGACCCGGAGTTGTATTCCGACCTCATGACAACTAGAACCGGATATTTAATAAAACACATCCTTACCAGTGCCAGATACAACTCGGTGGTTGCTCTCTCACAGGGTGATGTGCGGGAGTATCGCCGGGTAGGATTATGCTATATAATGTTACTTGGTGAACTTACCATCTACTCCCTTCTACTGCTGCAAGACGGAGGCTGCGAGAAGCGAGGATACTTGTTACTTTCCAGCTATCCTCATCTTCTGCTGCAAGATGGAGGTTACGAGAAGCGTAGTCTTCGATTGGATTAGTTATTCCCCTCCTATTCTGGCATTCTGTAGTTCAGTCCACAAATATTACCTCCCTTACACAGATACCATTGCATATGTAGTGTAGATCCTTGCTTGCGAGTACTTTGGATGAGTACTCACGGTTGCTTTCTTCCCCTTTTTCCCCTTTTGTCCCTTCTTCTCGGATGACGCAACCAGATGGTGGAGCCTAGAAGCCAGAGGATCCAGATGATGTTTCTACATGGAGTTCGGCTTCGAGGAGTAGTTAGGAGGTCCCAGGCAGGAGGCCTTGCCTTTTCGATCCTTGCTACTTTTGTGCTAGCCTTCTTAAGGCAAACTTGTTTAACTTATGTCTGTACTCAGATATTATTGCTTCCGCTGACTCTTGTGTATTCGAGCTTATGTATTCGAGCCCTCGAGGCCCCTGGCTTGTAATATAAAACTTGTATTATTTTAATTTGTGTCTAGAGTTGTGTTGTGATATCTTCCAGTGAGTCCCTGATCTTGGTCGTACACATTTGCGTGCATGATTAGTGTACGGTCAAATCGGGGGCGTCACATCCCCCATCTTCTTAAGAGCGGCCGCCTGGACCAATTCCTCTATAACTGGCATCTCCGGATCCTCGTCTGGCGGTAGGGTGAAATTGGACTTCAGCGCGGTCCAAAGATCATTTTTCTGCATATCGTTGACATAAGACACCTGAGGGTCTTCGTTCTTAGGCTTGTACCATAGGTGGATGCTGATCGGGATCATGTCCCTAACAACAACCCCGCACTGAGCAGTAAATGCGTCCTTGGACTTCCTGGGTTTACTCGGTAGGTCATCGCGCCCGATTTCTTCGATGATGAACTTTTCATCCTGGCGCAACCTTTTCTTCGGGCCTTGTGTCTTTACCGAACTTTGGCTCGATCCGGAGGGCTAGAAAAGAAGAAAGAAGAGTTAATACGTGTACTTCTATACCAAAACAATCAATGCATCAATTAGCTATAGTGTCAGCACATGCTTAATGAATACATCTATACCTGGCCGGACTCCGTTCGGTCACCGGAGCCGTCATCACCGTGTCCTTCTTCCATCGGTAATCAGTCACCGGAGCCGTCATCACCGTGTCCTTCTTCCACCGGTAATCGGTCACGGGAGCCGTCATCACCGTGTCCTTCTTCTACCAGTAATCAGTCACCGGAGCCATCATCATGTGTTTCCTCCTCCATTGGACTATGATAATCATGTGCTATCTCCTCCATTGGATCACCGTAGCCTACTTCTTCATCACCATGTCGTTCCGAATGACCATCGTAGTCGTTGTTCATATACAATTCGACAGCAGCTCCGTCTGTGATTATGTCCCCCAACACCGGTTCTGCTACCTCGTCTCGTCCTATCTCCATAGTTTCTGCAAATATTACGACATGGCAATTATTATACAAACATGACAGAACAGATCTATTAGTGGCCTCGACGGTTCTCTAGGGTTTACGGTGGCCTCGTCGACCCTCGACCCCCTCGACCCTCGAACCCTCAGCATTTCTCGACCCCTCGGCTACCCCTCCCCCCCTCATGACGAAGCTATCATATATATATACGAGAACAACGACATATACATAGAAAAAAATGTTATAGGGTAGGGGGGTACATATCGATCGATCCCCCTCATGTCGAAGTTATCGGGGAGGGGGTATATCGACAAAATTACATCATCATATATCATCAAATAAAATTACATCATCGTCATCATATATTATACATCTAAAAAAGTTTTCATATATCACCATATATATATCATCATCATCTAGTACAAAAAATTGACCAATCAAGTTTTCATATATCATCATCATCTACTACAGAAAAAATTGACCCCTCGACGACACTCGAACCCTCGACCCTTGAACCCTCGGCCCCTCGGCGACCCTCAAACCCTCAACCCTCAAACCCTCGACCCCTCGGCAACCCTCGACCCCTCGGCTACCCCTTCCTTTTCCTTCTTCCTAAGCAAAACATAAACTAAAATAATCCTACAACTAAACGAAACTTCTCCTCCTCCTTTTTTTTTCTTATTCTTCTTTTTTTTCATCCTACAACTTTATGAACAAAATTACAACAGAAAAAAACCATAAAAATTCTATGAACAAAATTACAACAGAAAAAATAATAAAAATTCTAACATTTGCATATTCTTTGCATATGAACATATACATCATCATATATATGAAAAAAACAAGCATATATATATATATATATATATATATATATATATATATATATATATATATATATATATAGGAAAATGGTTGTGTACTCCCGGGAGTACGTACTCCCGCTCCTCATATACAATATAGATGAATCTTTTATACCTCTTTATTATTTTTAATATACTTCATTAATAATTATTAGATACCCAAAATGAGTTTCATGAAAAAATTCACGCGAGTCTACATATTTTTAAATGTTTACGTATATACTGATGCGTTTGTATGTGAAAAAGGTATATTACAAAAAGTTCGTCGCAGATGATATTTTTTCAACAAAACTCGTATTGGGGTATCTTAGAATATTTAATGAAGTATATTAAGAATGATAAATAGGTATAATTAATGTGTATATGAGGTATATTGAGGATAGGAGTACATACTCCCAGGAGTACAAAATAGGAGTCCTATATATATATGAAAAAAACAGGGAAGGCACCGACCAAGGTGACGGGACGGGCGACGGCGGGGGCGGGCGACGGCATGGGCGACGGCGATGGTGGGCGGCGGCAAGGGCATGGGAGAGGGCGGCGGCGCGGGCGACGGCGACGGCGGCCGACGGCGAGGGTGCGGGCAACGGCGACGGCGCGGGCGACAGCGACGGCGGGGGCGGCGAGCGGCGTCGATGTCGTCGGCGTCGTCGGGGGCTACTGCGAGATGAGAACTGGAAATTTCCAAGTGCTATCTTATACCCAGAGAATTGGTCCCGGTTCGTAGCATCAACCGGGACCAATGCTCCCCTTTAGTCCCGGTTGGTGCCACCAACCGGGACCAAAGGTCTCTTTTCAGCAGCCCACAGGGCGAGAAGCTGAGGCCTTTGGTCCCGGTTGATGGCACCAACCGGGACTAAAAGGGGGCATTGGTCCCGGTTGGTGCCACGAAACGGTACCAATGCCCACCTTTAGTCCCGGTTGGTGCTACCAACCGGGACCAAAGGCCTTGCACAGTGGCGTGGTGGTGGGAGTTTAGTCCCACCTCGCTAGCTGAGAGAGAGCCGCACCTGTTTATAATGTGCGCTGCGCCTGAGCTGTCGAGCTCCTCTCTACAGCAGGCTTACGGGCCTAACCTTTCTTTACATGCCTGTGGGCCTATTGGGTCTACTGCGGGCCTAAATCCTGGCCTACCTAGCTGGGTGGGTTTCTAGTCGTATTCTGGGCATGGTGGCCCAGTAGTCGGCATTTTTTTATTTTTTATTTTTTCCATTATTTTTTTTCTTTTTTTTTCTTTTAGGTCACAAAAATTATAAACTTTCTGTTACTGCCATTAGTTTTCAAATTTGATTTTTTTTTTAAATTTCTGTGAATCACTAGTTTGTGAATAACTTTACTATAAAAATAGATTTTTAATGTTTTCAACAGACAATTCTTAGATAATTTTAGTTGCATAAATTTTATATAATTTTAGTTTAAAAAATACTAGAGGTTTATAAAAGCTTTTTAGTTGATTCCTTTTCCTTTTAGTTGCATAAATTTTTAGAAAATTCGTTTTGCTTTTAATGTTTTGAACAGAAACAAAAGCTTTCAACCTTTTTTGAACTTATTTGAACTCCAGACTTTTTCTGTGTTCAAAATGGGCCATTTAAAGCCACATCATCAATTTTCAACCCTTGCTGACTTCATTTGTTCTTTTTCATGCATTTACTGATTTGGTTGAGCTAAATGACCCTAAAATTGAAAAGCATTTCAAAAGAACTCTGAAAAGTTTGAAAGTTGGCATGGCATCATCATTTCACCCACATAGCATGTGCTAAAAAGTTGAGGGGGTTACGACAAAAACTGGATGCACTTCATGTACAAAACGTACTATCTGTTTCGAGGTATCAGGGTTTCAGACGAAAACTCATTTGTTACAAAGGGATTTCAAATTTCTAACTTATTTGAACTACAGACTACTTCTATGTTCAAAATGCACAATTACAAAGTGATATTCTAGATTAAAGGCATCATCACAATAGTTGTGGAGAAAAAGTATTCACTTTTTCTTCGCTTGTGTCCTTTGCTTATTGCACCGTAACCATGGATAATCTTCATCGTTTATCAGGGTGCTTGGGCCAGCCTTGACTTTGAAGGGGGGAATTTCATGAAACTTTTCATAATCTTCGGAAATGTCTGTCTTGTCCTCCACTCTCACGATGTCTCTTTTTCCTGAAAGAACTATGTGGCGCTTTGGTTCATCGTTTGATGTGTTCGCTTCCATATCTTTTCTTTTTCTGGTTCTTGTAGACATGTCCTTCACATAGAAAACCTGTGCCACATCATTGGCTAGGACGAACGGTTCGTCTGTGTACCCAAGATTGTTCAGATCCACTGTTGTCATTCCGTAATCTGGGTCTACCTGTACCCCTCCTCCTAACAGATTGACCCATTTGCACTTAAACAAAGGGATCTTAAAATCATGTACGTAGTCAAGTTCCCATATGTCCATTATGTAACCATAATATGTGTCCTTTCCCTTATTGGTTGCTGCATCAAAGCGGACACCGCTGTTTTGGTTGGTGCTCTTTTTATCTTGGGATATCGTGTAAAATGTATTCCCATTTATCTCGTATCCTTTGTAAGTCAATACAGTCGAAGATGGTCCCATGGACAACGAATACAGCTCATCACAAGCAGTGTTGTCACCTCTGAGACGTGTTTCCAACCAACTGCCAAAAGTCTTGATGTGTTCACTTGTAATCCAGTCGTCACACCGCTCGGGGTGTTTGGAGCGCAGATTGTTCTTGTGTTCATCGACATACGGGGTCACCAGGGTAGAGTTCTATAGAACTGTGTACTGTGCTTCAGACCAAGAATGCCCGTCCTTGCATATTATTGACTCCCCTCCAAGCGTGCCTTTCCCAGTCAGTCTCTCCTCATACCACGATTTAGGGAGACCAATCTTCTTAAGGCCAGGAATGAAGTCAACACAAAACCCAACGACATCCTCTGTTTGATGGCCCATGGAGATGCTTCCTTCTGGCCTAGCGCGGTTACGAACATATTTATTTAGGACTCCCATGAACCTCTCAAAGGGGAACACATTGTGTAGAAATACGGGCCCCAGAATGACAATCTTGTCCACTAGATGAACTAGGACGTGCGTCATGATATTGAAGAAGGATGGTGGGAACACCAGCTCGAAACTGACAAGACATTGTGCCACATCACTCCTTATCCTTGGTATGATTTCTGGATCAATCACCTTCCGAGGGATTGCATTGAGGAATGCACATAGCTTCACAATGGCTAATCGGACGTTTTCCGGTAGAAGCCCCCTCGGTGCAACTGGAACCAGTTGTGTCATAATCACGTGGCACTCATGAGACTTTAGGTTCTGGAACTTTTTCTCTGCCATATTTATTATCCCCTTTATATTAGACGAGAAGCCAGACGGGACCTTCATACTGAGCAGGCATGCAAAGAAGATTTCCTTCTCTTCTTTGGTAAGAGCGTAGCTGGCAGGACCTTCATACTACTTTGGAGGCATTCCGTCTTTTTCGTGCAAACGTTGCAGGTCCTCTCGTGCCTCCGGTGTATCTTTTGTCTTCCCATACACGCCGAAGAAGCCTAGAAGGTTCACGCAAAGGTTCTTCTTCACGTGCATCACGTTGATTGAAGAGCGGACCTCTAGGTCTTTCCAGTAGGGTAGGTCCCAAAATATAGAGTTCTTCTTCCCCATGGGTGCGCGTCCCTCAGCGTCATTCGGAACAGATAGTCTGCCGGGACCCTTTCAAAAGATTACCTGTAAATCATTGACCATAGAAAGTACGTGATCACCGGTACGCATGGCGGGCTTCTTTCGATGATCTGCCTCACCTTTGAAATGCTTGGCTTTCTTTAGACATTGATGGTTGGTCGGAATAAATCGACGATGCCCCAAGTACACATTCTTCCTGCATCTGTCCAGGTATATACTTTGGGTGTCATCTAAACAGTGCGTGCATGCGTGGTATCCTTTGTTTTTTTGTCCTGAAAGGTTACTGAGAGCAGGCCAATAATTGATGGTTACAAACAGAAACACATGTAGGTCAAATTCCTCCTGGTTGGCCTCATCCCACGCGCGTACACCTTGTCCATTCCACAGCTGTAAAAGTTCTTCAACTAATGGCCTTAGGTACACATCAATGTCGTTGCCGGGTTGCTTAGGGCCTTGGATGAGTATTGCATTCAGGAATGCACATAGCTTCACAATGGCTAATCGGACGTTTTCCGGTAGAAGCCCCCTCAGTGCAACCGGAAGCAGTTGCGTCATAATCACGTGGCAGTCATGAGGCTTTAGGTTCTGGAACTTTTTCTCTGCCATATTTATTATCCCTTTTATATTCGATGAGAAGCCAGACGGGACCTTCATACTGAGCAGGCATGCGAAGAAGATTTCCTTCTCTTCTTTGGAAAGTGCGTAGCTGGCAGGACCTTCATACTGCTTTGGAGGCAGGCCATCTTTTTCGTGCAAATGTTGCAGGTCCTCCCGTGCCTCCGGTGTATCTTTTGTCTTCCCATACACGCCCAAGAAGCCTAGCAGGTTCACGCAAAGGTTCTTCGTCACGTGCATAATGTCGATTGAAGAGCGGACCTCTGGGTCTTTCCAGTAGGGTAGGTCCCAAAATATAGATTTCTTCTTCCACATGGGTGCACGTTCTTCATCGTCATTCGGAACAGATAGTCCGCCGGGACCCTTTCCAAAGATTACCTGTAAATCATTAACCATAGCAAGTACGTGATCACCGGTACGCATGGCGGGCTTCTTCCGGTGATCTGCCTCGCCTTTGAAATGCTTGCCTTTCTTTCGACATTGATGATTGGTCGAAAGAAATCTATGATGCCCCAGGTACACATTCTTCCTGCATCTGTCCAGGTATATACTTTGGGTGTCATCTAAACAGTGTGTGCATGCGTGGTATCCTTTGTTTGTTTGTCCTGAAAGGTTACTGAGAGCAGGCCAATCATTGATGGTTACAAACAGAAACACATGTCGGTCAAATTCCTCCTAGTTGGCCTCATCCCACGCGCGTACACCTTGTCCATTCCACAGCTGTAAAAGTTCTTCAACTAATGGCCTTAGGTACACATCAATGTCGTTGCCGGGTTGCTTAGGGCCTTGGATGAGTATTGGCATCATAATGAAATTCCGCTTCACGCACAGCCAAGGAGGAAGGTTATAGGTACATAGAGTCAAAGGCCAGGTGCTGTGATTGCTGCTCTGCTCCCCAAAAGGATTAATGCCATCCCCGCTTAAACCAAACCATACGTTCCTTGCGTCACCTGCAAACTCCTCTCGGTACGTTCTCTCGATTTTTCTCCACTGCGACCCGTCAGCGGGTGCTCTCAACTTCCCATCTTTCTTACGGTGATATGCGTGCTATCGCATCAACTTGGCATGCTCTTTGTTTCTGAACAGACCTTTCAACCATGGTATTAATTATAGGAGCATACCACATCACCGTGGCGGGAACCCTCTTCCTGGGGCGCTCGCCGTCAACATCACCAGGGTCATCTCGTCTGATCTTATACCGCAATGCACTGCATACCGGGCATGCGTTCAAATCCTCGTACGCACCGCAGTACAGGATGCAGTCATTAGGGCATGCATGTATGTTATGCACCTCCAATCCTAGAGGGCATACGACCTTCTTTGTTGCGTACGTACTGTCGGGCAATTCGTTATCCTTTGGAAGCTTCTTCTTCAATATTTTGAGTAGTTTCTCAAATCCTTTGTCAAGGACACCATTCTCTGCCTTCCACTACAGTAATTCCAGTACGGTACCGAGCTTCGTGTTGCCATCTTGGCAATTGGGGTACAACCCTTTTTTGTAATCCTCCAACATGCGATTGAACTTCAGCTTCTCCTTTTCACTTTTGCACTGTCTCGTTGCATCAACAATGACCCGGCGGAGATCATCGTCGGGCACAACATCGTCTGGTTCCTCTTGACCTTGAGCAGCTTCCCCCGTTGCAGCATCACCGTATTCCGGGGGCACATAGTTGTCATCGTCCTCTTCTTCTTCGTTGTCTTCCATTATAACCCCTATTTCTCCGTGCTTGGTCCAAACATTATAGTGTGGCATGAAACCCTTATAAAGCAGGTGGGTGTGAAGGGTGCTCGAGTCGGAGTAAGACCTCGTATTCCCACAGATAGTGCATGGACAGCACATAAAACCATTATGCTGGTTTGCCTTAGCCACTTCGAGAAAATTATGCACGCCATTAATGTACTCTGAGGTGCGTCTGTCACCGTACTTCCATTGCCGGTTCATCTGCTTGCATTTATATATAATTAAGTGTGTCATAAACCATTATAGAACATCATGGATACACAAGTGATCAAATTAATATAAGTTCGTCATCACATTAATTATATTCAATGTACATGCATATATAGCTCACCACGGTGGTGCTGGCGACGAGATCGGCGCAGGCGATCGACGGCGGTGAAGACGGGAACAGGACGTACAACGGACCGCTCAACCTAGCCAAATCTCGGAGAAAATGGAGCTTCGAGAGGAGAAAGCTTAACTAGTCTGGCTCGGGCATTTCATCGAGCACCTCATGTGCATATATGGGAGGTGAGCTAGCTAGAGCACCACACAACTCCCCTCGCCGGCCAGAAAAAACAGAGCAATGTGGGCTCGCCGGAGATGGGATATATATAAGCAAACAATTGGTCTTGGTTCGTTACAGGAACCGGGCCTAAAGGCCACCCATTTGTCCCGGTTCTAGTGACAAACCGGAACCAATGGGTGTGGGCCAGGAGCGAGGCCCATTGGTCCCGGTTCGTGCCTGGAACTGGGACAAATGGGCCCAGACCAACCGGGACAGATGCCCAACGAGGCCCGCCGCCCCCCTGGCCGCACGAACCGGGACGTATGCACCCATGGGTCCTGGTTCGTGGATGAAGAGGGACTAATGGCCTCGCAAGGCCCGAACCAAAGCCCTGTTTTCTACTAGTGATGGGACAATGCTCTAATAATGATGATCATCACACTTTCATTACAAATCGATACTACAACAAAGTATGACTCTATATGAATGCCTCCGGCGGTGTACCGGGAAGTGCAATGAATCAAGAGTGACATGTATGAAAAATTATGCATGGTGGCTTTGCCACAAATACGATGTCAACTACATGATCATGCAATGGCAATATGACAATATGATGCGTGTCATATGAACGGAACTGTGGAAAGATGCATGGTAATATATCTCGGAATGGCTATGGAAATGCCATGATAGGTAGGTATGGTGGCTGTTTTGAGGAATAATATGGTGGCTGTTTCGAGGAAGGTTATAAAGTGGTTGCATGGTACCGGCGAAAGTTGCGCGGTACAAGAGAGGCTAGCAAAGGTGGAAGGGTGAGAGTGCGTATAATCCGTGGACACAACATTAGTCATAAGAACTCTTACACTTATTGCAAAAATCTACGAGTCATCAAAACAAAGCAATCGACGCATGCTCCTAGGGGGGTGGTTGGTAGGAGTTAACCATCGCGTGCCCCCGACCTCCACACAAAGGTTGGCACTTCACAAATACCTCATGCTCTAACTTCGTCACATAGCGGTTCACCATACGTGCATGCTACTGGAATCACTAACCTTAACACAAGCATTTCTCAATTTCATAATAACTCCACTAGCATGACTCTAATATCACTATCCACATATCTCAAAACAATTATCAAGCATCCAACGTCTCATCATATTCAATGCACTAAGTGTGAAAGCTTTTACTACATTGATATTGGATGTCTATCATGTGAAGACTAGTATTATAGCCTAAACACATTACCATGCTGTTTTAATAGACTCTCAAATGGATATAAGTGAAGCATGAGAGTTCAACAATTTCTTCAAAATACTATCACCACCGTGCTCTAAAAGATATAAGTAAAGCACTAGAGCAAAAACTATTCAACTCAAAAGATATAAGTGAAGCACATAGAGTGTTCTAACAATTCGTAGGCCATATTTAACTCTCTCAAATAGGTGTTTCCAGGAAGGATAATTGTGGCAAACTAACAAGCGAAGACTCAAATTATACAAGACGCTCCAAGCAAAACACATATCATGTGGCGAATGAAAATATAGCTCCAAGTATAGTTACCGCTGGATGAAGACGAAAGAGGGGATGCCTTCCCGGGGCATCCCCAAGCTTAGGCTTTTTATTGTCCTTGAATTTTACTTGGGGTGCCATGGGCATCCCCAAGCTTAGGCCCTTGCTACTCTTTGTTCCATAGTCAATCAAAGCAATACTCAAAACTTGAAAACTTCACAACACAAAATTTAGAAAAAAATTCTCGTGAGCTCCGTTAGTATAAGAAAACAAATCACTACTCAAAGGTACTGCAATGAATTGATTCTTTGTTTATATTGGTGTTAAACCTACTGTATTCCAACTTCTCTATGGTTCGTACCTCCCAATATTACTCATAGATGCATTGAAATAAGCAAACAACGCACGAAAAACCGAATCTGTCAAAAACAGAACAGTCTGTAGTAATCTGCAGGTTTCGCATACTTCTGTAACTCCAAAAAATTCAAACTAAATTGGTAAGCGTGAGGAATTTGTCTATTAATCATCTGCAAAAAGAATCAACTAAATAGCACGCTCCAGTAAAATCTGACGACCATTCTAGCTAGCGCTAACGATTCTGTTTTTCAGAGCAAGATCACATAAACTTCACACAAGTCTTCCCAAAGGTTCTACTTGGCACAAACACTAAACAAAACATGAAACCACATCTAAACAGAAGCTAGATGCAATATTTATTCCCTAACAGCAGGAAAAAAAATCGGGTTGCCTCCCAACAAGCTCTATCGTTTTACGCCCCTAGCTAGTCACGATACAAAATAGATCTAGGTATTGCCATCTTTCGAAGGCAATCCATAAGTGCCTCTCATAATAGATTCATATGGTAATTTGATTTTCTTTCTAGGAAAGTGTTCCATGCCTTTCCTTAACTGAAATTGGAATCTAATATTTACTTCCTTCATATCAATAATTGCACCAATCGTTCTAAGGAAAGGTCTACCAAGAATAATAGGACATGAAGGATTGCAATCTATATGAAGAACAATGAGATCTACGGGCACATAATTCCTATTGGCAACAATAAGAACATCATTAATTCTTTCCATAGGTTTCTTAATAGTGGAATCCGCAAGATGCAAATTTAAAGAACAATCATCAAGCTCATGAAACCCTAGCAAATCACACAAAGTTTTTGGGATAGTGGAGACACTTGCACCCAAGTCACACAAAGCATAGCATTCATGATCTTTTATTTTTATTTTAATAGTAGGTTCCCACTCCCCGTAAAGATTTCTAGGGATAGAAACTTCCAACTAAAGTTTTTCTTCATAAGATTGCATCAAAGCATCAACTATGTGTCTGATGAAATCTTTATTTTGACTATAAGCATGCGGAGAATTTAGTACGAATTGCAACAAGGAAATACAATCAATCAAAGAACAATTATCATAATTGAATCCCTTGAAATGCAAAGTAGTGGGTTCATCACTGTGCAAAGTTTTAATCTATTCACTCCCACTTTTAACAATTTTAGCATCAAGATCTAAAAACTCCGAATCATTGGGAAACCTTAAAGCAGAATCATCTCCAATCCTATCTTCGTCAAAATTTATAATAGAAAACAAGGATCTAATAGGAGACACGTCAATAATTTTTAGATCTTCATCTTTATTTTCATGATAACTAGAAGAACACGCTTTAATATAATTCTCTCCTTTAGCACGCATCCTAGCGGTTCTCTCTTTGCATTCATCAATGGAAATTCTCATGGCTTTGAGAGACTCATTGATAGCATGCTTAGGTGGGATAGATCTAAGTTTCAAAGAATCAACATCAAGAGTAATTCTATCCACACTTCTATCCAATTCATCAATCTTAAGCAATTTCTCTTCAAGCATAGCACTGAAATTCTTTTGCGAGATCATAGACTCCTTAACACTAGTTTCAAATTCAGAAGGCATCTTTCCACAAGAGTTTTTGTAGGAATTACCATAATTATTAGAGGAGTTACTAGGAAAAGGCCTAGGATTAAAGTTCCCTCTATAAGCATTGTTACCAAAATTATTCCTACCAACAAAATTCACATCCAAAGATTCATTATTATTTTCAATCAAAGTGGACAAAGGCATATCATTAGGATCAGAAGAAGCACTCTTAGCAGCAAACAGTTTCATAAGTTCATCCATCTTTCCACTCAAAACACTAATCTCTTAATTAGCATGCACTTTTTTACTAATAGATCTTTCGGTGTGCCATTGAGAATAATTAACCATAATATTATCTAGGAGTTTGGTAGCTTCTCCTAAGGTAGTTTCCATGAAAGTGCCTCCTCCAGCCGAATCAAAAAGATTTCTAGAAGCAAAAGTCAAGCCAACATAAAAGTTTTGAATAATCATCCATAAGTTCAAACCATGTGTAGGGCAATTACGTATCATTAATTTCATTCTCTCCCAAGCTTGTGCAACATGCTCATGATCTAGTTGCTTAAAATTCATAATATCATTTCTAAGAGAGATAATCTTAGCAGGAGGGAAATACTTAGAGATAAAAGCATCTTTGCACTTATTCCTTCAATCAATATTATTTCTAGGCAAAGAGGAAAACCATGTTTTAGCACGATCTCCAAGTGAAAACGGAAATAACTTCAATTAACAATATCCTTATCCGTATCCCTTTTCTTTTGCATATCACACAAATCAACAATTCAGATGGGTAGCGGCATCTTCACTAGGAAGGCCAGAGAATTGATCTTTCATAACAAGATTCAACAAAGCAGCATTGATCTCACAAGATTCAGCATCGGTAATAGGAGCAATCGGAGTGCTAATAAAATCATTATTGTTGGTATTGGAGAAGTCACACAATTTGGTATTGTTCTGAGCCATAGTGACAAGCAAGCAATCCAACACACAAGCAAACAATAAGAAAGCGAACGATAAACACACGGCAGAAGAAGGGAAAATAAAACGGCTAGGATGAAGTGGGGGAGAGCAAAACGAGAGGAAAAAAATGTAATGCGGAGGATAAGGGTTTGTGATAGGTACTTGGTATATGACTTTTGCGTAAGCCTCCCAGGCAACGGCGCCAGAAATTCTTCTTGCTACTTCTCGAGCTTGCGTTGTATTCCCTCGAAGAGGAAAGGGAGATGCAGCACAGTTGCATAAGTATTTCCCTCAATTTTTGAGAACCAAGGTATCAATCCAGTAGGAGACCACGTGCGAGTCCCTTGCACCTGCACAAACAAATAAGAACTTCGCAGCCAACGCAATAAGGGGTTGTCAATCCCTTTACGGTCACTTACGAAAGTGAGATCTGATAGAGATGATAGTTTATATTTTTGGTATTTTTGTTTATAAGAACAGAAAGTAAAAGCGGAAAAAGTAAAGTAGATGTAGATTGATATGTTGAGAATAGACCCAGGGGCCATAGTGTTCTCTAGTGGCTTCTCTCATGATAGCGATATTCTAAGGCGGGTAAACAAATTACTGTCGAGCAATTGATAGAAAAGCGAATAATTATGAGACTATCTAGGCATGATCATTGTATATAGGAATCACGTCCGAGACAAGTAGACCGACTCCTGCCTGCATCTACTACTATTACTCCACACATCTTTTTTTTGCGGGATATTACTCCACACATCAACCGCTATCCAGTATGCATCTAGTGTATTGAGTTCATAAGAACAGAGTAACGCCTTAAGCAAGATGACATGTGATACGTCCAAAACGTATCTATAATTTCTGCTTGCTCCATGCCCTTTTTGTGTGATATTGCTATGATATTTATGCACTTCCATACACTTTTGATCATATTTAGACTAACCTACTAATGGTTGCAAAAGTGCACAATGTTCTTGTTTTACACTTTATTGTGTAGGAATTACTTGGAAATTGACAAAAACGCAAAAGGAGTCGTATTGGAGTAGGACTCTGACTTTCCTGAAATCTGTCTGAGAATGTTTTTTAAAGATGGTCACGTTCCGGCCCGAAGACGACGTCAAACGGAAAAAGTCTAGTTGCGAAAGTTGTGGGGAATTTCGAGGCGATGCTTCTGGATATAAAATTCGTCCAAATCGGAGTCCGGACGGCCGAGTAAAGCCCGTTTTACTGAGGCCCAAAATCTGATGACGGGAATCCGAGAGTATATATAAAGAGAGGAAACCTAGGTCACCAAGGGCCACGAATTTTCCTCCTCCCAAGCCGCCGTCTTGGAGGGGAGGACCAGCACCATTGCAGCACCATCCACAAGGAAGAAGGGGGGCCAAGGAGCCGCTGCCCCCTAGGGCCGCCGCCGCCGCCCCCTTGGCTGCCGCCGGCCGTCTCCTCCTCGCGGGGCTGCACCTCTCCATCAACACCATCATCAACCTCCTCCTCACCATGTCAATGTGTGAGTAGTCTTCTCCGGGGCCGAGGGCTCGTACGTGTAGCTATGTGGTTATCTCTCTCTCCCATGATGTGATCTTCGTTGTGATCATAGGCTATGTTAATCTAGGGTGATCCCATAATATTTCCCCTTCCTCTATGTATTGGATTGATGTACTCACTTGTCTTTATCTAGTATATTCCCCGAGACCAAGGTGACAGCGGTCTATTGGACATGGATTAGAAAAATATTTTCATGAGTGATTTCCTCTCTTGTGTGTTGATTGAAGATTGAGAGTCTCTTGGTGCTTGTCTTTGACTATCCTTTAGATATGTTGTGGTGATTGTGGGACTCTCTTTGGATGGCCGCGGTGACATTGGGAAATCCTTAGATTGAGAACTACGAACTTTGAGGTGTGCTTTTGTAGCCCTACATAATTCTCGTCCTCTCTTGACCACGAAGGAATGACCTCCGGGTGCGTCTCCATTGCATGTTTTATGGGAAATATCATGTGATTCGATTATGTTAATGTTGTTGGGAGTTGCCACTAGTGAAAGTATGATCCCTAGGCCTTGTTTCCACCATTGCAATACCATTTGTGTTCACGTTTACCACTTGTTTGCTTGCTGCACTTTTTATTACAGATTTATATTACTTTGTTTTGCCATCCATATCACTTGCCATTTAACATCTCTTCGCCGAACTAGTGCACCTATACATCTAACAAGTGTATTAGGTGTGTTGGGGACACAAGAGACTTCTTGTATCTTAGTTGCAGGGTTGCTTGAGAGAGACCATCTTCAACCTCTACTTCCCTGAGTTCGATAAACCTTAGGTCATCCACTTGAGGGAAATTGTTGCTGTCCTACAAACCTCTGCGCTTGGAGGCCCAACATAGTCTACAAGTGTAGAAGCGTGTGTAGACATCAGCCGGCACCCTGCCGGGACGGGGAAGTGCCCCCGGATTCATCTCCATCGACGTTGCTTCCTCCCTCCATGATGCGGGAGTAGTTCCTCCTCAGGGCTGAGGTTTCTACCAGTAGCTATGTGGTTATCTCTCTCTCCCATGATGTGATCTTCGTTGTGATCATAGGCTATGTTAATCTAGGGTGATCCCATGATGTTTCCCCTTCCTCTATGTATTGGATTGATGTACTCACTTGTCTTTATCTAGTATAATCCCCGAGACCAAGGTGACAGCGGTCTATTGGACATGGATTAGAAAAATATTTTCATGAGTGATTTCCTCTCTTGTGTGTTGATTGAAGATTGAGAGTCTCTTGGTGCTTGTCTTTGACTATCCTTTAGATATGTTGTGGTGATTGTGGGACTCTCTTTGGATGGCCGCGGTGACATTGGGAAATCCTTAGATTGAGAACTACGAACTTTGAGGTGTGCTTTTGTAGCCCTACATAATTCTCGTCCTCTCTTGACCACGAAGGAATGACCTCCGGGTGCGTCTCCATTGCATGTTTTATGGGAAATATCATGTGATTCGATTATGTTAATGTTGTTTGGAGTTGCCACTAGTGAAAGTATGAAGCCTAGGCCTTGTTTCCACCATTGCAATACCATTTGTGCTCACGTTTACCACTTGTTTGCTTGCTGCACTTTTTATTACAGATTTATATTACTTTGTTTTGCCATCCATATCACTTGCCATTTAACATCTCTTCGCCGAACTAGTGCACCTATACATCTAACAAGTGTATTAGGTGTGTTGGGGACACAAGAGACTTCTTGTATCTTAGTTGCAGGGTTGCTTGAGACAGACCATCTTCAACCTCTACTTCCCTGAGTTCGATAAACCTTAGGTCATCCACTTGAGGGAAATTGCTGCTGTCCTACAAACCTCTGCGCTTGGAGGCCCAACATAGTCTACAAGAGTAGAAGCGTGTGTAGACATCAAGCTATTTCTGGTGCCGTTGCCGGGGAGGTGAGTGCTTGAAGGTATATCTTTAGATCTTGCAATTAAATCTTTTTGTTTATTTTTTTTATTTCACTAGTTTTGCTTAATGGAAAACAACAAAAATATGAGAGAGCTTTATAAGCTCTACCTTGAACTTGGACATGATGTGTTTGAAGAGAAAATTAAAAAACCTTTGGAACTTTATTATTTGCATAACAATCATGATGGTGGTGATGTTATTAGTATGTTTCTTTTTAATATCAATATTGCTAATGACATGGAAAGCTCTAAGCTTGGGGATGACACGTTTGATGAACATGATATTTTTAGTCCCCCAACTTTTGAAGAGAAAATTTACTTTGATGATGCTTTGCTTCCTATATATGATGATTACAATGATAAATGTGAGCTTTTTAGTCCACCTACTATTGAGGATAAAATTTATTATGATTATGATATGCCTCCTAAATATGATGATTACCATGATGGTTATGATTGCTTTACTCTCACTATTCCTAATAAGAAAGATTTTGCTTATATGAAGAGTAATGATACTTTTATGCTTTTGGATCATGGAAATAATGCCTTATGTGATAGTTATATTGTTGAGTTCATCCATGATGCCACTGAAATTTATAATGAGAGAGGGAGACATGGTTCTAAATATCTTAATAATAAGAAGTTTCCTCTCTTTATGGTGAATATTTTGAAGTTATGCTTGTTTTGCCTTCCTATGCTAGTTGCTTTATGCTTCAATAATTTATTTTCTTACAAGATTCCCATGCATAGAAAGCATGTTAGGCTTAAATGTGTTTGGTATTTGCTTATTGATGCTCTCTTTTGTTCTTCAACTCTTATTCCTACGAGAGCATCATTAAAGTCTTAAGACTATCTTTATGGCTATAAAGAAAGAGCTCTAGGGAGACAACCCTTGTTATCTTTGCTTTCAGCTTGTCCTTTCAGTTTTTAGTGGTCTTGATGTTTGTTACTACTGTAGCAACATCATTGTATCTTTATTTTTCAGCTTTGTGCCAAGTTTAGCCTCTGATTGCAAGAAAGTTCAAAAGTTGTGACGTGCAGTCCAGAAAACAGATTCTGTCCTTGGACAGAAAAAATTCGTATAAAATCACCAGATCATCTTTTTGGTCTGAATTTTTTCGACAGCGTGCTCTATACAATTGGCTTTCGGGCGTCTGTTCTGAGTTTTTTGATTTGAGTTGCAGAAGTGCCCCGAAAAAATTATTTACTACCTGCTGGTCTGTTTTTCACAGATTCTGTCCTGTTTTGCCTTTCCTTCATTTTGCAAACCTTGAGCTTGCTTTTTCTTTGCAAAAACCTTTTGGCAATCTTGAGAAATAGTAGACCTTCAAGAATATCCTTATTTCCAGCAAGGAAAAATTATTTTATTATGGGTACTAACCTCGCTAATCAGATTATGATGAGTTATGTATGAAGGGAGTTTTCAAGTGTGCGAGGGAAGATGATAAAAAGATTCAGGAGTGTCAAACGCTCAAGCTTGGGGATGCCCCCGTGCACCCCCAAGACATATTCAAGAAGACTCAAGCGTCTAAGCTTGGGGATGCCCCCGTGCATCCCCTTCTCCATCAACAATTATCAGTTCGTCTTTCGTTCCACTATATTTTTATCACTTCATGTGTTATGTGCTATGCTTGGAGCGTCTTGTTTTTAGTTTCCTTTTTAGTTTTCTTTAGCTTTGCTTGCTGTTCATAACGAGTTGGAACCCAGCTTTCTTTGTGTGGGAGAGAAACACGCTCCACTTCAACCTAGAACACAACATAGAATTTTCATGTTTATCTTTGTTGTGTATGTTCTTGGTCTTTCAATAGCTACTGTCATGCTTAGCTCTTAGTTTTCATGCTTATCTTTTTAAAGAGCTTTTGTTTAGTTGGTCGCTGGAACTCTCTTTAGTTATCATGCTTATCTTATTAAGAGAGTTGGCTTCTGTTGCATTGGTTGATATGTCTATGATAAAATGCTATGTGCATAATGATGCTTAGTAGTTCATGTTTTCTCATGGTTAGTCTCAAATAGCTGGGGGGTTCTCAATGTGTTATTGGAGTACCAACATGATTTGTTTGCCTATGATGTGGTATGGTTTAGTGATATCTTCCTTCGAGAATTTATTTTGATCGACTTGGCGTATGCTCACGCATATTTAAGACTGTAAAGAAAGTCTACCAAGCCTTGATGATCTTTAGTTTCTGAGTAGCGATATAACTTCCATGCCTGATTCAATGTTGCTTTGTCGCTCTGCATGATTATGACCGTCATTGCTCTTTTAGTTGGCCGCTCTCAGTCTTTTGCTAACCTTCGCCTGTACTAAGCGGACTGACTGCTTGTGCATCCAAAATCCTTTAAACCAGTTATGCCATATGAGTCCATCATACCTTCCTATACATGGTATTTACCTGCCATTCCTAACGAAGACTTTCATGTACCATCTCGAAATTATTCAAAAAAAGCATTTCTCTTTTGTGCCTCTGTTTTAGCTCATGAGGAAGTAGTAGTTAATTCATGATCTTTTTAAGTTGGACAAGCTTCACCCCGGGATTGCATGTCTAATGTGCAAACCACTAATACGAGAAGGAACTGGCAAAGAGTGCGCCCGGCTCATTAAAAAATATACAACAAACAAACCCTCCTTCACGCTTTGTTCATGAGAAATCAGAAAACTTTGGCAGTGATAAACAAAGGAGATTAAGAGGATGTGATCGTCCTCGTGCGGGAGCCATTCCTCGAAACTTGTCCAGCTCGAGAAGTAATTGAGTTATCTGCTAGCATTCGTTGACGAAACATGCATATTCAAAAAATATATTTATTACCTCTGTTTTTAAAACCAAGAGCTCTGGTACATGTTTAGTTTTTGTTTCCGACCACGGGTTTTCAACCTTGCCATCAAAAGCCACGGTTCGAGAGTCTTCACCTTCTTTAAAGCACCAACTATTAAGAGCATGATTGTCATTCTGAGTGTAATGTGCATTGTCCCAAACTAGCATTGTCTTTTGCATGATTATGATATCGTTTATTCTGAAATCATTGTATCTAGTCATCACTTAAACCTTGGAGGTGCCCCTGCATTTATGTTTTGCTTCACTAAAGGGGCAATCGAGGTACCACTTTGTCATATTTGCACACCATGCTCACTACAAATCTATTGAGTGTTTCAGTATCATATTGTAAAACTTTCAATTCTTTGTGATTTTCTCATGAGGCAACTTAATTACTACAGATTCATTGTCTCAGTAAGCACTTGTCATGTGACTGTGAAAAGTTCTTATATGGTTAATAGCATGTCACCACAGAAATTATGCTTTTTATCATTTACCTACTCGAGGACGAGCAGGAATTAAGCTTGGGGATGTTGATACATCCAAAACGTATCTATAATTTCTGCTTGCTCCATGCCCTTTTTGTGTGATATTGCTATGATATTTATGCACTTTCATACACTTTTGATCATATTTGGACTAACCTACTAATGGTTGCAAAAGTGCACAATGTTCTTGTTTTACACTTTATTGTGTAGGAATTACTTGGAAATTGACAAAAACGCAAAAGGAGTCGTATTGGAGTAGGACTCTGACTTTCCTGAAATCTGTCTGAGAACGTTTTTTAAAGATGGTCACGTTCCGGCCCGAAGACGACGTCAAACGGAAAAAGTCTAGTTGCGAAAGTTGTGGGGAATTTCGAGGCGATGCTTCTGGATATAAAATTCGTCCAAATCGGAGTCCGGACGGCCGAGTAAAGCCCGTTTTACTGAGGCCCAAAATCTGATGACGGGAATCCGAGAGTATATATAAAGAGAGGAAACCTAGGTCACCAAGGGCCACGAATTTTCCTCCTCCCAAGCCGCCGTCTTGGAGGGGAGGACCAGCACCATTGCAGCACCATCCACAGGGAAGAAGGGGGGCCAAGGAGCCGCTGCCCCCTAGGGCCGCCGCCGCCCCCGTGGCTGCCGCCGGCCGTCTCCTCCTCGCGGGGCTGCACCTCTCCATCAACACCATCATCAACCTCCTCCTCACCATGTTCATCTGTGAGTAGTCTTCTCCGGGGCCGAGGGCTCGTACGTGTAGCTATGTGGTTATCTCTCTCTCCCATGATGTGATCTTCGTTGTGATCATATGCTATGTTAATCTAGGGTGATCCCATGATATTTCCCCTTCCTCTATGTATTGGATTGATGTACTCACTTGTCTTTATCTAGTATAATCCCCGAGACCAAGGTGACAGCGGTCTATTGGACATGGATTAGAAAAATATTTTCATGAGTGATTTCCTCTCTTGTGTGTTGATTGAAGATTGAGAGTCTCTTGGTGCTTGTCTTTGACTATCCTTTAGATATGTTGTGGTGATTGTGGGACTCTCTTTGGATGGCCGCGCTGACATTGGGAAATCCTTAGATTGAGAACTACGAACTTTGAGGTGTGCTTTTGTAGCCCTACATAATTCTCGTCCTCTCTTGACCACGAAGGAATGACCTCCGGGTGCTTCTCCATTGCATGTTTTATGGGAAATATCATGTGATTCGATTATGTTAATGTTGTTGGGAGTTGCCACTAGTGAAAGTATGATCCCTAGGCCTTGTTTCCACCATTGCAATACCATTTGTGCTCACGTTTACCACTTGTTTGCTTGCTGCACTTTTTATTACAGATTTATATTACTTTGTTTTGCCATCCATATCACTTGCCATTTAACATCTCTTCGCCGAACTAGTGCACCTATACATCTAACAAGTGTATTAGGTGTGTTGGGGACACAAGGGACTTCTTGTATCTTAGTTGCAAGGTTGCTTGAGAGAGACCATCTTCAACCTCTACTTCCCTGAGTTTGATAAACCTTAGGTCATCCACTTGAGGGAAATTGCTGTTGTCCTACAAACCTCTGCGCTTGGAGGCCCAACATAGTCTACAAGAGTAGAAGCGTGTGTAGACATCAACATGATGTAGAGGGATAAACTCAAGCAATATGATATAAACCCCATCTTTTTATCCTCGATGGCAACAATACAATACGTGCCTTGCTGCCCCTACTGTCACTGGGAAAGGACACCGCAAGATTGAACCCAAAGCCAAGCACTTCTCCCATTGCAAGAACTATAGATCTAGTAGACCAAACCAAACCAATAATTCGAAGAGACTTGCAAGGATATTATGAGCACACATAAAGAGTTCAGAGAAGAACCAAATATTTCTCATAGATAATCTTGATCATAAACCCACAATTCAACGGATCTCAACAAACACACCGCAAAAAGATATTACGTCGAATAGATCTCCTCGAAGACCAAGGAGAACTTTGTATTGAGATCTAAAGAGATAGAAGAAGCCATCTAGATACTAGCTATGGACCCGAAGGTGTGTGGTAAACTACTCACAACTCATGGTGAGGGCGATGATGATGACGTAGAAGCACTCCGTGATGGATCCCCCTCCGGCGGAGCTCCGGAACAGGCCCCAAGATGGGATCTCGCGAGAATAGGAGGTTACGACGGTGAAATTAGGATTTTCTCTGTGTTGCTGATGGTTTCGGGGTACATATGCTTATATAGGAGGAAGGAGGACATCGGGGGACTCACGAGGGGCCCACGAGGCAGGGGGGCGCGCCCCCACCCTCGTGGGCACCCCGTAGCCCCTACTCCGTGGTTCTCAAGTCTCCCGTGCGTGATTTTCTCCAAAACTATCTCTCCCGAAGGTTTCATTTCGTTTGGACTCCGTTTGATATTCCTTTTCTGCAAAACCATGAAACAGGCAAAAAACAGCAATATGGACTGGGCCTTTGGGTTAGTAGGTTAGTCCTAAAAATGATATAAAAGTGTATGACAAAGCCATTAAACATCCAAGACATCATAAATAATAGCATTGAACAATAAAAAATTATAGATACGTTGGAGACGTATCAGCATGTCTCTAATATCACCATCCTCATATCTCAAAACAATCATCAAGTATGAAACTTCTCATCATATTCAATGCACTTTATATGAAATTTTTACTATACTCATCTTGGATGCCTATCATATTAGGACTAGTTTTATAACCAAAGCACATTACCATGCTGTTCTAAAAAGACTCTCAAAAGGATATAAGTGAAGCATGAGAGATCAACAATTTATACAAAATAAAACCACCACCGTGCTCTAAAAGATATAAGTGAAGCGCCAGAGCAAAACTATCTAGCTCAAAAGACATAAGTGAAGCACATAGAGTATTCTAATAAATTCTAAATCATAATTATCTCTCTGAAAAGGTGTGTCCAGCAAGGATGATTGTGGAAAACTAAAAATCAAGACTCAAATCATACATGACGCTCCAAGCAAAACACATATCATGTGGTGAATACAAATATAGCCCAAAGTATAGTTACAGATTGATGAAGACGAAAGAGGGGATGCCTTCCCAAGGCATCCCCAAGATTAGGCTTTTGGTTGTCCTTGAATTTTACCTTGGGGTGCCTTGTGAATCCCCAAGCTTAGGCTCTTGCCACTCTTTGTTCCATAGTCCATCAAAGCCATACTCAAAACTTGAAAACTTCACAACACAAAACTTAGCCAAAAATCTCGTGAGCTTTGTTAGTATAAGAAAACAAACCACCACTCAAAGGTACTGTAATGTACTCATTATTTGTTTATATTGGTGTTAAACCTACTGCATTCCAACTTCTCCATGATTCATACCTCCCGATACTACTCATAGATTCATCAAAATAAGCAAACAACACACGAAAAACGAAATCTGTCAAAAACAGAACAGTCTGTAGTAATCTGTAACTTTCAAATTCTTCTGTAACTCTAAAAAGAATGAAATAAATTGGTAAACGTGAGGAATTTGTCTATTAATCATCTGCAAAAAAATCTACTAAATAGCGCTCTCCCATAAAACTTTACAGCCAATCTCGTGAGTGCTAAAGTTTCTGTTTTTTACAGCATGATCATATAAACTTCACACAAGTCTTCCCAAAGATTCTACTTGGCACAAACAATAATTAAAACACAAAAACCACATCTAAACAGAAGCTAGATGCAATATTTATTCATAAACAGAAGCAAAAACAAAGAAAATAAAATTGGGTTGCCTCCCAACAAGCGCTATCGTTTAATGCCCCTAGCTAGGCACGATACAAGAATAGATCTAGGTATTGCCATAGTGATAAGATAGATTGCAAAAACTCATCTCATATTCCCTACAATCAGAAGCAAGTTTTCTTTGTGGCAAGTAAAAGTAATCAAAAGGGCTAAATTTAATAGGACAAAAGTCCCCCATATCAAGCTCAGGAGGTATTGGTTCCTCCTGTGGCCCTTCATATTGCACAACCAATTCATCATTATAAGCATTCTTTTGGCAAAAGGTCATGATCCTTCGCTCAAGGGAAAAGCCTAACCCATTATTTTGAATAGCAAAATCATCATTCAATTCAGAAATTCTATCAACCAAGATATTGGTAGGAACCTTTTTTCTAAGGTTTTCATTAAAAGTAACATGATCTAAAGATTGCAAATGCATTATGTCCTCTTGATTGAATAAGATAGCTTCTATGGGAGGACGACCAACATCCACTCCGTAATGAGTAAAGATTTCTTTGGTCTCTTTCATGATGAATCTGAACTCATGAGCCAAAACGATAGTAACTGGGCGCTTAAGAGAAGAATGCTGAATATTGGAAAATTCCAGAAAGATTCTCTGAATGCAAGGATGCATATGGATAAATTGCTTTTCAATTTCAACTATAAGCATAGATATGGCATCCGCAAGGCTACTAGTTCTATGAAAAATAGATCCACCCATAGTGGGTAAAGCACCGACAGAAGTAAAGAAGTCTTGAAGAACTCCTTTTCCAATAATATTACCACTACCAACCCGGAACTTCTTAGTATGTAAAGTGGTAGTTTCATCCGGAGGATCAACATAGACGTTGCCGTCAACATTACTACCCTTTTCAATGATATCTTCCCCCATCTCAGACATGAAAGCAAGTGAACGACAAACACACGGAAAAAGAAGGGCGAATAAAATGGCAAGGGTGAAGTGGGGGAGAGGAAAACAAGAGGCAAATAATGTAATGCGAAGGATAAGGGTTTGTGATAGGTACTTGGTGTATGACTTTTGCGCAAGCCTCCCCGGCAACGGCGCCAGAAATTCTTCTTGCTACTTCTCGAGCTTGCGTTGTATTCCCTCAAAGAGGAAAGGGTGATGCAACACAGTAGCGTAAGTATTTCCCTCAGTTTATGAGAACCAAGGTATCAATCCAGTAGGAGACCACGCGCGAGTCCCTCGCACCTGCACAAACAAATAAGAACTTCACAGCCAACGTGATAAGGGGTTGTCAATCCCTTTACGGTCACTTACGAAAGTGAGATCTGATAGATAGGATAGTATAATATTTTTGGTATTTTTGGTATAAGAACAGAAAGTAAGTAAAGCAAATAAGCAACGACAACAGAAATTGAAGGAAAGTAATATGATAAAGATAGACCCGGAGCCATAGGTTTCACTAGTGGCTTCTCTCATGAAAGCAGAATTCCGCGGTGGGTGAACAAATTACTGTCGGGCAATTGATAGAAAAGCGCATAATTATTAGAATATCTAAGCATGATCATTATATATAGGCATCACGTCCGTGACAAGTAGACCGAAACGATTCTGCATCAACTACTATTACTCCACACATCGACCGCTATCCAGCATGCATCTAGAGTATTATGTTCATAAGAATAGAGTAATGCTTTAAGCAAGATGACATGATGTAGAGGGATAAACTCAAGCAATATGATATAAACCCCATCTTTTTATCCTCGATGGCAACAATACAATACATGACTTGCTGCCCCTGCTGTCACTGGGAAAGGACACTTCAAGATTGAACCCAAAGCCAAGCACTTCTCCCATTGCAAGAACTATAGATCTAGTAGGCCAAACCAAGCCAATAATTCGAAGAGACTTGCAAGGATATTATAATCATACATAAACGATTTCAGAAAAATAATCAAATATTGTTCATAGATAATCTTGATCATAAACCCACAATTCATCGGATCTCGACAAACATACCGCAAAAAGATTACATCGAATAGATCTCCTCGAAGATCGAGGAGAACTTTGTATTGAGATCCAAAAAGAGAGAAGAAGCCATCTAGCTAATAACTATGGACCCGAAGGTCTGCGGTAAACTACTCACAACTCATTGGTGAGGCTATGGTGTTGATGTAGGAGCCCTCCGTGGTAGATCCCCCCTCCGTCGGAGCTCCGGAACAGGCCCCAAGATGGGATCTCACGGGAACAGAAGGTTGCGGCGGTGGAATTAGGATTTTCTCTGTTGCCTCGATGTTTTCAAGGTACATGGATATATATAGGAGGAAGTAGGGCATCGGGGGAGCCAGAGGGGGCCCACGAGGGTGGGGGCGTGCCCAGGGGGACGGGGTGCGCCCTGGACCCTCGTGGCCACCTCTCTTGTTCCCTCGCGTGTACTCCAAGTCTTCTGAGTAGAGACGGTTCCAAAAATAACTCTCCCAGAGGTTTCATTCCGTTTGGACTCCATTTGATATCCCTTTTCCGCGAAACACTGAAATAGGCAAAAAAAATAGCAATTTGCACTGGGCCTTGGGTTAGTAGGTTAGTCCCAAAAATAATATAAAAGTGTATAATAAAGCCCATTAAACATCCAAAATAGAATATATAATAGCATGGAACAATAAAAAAATATAGATACGTTGGAGACGTATCAATGATATCCGCCGGGTCATTGTTGATGCAAGGAGACTGTGGGAAAGTCAAAAGGAGAAGCTGAAGTTCGATCGCATGTTAGAGGATCACAAAAAAGGGTTGTACCCCAATTGCGAAGATGGAAACACAAAGCTCGGTACCATACTAGAATTGTTGCAGTGGAAGGCAGATAATGGTGTGCATGACAAAGGATTTGTGAAGCTACTGAAAATTTTGAAGAAGAAGCTTCCAAAGTATAACGAATTGCCCAACAGTACGTACGCAACAAAGAAGGTCGTATGCCCTCTAGGATTGGAGGTGCATAAGATACATGCATGCCCTAATGACTGCATCCTGTACCGCGGTGCGTATGAGGATTTGAACGCATGCCCGGTATGCAGTGCATCGCGGTATAAGATCAGACGAGATGACCCTAGTGATGTTGACGGCGAGCGCCCCAGGAAGAGGGTTCCCGCCAAGGTGATGTGGTATGCTCCTATAATTAATACCATGATTGAAAGGTCTGTTCATAAACAAAGAGCATGCCAAGTTGATGCGATAGCACGCATATCACCGTAAGAAAGATGGGAAGTTGAGAGCACCCGCTGACGGGTCAAAGTGGAGAAAAATCGAGAGAACGTACCGAGCGGAGTTTGCAGGTGACGCAAGGAACGTATGGTTTGGTTTAAGCTTGGATGGCATTAATCCTTGTGGGGAGCAGAGCAACAATCACAGCACCTGGCCCGTGACTCTACGTATCTATAACCTTCCTCCTTGGTTGTGCATGAAGCGGAAGCACATTATGATGCCAGTACTCATCCAAGGCCGTAAGCAACCCGGCAACGACATTGTTGTGTACCTAAGGCCATTAGTTGAAGAACTTTTACAGCTGTGGAATAGACAAGGTGTATGTGTGTGGGATGAGGACAACCAGGAGGAATTTGACCTACATGCGTTGCTATTTATAACCATCAATGATTGGCCTGCTCTCAGTAACTTTTCAGGACAAACAAACAAGGGATACCACGCATGCATGCACTGTTTAGATGACACCGAAAGTATATACCTGGACAAATGTTGGAAGAATGTGTACCTGGGGCATCGTCGATTTCTTCCTACCAACCATCAATGTCGAAAGAAAGGCAAGCATTCCAATGGCGAGGCAGATCACCGGAAGAAGCCCGCCATGCGTACCGGTGATCATGTACTTGCTATGGTCCATGATTTACAGGTAATCTTTGGAAAGGGTCCCGGTGGACTATCTGTTCCGAATGACGCTGAGGGACGCGCACCCATGTGGAAGAAGAAATCTATATTCTCGGACCTACCCTACTGGAAAGACCTAGAGGTCCGCTCTTCAATCGACATGATGCACGTGACGAAGAACCTTTGCGTGAACCTGCTAGGCTTCTTGGGCGTGTATGGGAAAACAAAAGATACACCAGAGGCACGGGAGGACCTGCAACTTTTGCACAAAAAAGACGGCATGCCTCCAAAGCAGTATGAAGGTCCTACCAGCTACACTCTTACCAAAGAAGAGAAGGAAATCTTCTTTGCATGCCTGCTCAGTACGAAGGTCCCGTCTGGCTTCTCGTCGAATATAAAGGGAATAATAAATATGCCAGAGAAAAAGTTCCAGAACCTAAAGTCTCATGACTGCCACGTGATTATGACGCAACTGCTTCCGGTTGCATTGAGGGGGCTTCTATCGGTGTGAAGCTATGTGCATTCCTCAATGCAATCTCTGAGAAGGTGATCGATCCAGAAATCATACCAAGGCTAAGGAGTGATATGGCGCAATGTCTTGTCAGTTTCGAGCTGGTGTTCCCACCATCCTTCTTCAACATCATGACGCACGTCCTAGTTCATCTAGTTGACGAGATTATCATTCTGGGCCTTGTATTTCTACACAATATGTTACCCTTTGAGAGGTTCATGGGATTCCTAAAGAAATATGTCCATAACCGCGCTAGGCCGGAAGGAAGCATCTCCATGGGCCATCAAACAGAGGATGTCATTGGGTTTTGTGTTGACTTCATTCCTGGCCTTAGGAAGATCGCTCTCCATAATTCGCGGTATGAGGGGAGACTGACTGGAAAGGGCATGCTTGGAGGGGACTCAATAATATGCAGGGACGGGCATTCTTGGTGTCAAGCACACAACACAGTTCTACAAAACTCTACCTTGGTGACCCCGTATGTCGATGAACAAAAGAACAGTCTACGCTCCAAACACCCAGAGCAGTGTGACGACTGGATTACATGTGAAAACATTAGGACTTTCGGCAGTTGGTTGGAAACACGTCTGAGAGGTGACAACACTGTTTTTAATGAGCTGTACTCATTGTCCAGGGGACCATCTCGACTGTATTGACTTACAAAGGATACAAGATAAATGGGAATACATTTTACACGATCGTCCAAGATCAAAAGAGCACCAACCAAAACAGCGGTGTCCGCTTTGATGCAGCAACCAAGTGGGGAAAGGACACATATTATAGTTACATAGTGGACATATGGGAACTTGACTACGGACATGAATTTAAGGTCCCTTTGTTTAAGTGCAAATGGGTCAATCTGCCAGTAGGCGTGGTACAGGTAGACCCAGATTACGGAATGACAACAATGGATCTGAACAATCTTGGGTACACAAACGAACCGTTCGTCCTAGCCAATGATGTGGCGCAGGTTTTCCATGTGAAGGACATGTCTACCAAACCAAGAAAAAGAAAAGATAAGGAAGCAAACACATCATACGATGCGCCAAAGCGCCACATAGTTCTTTCAGGAAAAAGAGACATCGTGGGAGTGGAGGGCAAAACAGACATGTCCGAAGGTTATGAAAAGTTTCATGAAATTCCTCCCTTAAAAGTCAAGGATGACCCAAGCACCCTGATAAACGATGAAGATTATCCATGGTTACGGAGCAATAAGCAAAGGACACAAGCGAAGAAAACGTGAAGACTTTCTCTCCACGACTATTATGATGATGCCTTTGATCTAGAATATCACTGCAGTTACATGTGAAGAAATGAAATGCATGTTGTAACAAACGAGTTTCTGTATGAAACGCTGATACCCTCTCTACTTTTTTGCACATGCTATGTGGGTGAAATGATGATACCATGCCAACTTTCAACCTTTTGAGAGTTCATTTGAAATGCTTTTCAATTTTAGGGTCATACAGCTAAAAAATCAGTATATGCATGAAAAATAACAAATGAAGTCAGAAAGGGTTGAAAATTGATGGTGTGGCTTTCAATGGTGCATTTTGAACACAGAAAAAGTCTGGAGTTCAAATAAGTTCAAAAAATGAAATCCCTTTGTAACAAACGAGTTTTCGTATGAAACCCTGATACTTTGAAAGAGATTGTCCGTTTTGTACACGAAGTGCATCCAGTTTTTGGCCCTGTTTGGATCCCTAGGATAGAGTTAGTTTTGGTTAGTTGGGGCTCAAATAACCCAAAAGTATCCAAACATGATGGGTTAGTTTGGGTTAGTTGGATCTAACCCACCTCAAAAAACTAGCCCACACTAGAGGAGCTTATTTGGGTTAGTTCTCCTAGGCCCACTAAAAAAATTAGTAAAAAATGTTATCCCTCCCACACTAGAGTAGTCAAATGATTGAGAAAAAACATTTATTATCAATCTAACCCTATCATCCAAACATCTCTTTGGTTAGAGTTAGTTTAGGGTTAGTTTAGGATTAAAATATAACTCTAACCTCTAACTAAGTTAGAGTATCCAAACAGGGCCTTTGCCATAACCCTCTCTACTTTTTTGCACATGCTATGTGGGTGAAATGATGATACCATGCCAACTTTCAACCTTTTCAGAGTTCATTTGAAATGCTTTTCAATTTCAGGGTCATATAGCTCAAAAAAGAAGTAAATGCATGAAAAATAACAAACGAAGTCAGAAAGGGTTGAAAATAGATGTTGTGGCTTTGAATGGTGCATTTTGAACATAGAAAAAGTCTGGAGTTCAAATTAGTTCAAAACAAATGAAATCCCTTTGCAACAGACGAGTTTTCGCATGAAACCCTGATACTTCGAAAGAGATTGTCCGTTTTGTACACGAAGTGCATCCAGTTTTTGCTGTAACCCTCTCTACTTTTTTGCACATGCTATGTGGGTGAAATGATGATACCATGCCAACTTTCAACCTTTTCTGGCTTCTCGCTTGAATAAAGCATACGATGGGTAAATAAATTATGGTCGAGCAATTGATCGAAAAGTGCAAAGTTATGATGATATCTAAGGTAATGATCATGAATATACCCAGCACATCCATGACAAGTTGACCGACTCCTGTCTGCATCTACTACTATTACTTCACACATCGACCGCTATCTAGCATGCATCTAGAGTATTAAGTTCATAAGAACAGAGTAATGATTTAAGCAAGATGACATGATGTAGAGGGATAAAATCAAGAATATGATATAAACCCCATATTTTTATCCTTGATGGCAACAATGCAATACGTGCCTCGCTACCCCTTCTGTCATTGGGTGAGGACACTACAAGATTGAACCCAAAACCCCATTGTACAAACTACCGACCTAGTTGGCCAAACCAAACCAATAATTTGAAGAGAAATACAAAGATATTAAATCATGCATATAAGAATTCAGAGGGGATTCAAATAATATTCATAGATAATCTGATCATAAATACACAATTCATCGATCGGATATCGTCAAATACACCGCAAAAGAAGATTACAGCAAATAGATCTCCAAGAACATCGAGGAGAACATTGTATTGAAGATAAAAAAGAGAGAAGAAGCCATCTAGCTGCTACCTATATATGGACCCATAGGTCTGTGGTAAACTACTCACGCATCATCGGAGGGGCAGTACTGTTGATGTAGAAGCCCTCCGTGACCAAATCCGCCTCCGGCAGAGTATCGGAAAAGGCCTCCAGATTGGATCTCACGAGGTCAGAGACCTGCGGCGGTTGAAAAGTGTTTTCATTGTTCCCTCTGGTGTTTCTTCAATATTTGAGAATATATAGGATAAAGAGGAGGTGCAGGAGAGTCACCGAGGGGGGGGGGGGCCCAAGCCCAGGGGCGCCACCCCTAGGGCACAACCCTACGGCTTGTGGCCACCCCATGGCTTCCCTGGCCCCTACTCCAAGTCACGTAGGTGTGTTTCTGTCTTGAAATAATCATGACGAAAATTTATTCTGTTTGGACTCCGTTTAATATTCCTTTTCCGCGAAGCTCAAAAACAAGGAAAAACATAAACTAGCACTAGGTTCTAGGTTAATAAGTTAGTCCCAAAAATAATATAAAATAGCATATTAATGCATATAAAACATCCAAAGTTGATAATATAATAGCATGGAAGAATAAAAACTTATAGATACGTTGGAGACGTATCACATTCCACATCAAAAATTCTGTTTTTATCATTTACCTACTCAAGGATGAGCAGGAATTGAGCTTGGGGATGCTGATATGTCTCCAACATATGTATAACTTTTTATTGTTCCATGGTGTTATATTATAAATCTTGGATGCTTTACAAACATTTTGTAGCAACTTTATATCATTTTTTGGGACTAACCTATTGACATAGTGCCCAGTGCGAGTTGTTGTTTTTTGCTTGTTTTTTACTTTGAAGAATATCAATACCAAACGGAGTCTAAATGCCACGAAACTTTTTGAAGAATTTCTACTACCCAGAGGAGACCCAGAGAGTCCACGAGGAGCATTAGAGGAGGCCCTTGGGGCCCACAAGACACCAGGGTGCGCCAGAGGCCCCAGGAAAACCCTGGGGGCTTGTGGGGCCTAAGAGAACCTTTTTCTCCGAACTCCAGCTCTATAAATACCACAATATTTCAGAAACCATAGGGGAGTCGACAAATTGTTTCAGCCGCCGCTAGTTCCAGAACCACGAGATCCAATCTAGTGGTTTTTTTTCCGGCACTCTGCCGGAGGGGAACACGATCACGGAGGGGTTCATCATCCTCATTGGTGCTCCTCCGATGATGCGTGAGTAGTTTACGACAGACCTACAGGTCCGTAGTTAGTAGCTAGATGGCTTCTTCTCTATTTTTGGTCTACAACACAATGTTCTCCTCGATATTCTTGGTGATCTATTTGATGTAACACTTTTTTTGCGGTGTTTTTGTTGGGATCCGATGAATTGTGAGTTTATGATGAAAAATCTATCCATACATGATTATTATAGCCTCGTATTTCTTCTTCGATGTGTCGGTTTTGTTTGGACAACTTGATTGATTTATTTTGACATGGGAAGAGGTACTTTGTAATGGGTTTGATCTTGTGGTGCTCAATCTCTGTGATAGAAGGAGACATGGCTAGATGGGGTCTATTCCTACATTGATGTATCGTTGCTATTAAGGATGTCATGATGCATGATGGATAGCGGTCGATGTGTGGAGGAATAGTAGTAGATGTAGGCAGGAGTCCGTCTACTAATCTTGGATGTGATGCTTGTATACATGATCACTGTCTTGGATATCATCATAATTATTTGCTTTTCTCCATCAGCTAACCAACAGTAATTTGTTTACCCATCGTATGCCATTTTTCTTGAGAGAAGCCACTAGTGAAATCTACGGCTCCGGGGTCTATTTCCTATTATATATTTTCAGATTTGTTTTACCAACCCAAAAATACTTTGCTGCGTTTTATTTGCTTTTATCTTGTTTGCATCTATCAATCTATCTATTTATCATATTTCAACACCTTGGAGGTATTGACAACCCCTCTACGTGTTGGGTTGCGAGGATTTGTTGTTTGTGTGCAAGTGTTGTTTACATAGTTTTGCTTGGTTCTCCTACTAGATTGATAACATTGGTTTCATAACTGAGGGAAATACTTACCGCTGCTGTGCTGCATCATCCCCTCCTCTTCGGGGAATTTAGCAATGTGGAGAACAACTAGCAAGGCTGGCGGCAAGCCAACCCACCGGAACCCGCTCTCCCACGCTTCCAGCACTGCCTACTTCGTCGTCTACTCCTGCAGTGGCATTGCTGTGTGGCACGCGCGCTCCTCCTCCTCGTGCTCCCACTGCTGCTGGCGCTTGCCGTTGGCCTGCTCCTCTGCCAGCCAGTGCTGCTTCCAACGCTTGAGGTGGACCGCCTCCTCCCCCGGCGTCGCGTCCATGTGGACAGCGGGCCCGCTCACCCACTCACGCACGCTGCCGGTCCAGGATTAGGTCTCCTTGGGCCAAGAGGGCGGCGGCGATGAGCGCTTATGCGTGGGCCTGGGCTCGGCCTTGGGCTCGATGAAAGGGGCAGCAGCGGGTGGACGACCGGGGCGTACATTAAGTCCCCCACCATCGACAGGGCAAGGGCTTCCTCTAGGCCGTCCTAATGCGCGTCTTCGTCGTGGTGGCTCTCTTCCGTGGTGCACTGCGTCACCGCCTCCAGAGCAGGCTGATAGGCTGCCTCCCCGTCCTCCTCCGGCTTGACATCGGGTGGCGGTGGTATGAAGTCAGGGTTTAGCCGCATGCCACCGCTGCGGGCAACATCATGCTCAATCACGAAGCAGTACTCCCAGATGGGGGAGTCCGGCATGTAGGTTTCCTGACGCTGCTGCTTCGGCCTAACTAGGGCGCGGCAATGGTGCACCACCTCTACATGCACATGCGGCAATCAGGGTACAACAATTATGGTGATCTGATACCGATCTAGATGCCAACTGTGGGGCAGGTTGAAATCCGAATACGTTAGAGGCTGGCAGTACTGCTAGTGCCATCGCGCCTGGCAACAGAGGCGGAGTAGGCGCGTGGGAAGAGCTTGCACCCCATGGCTATGAGGGTTGTTGGAAATATGCCCTAGAGGCAATAATAAAATGTTTATTATCGTATTTCCTTTTCATTATAAATGATTATTATTCATGCTAGAATTGTATTAACTGGAAACTTAAATACATCTGTGAATACATAAACTACACCGTTTCCCTAGTAAGCCTCTACTACACTAGCTCGGTGATCAAAGATGGTTAAGGTTTCCTAACCGTTGACATACGTTGTCATTTGATATCAGGATCACATCATTAGGAGAATGATGTGATCGATAGAGCCAACCGTAAGCTTACCATCAGACCGTTTAGTTATTGCTATAGCTTTGTTCATGTCAAGTATCAGTTCCTTAGACCATGAGATCATGCCACTCCCGAATACCGGAAGAATATTTGTGTGCTATCAAATGTCACTTCGTAACTGGTTGATCATAAAGGTGCTCTACAGGTATTTCCAAATGTGTTTGTTGGGATGCATTGATCGAGACTGGGATTTATCGCTCCGTGTGATGGAGAGATATCTCTAGGCCCCCTCGGTAATTCACCATCAAAAGAATCTTACAAACATATCACTAATGAGTTTATTCACGGGATCTTGTATTACGGAACGAGTAAAGAGACTTGTCGGTAACGACATTGAACTAGGTATGGAGATATCGACTATCCAATCTCGGGCAAGTAACATATCGCCGAACAAAGGGAATTGCATATGAGATTAACCGAGTCTTTGACATCGTGGTTCAACCAATCAAAATCTTCGTGGAATATGTACGAACCAATATGGGCATCCAACTTCTGCAATTGGGTATTGACCTGAGAGGTGTCTTGGTCATGTCTACAAGATTCTTGAACCCGTACAGTCCGCAAGATTTACGTTCGATGACGCCAGAGTAATATTGGGATATGCATGTCAGTGACCTAATGTTGTTCAGGGTCCCGGAAGAGATCCAAGACATAAAGAGGAGCTCTGGAATGATTCGGAGATAACGATTTATATATGGAAAGTTGCTATCAGGGTTCCGGAAAAAGTTTCAGTTTTTTCGTTATTGTACCGGAAAGTTTTCAGAAGGTTCCGGAAACTACCGAATGAGACCAGAAGTCCAGCAATGGTTCCACCACGTCGCAAAGGGTCAATATGGGCTGAGGGGAGGCGCCCTGGCCTTATTGGGCCAGGCGCACAAGTCCCTCATGACCCATGTGCTTGGGAAAGGTGGAAATTCCACCTATGTATAGAAAGGAGGGAATTGGAGTAGAGTCCAACTCCTCCCCTTGGTGCACCAGCCCTATGGCTTGGAGGGCTGACCACCATGCCCCTCCACCTATAAATATAGAGGGGAAGGGGAGCCGCCGAGCAGACACACAAGCCCTTGCCCCCCTCTCTCCCGTTACTTCGTAACTCCTCTGTCTTCGTTCTTTCGGTAGTGCTCGGCATAGCCCTGCTGGAATCACTCCACCACCATCACCGTCACGCCATCGTGCTGTTGGCGAACCCATATATTTATCCTCCCTTGCTTGATGTATCAAGAGGAGGAGACGTCATCGATCCGTACGTGTACAGAACACGGAGGTGCCGTCCGTTCGGTACTTCATCGGTTTGGATCACGATTGGATCGTGGCGAGTACGACTACATCAACCGTGTGATATACGCTTCCGCTTAACGATCTACGAGGGTATGTAGACCCACTCTCCACTCTCGCTTCTATACTTCTTTTAGATAGATCTTTGGTGTTCGTAGGATTCTTTTTATTTTCATGCTTCGTTCCCCATCAGTGTCATCATGACCTAAGTCTATGCATAGATATATATGCATGAGTAGAAAACAAAAAAGTTGTGGACGTTGATGTTCAGATTTCTTACTTCCCTTGTCTCATTTGGATTCGGCGATATTGTGAGAAGAAGCGGCTCGGACTAACCTTACATGTCCAGGCACATGAGACCGGTTTTACTGTTTGACATGCAACTTGTATTGCATAAAAGTGGTTTTGCGAGTGTCTGTCTTTCCCACTTTAGTTGAATCTGATTTGACGAGGGCGGTTCTTGTAGAAGGTTAAAAGGCAACTTGTATATCACCGTTCTGGTTTTGCGTAGATAAGAACGGTTTTTATAGTTTCCCTTGCAGCTACGTAAAAATTGCAACAACAAAGTAGAGGATGTCTAACTTGTTTTTGCAGGGCATGTTGTGATGTCGTATGGCCAAAACGTGATGTGATATATCAATGTACGAGATGATCATGTGTTGTAAGGTTCACGACTTGGATGTCAATGCGTACGGCAACCGGCATGAGCCATAGGGTTGTCTATAATTTATTGTTGGACCAGCATGTCAACTTACACTATTAACCGTCATGTAATTGCTTTAATTTATCGCTATTCGTTAGTAATAGTTGTACAAGCAATAGATGGTGGAGACAAGCACGATGACGACATAATGATGGAGGTCATGGTGTTCTGCCGGTGACGATGAAGATTATGCCGGTGCTTTGAAGATGGAGATCAAAAGTACAAGATGATAATGGCCATATCATGTCACATATTGATTGTATGTGATGATTATCTTTTTATGCATTTTATTTTGGCTTAGGATGATGCTAGCATTATAAGATGATCCCTTCACTTAATTTCAATATAAAAAGTGTTCTTTCGAAGTATGCACCGCTGTAAAAATTCATCGTTTCGAAGCACCTCCTGATGATCGGGTGTGATAGACTCTACGTTCACAAACAACGGGTGTAAGCCAGTTTTACACATGCGGAATACTTAAATTAAATTTGACGAGTTTAGCTTGTACAAACATGGCATCAGAACACGGAGAAACGAAAGGTCAAACACGAATCCTGAACATAGTATAAAGTATTTGCAAATTATGTTGTTCAAAAAAGAAACATCATTCTTGTGCGGAATCCACTCCTCCCCCGGTGCACATCGAAAGAAAGAATTGAATTCTGAATGTGATAGCATACGATTCAAGTGCTCGGACAGAGGTAATAAATGCTTTTATATTAGTCTATACTACTATTAAACGAGCGAACATTTTCTTTCTTACCGACACCCCATTTAGTGTACACGGGTTAATTAAGACCGTCTGATGACCCAAATCAATGAAATCTAACAGATCAGATTAGTCTAAGGACCTATCTGGGTGCCAGTAGCAATTAAATAGGCGAACGAATCTTCTGGCAGACGAAAATTTGTAGCGGCAACTTCCCTGTATGTGTTAGTCTCATGTCCCTAAAATTACGGTAACTCCCAAAATCACGGCAACCTCCTGCGCCCCTCAGCACCCACCTCCACTTCTTTCGTTATTCGTCCACACGCCCGATCCCCTTCGCCCTCCTCTTCTGAAGCCACCGGCGTCCACCACGCGACCCCTCTTCTTCTCCACCAAGCCAGTCCGTCCCCACATGGCGAGCCCGTGCAGATCGAGGCGTGTATCAAGCAGAAGACATCGGGGCGCACGAGGAGCCTCCATTGCGCTCCCTTCCGACGACCGCCGGGCGGTAACCCAGGTGCTCCTCTCCTCCCCTTATCCATCGCAGGGAGTAGCCACCTCCTTCCACCGCAAGGAGTCGCCGTAGACGGAACGGCCTGGATGCTGATTCCGTTGCAGTCGTCGCCTGAAACCTCACAACAAACTCCAGGCAAACACCATATCTGGCAATCTTTTTATGTGTGTACGTCTAACTTAAGGTTAGATGTCATTTTATTACTAAGGAGGAAGAAGGTTGTGTAGATGGCCAGTGCAAATTGGAGCTCTGAAGCGGGTGCATCATGGTGGCGGCAGTTGCAGCTCTGGCAGTTTGACTAGGAGTTTAATTGGACAAAATTTTCAGGGTACAGAAAGAACTTGTGTATTAACATGGGACAGTGGATTATCAGGTTAGTTTTGTTCTTCTATTTTGGGGGCTGGGATTGGATTGAGTTGATTTGTGGTGCATTTGCTTGCAGATGTCCAGAAGCTGGGGAGTGCAAACTGGGTCAACTGGAGGTGCTTGGAACTGCAAAAGAACAAGACGAACACACTCTTAAGGCATGTGCAATTACGTAGAATTTGATATGCAATGCTCAGCAGTCCCGTTAGATGTTATCGCAAATATAGCTCCTTCTTGTACGTTTAGGGCCTGACATGCTTATGTGACTGATTGGTATGTTAATTAATAGTATCTTCATATCATAAAAAAAACTCTTCAGAAGATTTTAAACTGAATTTGATTTTGTCAGTTCTCGGTGTTATAGCAATCGTGTTGTCTTTTATTTCATCACATATGCTGGCTGGTTTCGGTATCATATTTGCATATGCTGGCTGGTTTAATACCATTAGCCTGCTGCCAATTTACGACTTTTGAATTTAGAATGTGCACAAGTTAAATCCTTCTCTTTACCAAAAAAAAGTGCATAATCAGCATGTACAATAATTCTTTTAATTATCTTTGTTGAATAGCCTTTTCATGACGTTTATCTATAATCATTCAGTTCAGGAGCTTGTGGAACGCTTTAGTCGATGATTAATCGGTTCAAAATACCATGTTCTCGATCAAGCAAGGTTGTCATTACACTTGTATTCAACGGTCTCCCTTGCCGGACACGAGGAGGTATGCACGACCACTGCCACTCCATCGCTATCGTTATCCCTCCCCGGGATTGGGTTTTGATAATTTGTTCTGTGTGTGTTGTTCCTTGCAGTGCATCGCAAGGGGCGGACGGAACCTCTTCCCGCTGCTCCCCCGATGCGTTCAAGGGAGTCAAGCAGAACAGAGTCATCAGATGGGGCTACCAGGTTCAGTCCCAACTTCACTTTGCTCCCCTCGCTGCACAGTTTCTTTCCTAACTAGCGCTGGCTCACGGAATATTTTTGGGGTGCTTTTTCAGGGTCCGGCACAGGCCCAAAACCTGAGCGATTCTTTTGTTGAAACCAAGTCTGACATCATTGTTAAGGTTTGTTATTCTCATGTATCTCCAACTTTAGACATGTAATTGAGTTTTTGCCGTCTATTGAGTGAAAATCTCTTAAGCTTTGGCTTGCAGCACTGAATGAACACCCACAACTATTATTTATTGTTGTATTTAGCTTTATAACTTGCACTGGGCACTTTTTATTACTTGTTCTTGCTTAAATTGAGCATTTCATATTGTCCAACTTGGAAAATGGAAATTATGTGACAACTGATATTTTGTCCAATTTGGTATGTACTTTGGACTATCATGTCAGTCAGGTGTTCAATAAACTGTCTTTTCGCTTTCAGAGAAAGGTTCTAAATCATTTGAGGAAGCATGTGCAGCTAGGTTCACTGAGGAGAACGGGACATTGGGAGACATATGGGAGATGGTTTCGGGCAGATATCGTCTGCTTTCGATCATCTCAGATTCTGCTCAAATGCGCATCATGCTAACTAGCTTTCTGCACGATTTTAAGATTTCCTTTATCATGTGTTTATTTACATCATGCTCAGTTTCAGGATGATGTTTTCTTGCATCATGTTGGTTTAATTTATTTATTTAACTTGCATGCTCTGGATGGAGCATACTATGAAACATTGACTGCATGATACATTTGTCGAGTCCCACCATTACTTTATTCTATCCTTGTAATTGAAGTTCTCATCGGTTCGAACTAAAGAAAATGATTTTAGGGTGAAGAATTGAAGGTCTGAAGCCTAATGTTCCTAATCAGGAAGATGACCTGCACAATTCTTGTGAAACAAGGCCAACACCATGTGTAAGATTGTATTGCTTCATGCAGACACTTTTTATCATTCTTTTTTATTATTCAAATCTCTACAGTCGCCATAGATGCTGCTATTACATGGATTTGTTACTATTTTTCACGTGTTGTTGTAAACAAAACTCCCTATATATTTGTGAGCGGAGGGAGTAGTATATAGTACGATTCATTCCATGTCGGAGAGCAACCATTACATGGAAGTTAATTAATCTCAATACGAATTCAGAATTCATGTCTCACATGATTTTCATGCTTTGATCGAGACGTGCGTTGCACGTGCATATTTACTAGTTTATGGAGGGAGTACAAAGGAGCTGCATGCTCAACCAATGATTCAGCGTGTTGCTCCGGTGTTACCTTTTTTGGTGTTGTTGCGAGTGCTCAAGTTTTACCCTGCATAGGGGAACTTCAACAAGATAGCAAGGGACAAAGGCGTGAACCATTTGGAGTGGAGAAAGATCCGTTGTAGGCCATAGAATTGGTAATCACCCTAACAGATACCTATTTCCTTGCAATACAAACCTTAGCCAAACTGAGTACAATATAATTTATTGAGGAAATCCAAACCAACTTGGCTCAAGCTTATTGTAGCTCACCAGTCAACACTGATAGGCCTAGGCTTTTTTGAGAATCCGACGAGCCTAGGTCACCCTGGTAGCGGTGATAACTAAATGACTCGTAAATGACTGCAATGTTGACTGATCACTACATGGCGAGCCACAAGTCCAGCCATGAGTGGTGATCGACCCCTGCCATTGAAATACATATCGCTGAGGTACCTCTCTACTGAGAGGCTTCGGAAGGGGGCTGCCCATGGTGACATGCCTTTAACTGCCAGTAGTGGCACCCTAATATATAGCTGACATGTCGGGTACTCAAGTACCAGTTCTAGGTATCTTATAACCACCCATTAGTTGTAACCGTCTTTCAGGGCTTAGTAAAAAAACTTGTATCCCTACCACCTTCCCAGAGCCATTATGCATCCTAAAAGTATCTATAATTTTTAAAGTTATCATACCTATTTCTAATCATTTAATCAATGTTTTATATGTTGTTCCATTAATCTACTAAGTATTAACCAGAAGGCAGTTCATATGTTTTTATGTTTGTAGGTATAGGACCATTTCCAAAACTCTATTTTTTTGAAAAAATCAACCAATGGTATTTTACTGGGCGATGACACCTGACAAAAGGAGGTGCAGGGACATGACGCCTTGGGCTACGGTGTAGAGGGCATATAGGGTCCTCTTCACTCGAGTCTCATGCCCCTGGCATGTCGATCTATTGCCCCAAAATCAACACCCTACTTTTTTATGTTGTGTTTTGTCGCCGCCACTTAACAATCCGAGGTGAAACTCCTCGACAACCTTGCACCGATGCTTTTCTGGAGGAGCGATTCATTGACATCTTTGTAGAAAATCCATCCTTCGATCATGAGGTATGAGAAGTACAACCCCTAGACTATTGGTTCATTTTAGTAGTTAGGCAGCGATCTCTCTATCTACATCTCTCTCTCTCTCTCTCTCTCTCTCAGATGACTGATCACATTATTGTCCCTACATGATTGTGATCAACATGATGTAATCGTTACGTTGAATCTTATTACTATATGATGAATAATTATTTTTCAATTAGATTATCATGGTTGGCTGGATAATCTATAGATGTGTATTATTCTCGTACTCCTTATTCTATTCACCAGTCACATTAGATGAACGATCAATGGAGGGAGTGGTGAGCATTTGATGGAGCAGATTTCTATTTGCGAAATACTTTTAGTGACACTAGGAGAAGAAAGTCTTAGATTGATTGCACTAAGAATAAAATGCTTGCATAGTCTTGGAAGTCATCATGCTTTCAAATATATAGGATCATGCTCTATGCAATGCTTTGTTTTATAATTTAGTACATCAGGTGAATTCATGATGATTTCAGGCATATTGGCTAGAGGATTAGCTATTAAACTTGGCTACTAGAGAACCTATGAACACCGATCCATTTTCCTCCGTAAGAAACTCTCGAAATCACATTTAAACGTTATTTAACCTTCTATTATGAAGTAATCAAAAAGTACAAATATACTTCAATCCACATTATTTATTCATAACTTGTTGCAACTGACAAGGCTACCGAGTTTGACAACCCCCCTCTCTCTTGCTCTGATGGCATGATCACATGAGTTTTCGTACATGATTGTGATCAACATGATGTAATGCTTAAGCTGGATCTTATTGCTATGTGATGAATAACTACTTTTTTATTAGATTATTATGGTTGACTGGATAATTTTTTTGATGTGTATTACAATCAAATTCCTTATTCTATTCATCGTTCTCATTAGATGAAAGATCAATAGATAGAGTGGTGTGCATTAGATGGAGTATATTTCTATCTATGAAGTACTTCCAGTGACACTAAGAGAAGAAACTCTTAGACTGATCTACCTCACTAAGGATAAAATGCTTGCATAGTGTTGGAAGTAATTATGCTTCCAACTGTATATCATCATGCTCCATGCAATGATTTGCTTTCTTAATTAGTACTTCTAGCGAATTCACGAGGATTTCAGGAATATTGGCTAGAGGATTAGCTATTAGACTTAGCATGTGTCGGTCTAGAAAATTCATTGATGTACATGTGCTTATATTTATATTTCACCGCTATCATGTGAGATGCTACTAGAGAACCTATGAACACCGGTCCAATTTCCTCCGTACGAAACTCTCCAAATCACATTTACATGCTCTTTAACCTCCAGTTAAGTAATCCAAAAATACATATGTACTTCAGTCCACATTATTTGTTCATAACTTGCTGCAACTAATAAGGCGAGTGAGTTTGACAACCTCACTGGTACTGTGGGTAGCACCACAAGTGGGTTCTTATTTCTATAGTGTTGCTTGATGGAGGCTAGGGTTGTACCCCCAATATATTTGTCCATTGGTTTCTGAACTGAGCGGAAGAGTTGTTACTTCACTAGTAGAAAAGGGTCAAATGTAGAGCTAATTAGTCCCGGTTTGCAAATGAACCGGCACTAATGGGACCATTAGTGCCGGTTCCAGAGGCTAGGCCGGCGGCGATCATTAGTACCGGTTCGTGGTGAACATTTAGTACCGGTTCTTGGCACGAACCGGTACTAAAGAGGCTGTTGCAGGTTGTGGTTAGGCTGGGGGCCACCAGAACCTTTAGTACCGGTTCGTGCCACGAACCGGTACAAAAGGGTTCTACTCACTTCGATCTACAGCGCTTTTTTAGTCCCACCTCGCTCGTCTAACATAGATTTTACCACCTTAAATATGTTATTTCTCAAACTATCACAACCACTTGGTATCATTGAACTCTATGTGTAGGATTTGTGGCTGCAATAGGAGTCATCACCAGTTCCTAAACCGGTGAGGACTCCTATTGACAATTTAAATTGTACACAAAAAGATCAATGATGGTCAATGCATTTTTTACATCATTTTTTAACATCATTTACGCTAGGCACCTTTAGTACCGGTTCATGGCATGAACCGGTACTAAAGTATCTTAGTAAGCTGATTTTTAGTCCCACCTCGCCAAGAGAGAGGCACTAGGAGCGGTTTATAAGCCTTGAGTGCACAGACAATGTGGGAGAGGCGCAATGTTCACATGCACGTTGCTTAGCTTCAAACCTTGAGGAATAGTGTAGAGTGCACGGAGCTATATATGTGCAGTGCTTTGTACACTTCTCCGAAAGGCTTGAAGCTAATTAACGAGCATTGCGCCTCTTTTTGCACTCAAGACTTTTTGTGTGTTCAAAATGCACCATTCAAATCCACATCATCAATTATCAGCCCTTTCCGAATTCATTTGGTATTTTTCATTCATTTACTGATTTGTTTTGAGAGAGCTAAATGACCGTGAAATTGAAAAGCACTACAAATTGAACTCTGAAAAGGTTGAAACTTGGCATGGTATCATCACTTCACCCACATGGCATGTGCAAAAAAGTAGAGAGGGTCACGGTAAAAACTGGATGCACTTCCTGTACAAAATGAACAATCTCTTTCGAAGTATCAGGGTTTAGGACGAAAACTCATATGATACAAAGGCATTGCATTTTTTTCAACTCCAGAGTTTTTGTGTGTTCAAAATGCACCATTCAAATCCATATCATCAATTCTTAGCCCATTCTGAATTCATTTGGTATTTTTCTTTCATTTACTGATTTGTTTTGATAGAGCTAAA
>LR738713.1:858445018-858470898 GCA_902687465.1 Secale cereale | reverse complement strand
GATCCACAACCCTAGACCCCCTCATGTCACATTTTGTCGAGTGTCAAAGGATTCAACAAAACCAATACTTCATCATTAGGCGAAAGTAACAGTAGCATGATGGTACGAAGCTCTCCAAAGTTATTTTGGAACGGAGTCCCAGATAGGATAATTCGTAACAAAAGACGGATTATTCTATCAGGAACTCCGTTCCAGAATATCTTTGCATAACTTTGTACCAAAATGCCCCGGTTACTTCTGGCAAATGATGAAGTCATGGAATTCTTCAATACTTTGACCCCCGACTGCTCGGCGATCCACAACCCTAGACCCCCGACTGCTAGGCAACCTCTCGACCCCTCGACCTTCGGCCTCTCGGTCCCTCGACGACCCTCGACCCCGGCCCCCCCTTATGTCGAAGTTATCGGGGAGGGTGTATATCGACATAGACAAATCCGATAAAAAAAAGAGGAAGAAGAAGAAAAAAGGAACCGCTAGAGGAGAAGATCGAAGAAAAAAAAAGAAAAAAAAAGGAGAAGAAGAAAGGAATAGAGGAGAAGAAGAGAAAATTTTTCTTCTTCTCCTCTATTCCTTTCTTCTTCTCCTCTTTTTTTTTCTTTTTTTTCTTCTTCTTATTTATTTCTCCTCTTCTTCCTCTCCTCTTCTTCTTTCTTTCCTCTTTCTTATTTTCTTCTTTCCTATCCTTCTTTTTCTAAATTTGTAACTTTTGCATATATAAAACTTTCTATATATAGTTAGCATATATAAACAAAAAACTATATAGCCACATACACATATATATACATCACATACACACATCACATATATACAACAACTTACTAAGAAAAAATATATTTATATACACATACATATATATTTAACATATATATTTAGCAAATTCCTAAGAAAAAAATATATACACATACATATAAATACAGCAACTATATATACTGCAATTTATATAAACATAAAAAAAAATATACACATATATACATATATACACAGCAACTATATATATATACAGCAATATTAAACATAAAAAAAAGGGAGCCCCTCACATCGCGCGGCGGGGCTAGGCGGCGCGACGGCGGCGGGGCGGGGCGGCGACGAGGCGGCGTCGGGGCGCGGCGGCGGGGCGGGGCGCGCGGCGCGACGCCGACGGGCCGGCCGGGGCGCGGCGACGGCGCGGGGCGGGGCGGAACGGGGTCGCGGGGCGGGGCGACGGCGACGAGGCGGCGTCGGGGGCGACGGCTACGGTGACGGGGCGACGGGGGCGACGGCGACGGCGACGGGGCGACGGGGGCGGGGTGTAGGAGATATGCCCTAGAGGCAATAATAAATACTATTATTTATCTCACTGTTCATTATTATGTTTATGTTCCATGCTATAACTGCTATGGTTCTCGAGTCTGCAAATAAAACGAGGCTCGGAGGAAGACTCATATGCACGTGTGGAATAATAAACGATAAAATGTATTCCTGGTCTGGCCTCTAAGACTAGCTCAATGTTGCATGATGGTTCTGTTTTCCTGATCATAGGCATGTCTATGCCAACAACTTTGAGGGCACAATGTTAGCAGAACATTTGTGTTGAATCGACCCGATTGATGTTATGCTATGAGATACTTTCGTCACAAGTTAATGGTTAATAACACAGGAAGTTAATGTTTGCATAATTCCTTAGACCATGAGAGTATCGAGTTTCTTCATGCTTGCTTCATGAACTTTGGGGTTTGTTAAACGTCATCCGTAAATGGGTGGCTATTACGGCGGCTTACGGGTTCATGGAAAAGTGTGTTAAGTAACTTGATAGCTCAAGATTGGGATTTGCTCCTCCGTCGATGGAGAGATATACTCGGGCCCTCTCGGTGTTACGGTATCCATCATCGTCTGGCCAGACACAGGGTGATTTGATCACTGGGATGCCGGAACACGAAAACGAGAAAAGAGAACAAAACCGGTAACGAGGTAACTTGCATAGTGGACAAAGTGTTTGCCCACGGGGATGCAATAAATCTCACCTCGGGTGTTTGTGACATATCATGAAGCAAAAGGAATAGCTCACGGCAACTGGAGGTTCACTCGAATATTCATTCGTGTGGGTATAGGGGGTCAATATGGGTGTCCACGGCTCCGATGTTGATCATTGATCGGAAGAGGTTCCGTGTCATGTCTATACTTCACCGAACCTATAGGGTCACACGCTTAAGGGTCATCTATCTGCTGAATACTAGACAGGGAGTCTGAGAGAAATCACCGGAAAAGTTTCGGAGACAACGGAAGAGTTCCGGAGAGAGAACACCGAAAGAGTTTCGGTAAAACCGAAAATATGTTTCGGAATATATTATTAGGTCAAAAAGGGTTTCGGCACCGCATGGAAATTATCAGAGGGTGCCAGAATTGGTCTGGGAACTTCTGGGAATTTTCAGAGAGAAAAACCGGAAATGTTCCGAAACTGCCGTAACCGCTGTTAATGCTTTCCGCTGATAAAAACCACAGCACCGAAAATGTTTCGGATCATGCCCAGAATAATTTTAGAGGGTACCGGAAATGTTCTGGGACCTTCTGGAATTTCTCTGGAAAAAGTTTCGCGGAAACATCTTGTCCCAGTACGAGGGGACAAGATCCCACGAATCGAGGGTTGCATGTTTGGTGGCTTTTTGTCTAGGGAGCATGCATGTTTCATGGAGACATGTTGGAGGCTTGTTGGGGGGGCCCCCCCATGGGGGGAGACAAGGTGTGGGCCGGCCCAAGGGCTGCCATGGTGGTGTCCCCTTGGTGCCCCCCTTGTGTTACCATTATGCCCTTTTCATGTGTGACATGAAGCTTGGGTATTTTGGTATTTCCACGTCCCACCCCACCCCTTGCCTTGGCCTATAAAAGGAGGAGTTGGGGCTGCCATCTCCTTCATCCCTTGCTCTCATACATGCCATTGCAATGATCTGGCTTCTCTCTCCCTCCCACGAAATAGTTTCGTAGAGCCGAAAGGCTGTCTGGGTTCCGGTGGGAACTAGTTCTGGACGGCGAAGCCCTGCCGGATAGATGACACCGTATGTGTGCAACTCTGTAGAGAGGTCGTAGTTTCGATCTTAGTGCCCTGAGGGGCTGTTCGTGAGTGCCTCCCGAAGGGCTGTCCAAGTGACGGTCCGAGTTCTGTGAGTCCTCCCGAAGGGCTGTCCGAGTGACCGTTCGAGTTTCGAAGGTCCTCCCGAAGGGCTGTCCGCGACACCGTCCGGGGGACTGTTCGACCGTCTCCCGGAGGGCTGTCCAAGGAGCGGATGAGGGTATACATCCTCGCGGTTGGGAGGTTGTAAATCCTAGCTGCGGGGATCTGCACCAACGATCGTCATCGACTCTACTTCCGCTGCGCTACGAGTCGGTAACGAAACAGATCAAACCTTGTATGCAGTCTTCATAGTGGTCCTGGGCTGGTGCGTAGGTCGGAAAATTTTTGTTTTCTGCTGCGTTACCCTACAGTGGCATCAAGAGCCGTGCTATGCGTAGATGCAGGTTGCGATCTAGAATACATGGAGATGTATGGGTGTTGCACAATATAATTAGGTAGTAGATAAGATCTATTACTGAAAATTATTTGTGCGGGTAGCAGATGAAATCTGTTACCTGATGTTCTTGTTGCTTCCCTTAAATTTGCGTAGTCCTGATCTTGACAGCATTGTGGAATCTGACAAAGTTCTGGCAATCCGCGATTCTTTCATGCTACTCCTGAGTATGCTGATTGACAGATCAACGAAGTGCTAACAGTTCTTTGGGTTCCACTTTAGTCAAAGAAAGATGGATGTTTCGCAGACGAAAGGGCAATGCAGATATGATCTGCACGGGGGTCATGCGTATGACGAAGTTCAGTATGGGGCTCGAGATTTTATTATCTCGTGTTTCATACACCCCGCAAAAGTTAATCTAGCGACTTGAATTATCATGCTTGATGATGGACGTTGGTAGCTTCGGTTTGTTTCGAAACCTTAGAAGCCACGTAAGATAAACTTTTGCATGGACCGATTAGAGGCGTCTAACTTGGTTTTGCAGGAGGGTTTGCATGTGCATGTGATGTGGTATAGCAGAGCTCATAATAATTTGATTATGTATGAGATAACTATATGATGTAAATTAATTAACATGACCTGCGTGTCATGATTCGGCATGATGGCTGGAGCCATATGATTGCACTTTAATGACCTGCGTGTCAACCTTGTGTAATGCATTTATTTTATCTGCTATAGAGATAGCAATATTATCTGGTGCATCGACAAGGTGGTGGCAATCTTCGCGAAGGTGAACACCGACGCGAATGCCGAAGACGAAGAAATGAAAGACTTCTCCGTCAGGAAGGGCTATACCATATAATGCTATTATGAATTGCCTGAGATGTTTATCCCTTTGATGCACCCTTCTTGATTGCGCCGTAGTCGCTTTTTATTAGGGTGATCTCTCACAAAAATATCAAGTAGTTAGTGTTCTCCCAAGAGTAGCACCGTCACGGCACCTAACTTTTCGGGGTGCGCCATGTCCACATGGGTACGAACGATTAGGGATGTGTGAGGCGGGTGAGGTCAGACCTCGCAGCGAGATCACTTGGTTGTCTTGACGTTCTAGCTTGATCGTCCTGAGCTCGGAACACGCCCATCGAAAGATGAACAGGAGTCACATAGAGATGTGATCGGCATGTTGGCCTACCGATTGAAATTCTCGTCATCAGTGATGTCCACATCAATGGCGTTGAATTGAAATGCGGATCTTGAATCACTCACAATCAATTATGAGAGATATTGATTTGAGTGGGAGCGCACTGTTGAATTAACTTGTTTAATTCTCGGTGCAATTAATTTTGAACACTGTCTAAGTGTGGTTTGCATAATAGTTGTAGAATAATGGCTCGCGTTTCCACCTTCCCTATTAAAATTGAATAGCTGTTAAATATCTGGTTAAATCTTTACGGTTGGTAACGTAATGTGAGGATTATCCTCAAGAGTGCCGAGAAGGACTTTGTCCTATCGCATACTTTCGGTATTCTCCCGCTAATGCTATGGATCATGTGACTCTCGTCCTTCGATCCAAAAGTTAGAATTCCTTTTTTAGTCAAGTGCAATATGCTTGCTTCCATGAGACCCGAACTTCGAAAGTTTGGATAGTTATGTGATATTCATGGAATCTGAAAATCATTTTCAGAGACAGACAAAGGCTGAAAGATATGAGATATCCAAAGCAGTGTTTGTTTGCAAACTATTAGTAAAGGAGTTTACTATGCATTAGACTAATAAGAGAGGGATCCAGTAGAACGCCTGTCATATGATGAAAGGTGAATAAAACAACAACTGAAAGAGAAAGGAAGTGTCCGAAGGGTGTTAGTAAGACTTTCACGCCTAGGAAGTCCGGGGCTAACGCCACTCTTAAGTTGGGTGCTTCTTCTGAGAGTAGGAGAAATACTAAAAGTTAAACTGTTAGAAGTATAATGGAAATAAGAAAGAAGACTGGAATATCCAGCTCATGTATGAATGTCATACAAGTTTTTGATGTGTAGAAGGCTGGTCAAAGATATAGTCCTTGGGAATTATGATTAAATTGTTAATCATTGATTCTTGGGTATTGTGAGTTAATCACAAAGATACCCGCTCGATTGCATTCTGTTGCAACTCGATGTAAGGACTACTATGGCCTGAAAGACTAGCCAGGAATGAGGTTTAGGTATACACAGGGAACATAGTAAATGTTACTATACCTTCCATCGGTGTATTACCGTCTGTATTTATTTTCATAATTCATTTAGAGTTTCATAAACTCTAGCCCATTGCATAAGGTATCTTGCAAGAAGGTTGTTCATAAGAGAACTTTTGATGTTCGGTGTTATGAATAACATAAGGGCCATACTTTCATTATGAATGAGATGTATGTTATGAATATTGATAATAATACATTACCTCTGGATTTATTTTCATAATTCATTTTAGAGTTTCATAAACTCTAGCCCATTGCACAGTGTTTGTTGCAAAAGAGTTGTTCATGAAAACAACAATTGTTGTTCAGTATTATGAATAACATGAAGGGCCATGCTTCCATCCAAGATGGGATGTATGTTATGAATATTGATGGTAATATGATACATCCATAACACTGACGCTAAATGTCGCAAGACTAAAAGAATACCACACAAGTGTGGCACTGCATTTGGTCACATTGGAGAAACCCGCATGGAAAATTCCATTATGATGGATTTTGAAGTCGTTTGATTTTGAATCATCTGACACCTGCAACTTTCCTCCGAAAAGTGAAGTGACTGAAATACCGTTCACAGGCCATAAGGAACGAGTAACAAACTTATTGGTGATCATACATTTGATGTGTGTAGTCCGATAAATGTTGTTAGTAGTGGATTTATCTATCTTTAGAAATGACTCAAGTAGATATATGGATATTTACTTGATGAGACGTAAGTCTGGATCTTTTGAAATCATTCGAAAGGTTTTCAAAAATGAAGTAGAAGTTATTGTAACAAGAAAATTATGTTTCTACAATTCGATTGCAGAAAGGAATATTTGAGTTACAAGTTTAGCGAATGTCTGATGAGTTATGAAAGGGGTTTCATAACTTGCACTTCCCGGAACACCACTGCAAGTGGAAAGTCTGTGAAGATGTAATCAAACCATTTATGACATGGTAAGATCAAAGATGACATAAATAAATTTGCCATTATCCCTTTTATAGTGATGCTTTAGAGACTACGGCTTTTACACTGAAAAGAGCTCCATCGGGTCTGTTGAAATGAAGCCATGGTATGGTACGCCCAACCATGTTATATCTTTTCTTAAACATTTGGAATATGGGGATTGTGTAAAAGGTTACAAACCTATTCCAAATCAGACAAGTGCTACTTTGTAGGTTATCCCAAGCAATTGGGTATTCCTCCCTCACTATACCGAGGCAAATAGTTTTGCCACAAAACGGTATGCTTTTAAAGAGAATAGTTCTTTCAAAAAGGTGAGTGGGAGGACAGTGCAAACTCGACGAGATAACAGTATCTTCGTCATCAGGTCAAAGGAAAGAAACCTTGGAAGTAATTCCGGAGTTTCCTACTGCGACTGATACGAAAGTCTCTACAATAAAATGTATGGACTTCGGTCGAACTTGCAGCTGAACCACGTAGGCAAGGCTCGTGCAAACCTCTCAGGTGCGCAGATGAGATATTGTTGTTGGACAACAGTATACCTATGATACACAAAGGAAGCGTTGATGGGCCCTGACTCCGGAATTGGCTAAATGCCAATACAATCCGAGATAGTTTCCATATAAGTGATTCAAGATTAAAACCTTGATACACCCTTCGGAAGACTTAGAGTCTAACGAATATTTATGGAACTTAAAACTGATACGGATAAAATTGTTTTATCCATAAAGCTCGACTTGTTGAAATAACAAGTTCAAGGAGTTGACTACGATGAGATTGTTTCATCGTAGCGATGCTTAAAGTCGGTACGGGTTGAACTAGCAATTAATACATATTTCAATCTTGAGATATGAAACATGGATGACAAAAGGATTTCCATCTGATGGAAATGAAACCTAGGACTTGTATGTGATACAGTCCAAAGTAATTTGTCGATCCAGAGGATGCTAGTAAGTGTGCAAACTTCAGAGTTCCAGCAATGGACAGGAGAGAGCAAAATGGAGTTGGAATCTTCGTGTTTTGATGAAATGGTCAAAAGGGGTTTTGACTTCATCAATGGGTAACGAAGATGCTTGTAATTCAAGAAAGTAAGTGGGAGCGCAATAATATTTCTAAAAACCTTGTGTGCTTGACACATTGGTAATTGGAAATAAATTTCTTGACACGAATTAGGGCTTCATTTGAAAATAGTTTTTCGATGAAGTGCTTAGGCTAAATAGCCTTGATATTAGGCATGATGATCTATGGAGATAGATTTACCTAATGGGGCTAAGCAATGAATACATATTGACAAGATGCTAAAACCTTTTAGCATTTATAAAACGCCAAGGAGTGATTCTTGCCGAAGTCACATGGAAAGAGTTTTTGCAAGACTCGGTGTCCCAAAAACACTGATGAGCAAAATACATGATGGAGATTCCACACACTCTTGTGTTTGGATTAATCATGTATTCCATGGTATGTAAAACAACCAGATATGTCCAATACTCCCAAGCTGTTGTGAGTATAGATACCAAAGTGATCAAAGTACTGATCATGGGACAACAGTGAAAGATGTCATTGAGTACTAGAGTAAGTACTGATGACATGTTTTCTCGCAAGCGGAGATCATAAAGAGTTCGTTGTAAAATGTTACATCGAAACAGTCTTCATCTTTTCTCCGTGCGATTTTCGATTTAAATTAAGGGTTTTGTGTAACACACAATGTGGTAGCACAGTTAGTTGGAAAATGTTCCAAACAAGTTACTGTGGCGAATTCTATAACAGAGGCGAAGTATGTTGCCGCTTTTGAAGCGACAAAGAAGATGTTGAATCATATAGTTCATTCATGAACTTAGTATGGTTCCAAGATGGCTTTTGTCAATGGGACACTACTGCGGGTAGTTACTCCATAACTCAGTCTGAGGAATCCAGGTTCGACCTGTGATTCGCATACATACAAAGCCAAGTCCACACAAAATATGAATTTTGTGAAGGCGTGAAAACGCGAGGGATATGCAAAAGATACACACGGAGCTGAAGTCGTCAGATCCGTTGGACATCAGGCTATACCACAAGCGAAGCATATTTACACCAATGTGTCATAGGTGTAAAGTGCATTAGCATTGACTAGATTATTGACTCTAGTGCAAGTGGGAGTCTGTAGGAGATATGCCCTAGAGGCAATAATAAATACTATTATTTATCTCACTGTTCATTATTATGTTTATGTTCCATGCTATAACTGCTATGGTTCTCGAGTCTGCAAATAAAACGAGGCTCGGAGGAAGACTCATATGCACGTGTGGAATAATAAACGATAAAATGTATTCCTGGTCTGGCCTCTAAGACTAGCTCAATGTTGCATGATGGTTCTGTTTTCCTGATCATAGGCATGTCTATGCCAGCAACTTTGAGGGCACAATGTTAGCAGAACATTTGTGTTGAATCGACCCGATTGATGTTATGCTATGAGATACTTTCGTCACAAGTTAATGGTTAATAACACAGGAAGTTAATGTTTGCATAATTCCTTAGACCATGAGAGTATCGAGTTTCTTCATGCTTGCTTCATGAACTTTGGGGTTTGTTAAACGTCATCCGTAAATGGGTGGCTATTACGGCGGCTTACGGGTTCATGGAAAAGTGTGTTAAGTAACTTGATAGCTCAAGATTGGGATTTGCTCCTCCGTCGATGGAGAGATATACTCGGGCCCTCTCGGTGTTACGGTATCCATCATCGTCTGGCCAGACACAGGGTGATTTGATCACTGGGATGCCGGAACACGAAAACGAGAAAAGAGAACAAAACCGGTAACGAGGTAACTTGCATAGTGGACAAAGTGTTTGCCCACGGGGATGCAATAAATCTCACCTCGGGTGTTTGTGACATATCATGAAGCAAAAGGAATAGCTCACGGCAACTGGAGGTTCACTCGAATATTCATTCGTGTGGGTATAGGGGGTCAATATGGGTGTCCACGGCTCCGATGTTGATCATTGATCGGAAGAGGTTCCGTGTCATGTCTATACTTCACCGAACCTATAGGGTCACACGCTTAAGGGTCATCTATCTGCTGAATACTAGACAGGGAGTCTGAGAGAAATCACCGGAAAAGTTTCGGAGACAACGGAAGAGTTCCGGAGAGAGAACACCGAAAGAGTTTCGGTAAAACCGAAAATATGTTTCGGAATATATTATTAGGTCAAAAAGGGTTTCGGCACCGCATGGAAATTATCAGAGGGTGCCAGAATTGGTCTGGGAACTTCTGGGAATTTTCAGAGAGAAAAACCGGAAATGTTCCGAAACTGCCGTAACCGCTGTTAATGCTTTCCGCTGATAAAAACCACAGCACCGAAAATGTTTCGGATCATGCCCAGAATAATTTTAGAGGGTACCGGAAATGTTCTGGGACCTTCTGGAATTTCTCTGGAAAAAGTTTCGCGGAAACATCTTGTCCCAGTACGAGGGGACAAGATCCCACGAATCGAGGGTTGCATGTTTGGTGGCTTTTTGTCTAGGGAGCATGCATGTTTCATGGAGACATGTTGGAGGCTTGTTGGGGGGGCCCCCCCATGGGGGGAGACAAGGTGTGGGCCGGCCCAAGGGCTGCCATGGTGGTGTCCCCTTGGTGCCCCCCTTGTGTTACCATTATGCCCTTTTCATGTGTGACATGAAGCTTGGGTATTTTGGTATTTCCACGTCCCACCCCACCCCTTGCCTTGGCCTATAAAAGGAGGAGTTGGGGCTGCCATCTCCTTCATCCCTTGCTCTCATACATGCCATTGCAATGATCTGGCTTCTCTCTCCCTCCCACGAAATAGTTTCGTAGAGCCGAAAGGCTGTCTGGGTTCCGGTGGGAACTAGTTCTGGACGGCGAAGCCCTGCCGGATAGATGACACCGTATGTGTGCAACTCTGTAGAGAGGTCGTAGTTTCGATCTTAGTGCCCTGAGGGGCTGTTCGTGAGTGCCTCCCGAAGGGCTGTCCAAGTGACGGTCCGAGTTCTGTGAGTCCTCCCGAAGGGCTGTCCGAGTGACCGTTCGAGTTTCGAAGGTCCTCCCGAAGGGCTGTCCGCGACACCGTCCGGGGGACTGTTCGACCGTCTCCCGGAGGGCTGTCCAAGGAGCGGATGAGGGTATACATCCTCGCGGTTGGGAGGTTGTAAATCCTAGCTGCGGGGATCTGCACCAACGATCGTCATCGACTCTACTTCCGCTGCGCTACGAGTCGGTAACGAAACAGATCAAACCTTGTATGCAGTCTTCATAGTGGTCCTGGGCTGGTGCGTAGGTCGGAAAATTTTTGTTTTCTGCTGCGTTACCCTACACGGGGAAGGAGAGGGAGGCGTCGGGGGCGGGGAAAAGGAGAGGAAGAAGGAAACTGCCCAAAATTTCGCAAGTCCTGGTTATATAGGAGCTGTATTAGTCCCGGTTGGTGGCTGAAACCGGGACTAATACCCCCCTTTAGTCCCGGTTGCTGCCACCAACCGGCACTAAAGGTCCCTTTTCAGCAGCCCAAAGGGCGGGAAGGAGGGGCCTTTAGTCCCGGTTGGTGGCAGCAACCGGGACTAAAGGAGGGTATTAAACCGGGACTAATGCCACCCTTTAGTCCCGGTTGCTGCCACCAACCGGGACTAAAGGCCTTGCTGCGGTGCGATGGGAAGTTTAGTCCCACCTCGCTAGTTGAGAGAGGCCTGCACCAGTTTATAAGCCCCGCTGCCTCTCTCCTCTCGAACTCCTCTAAACTGCAGGCTATGGGCCTAAACTGACACTGCTTTGCCTGTGGGCTTGCTGGGCTTACTACGGGCCTGAATCCTGGCCCATGGTTGGGTTTCTAGTCGTATTCAGGCCGTGTGGGCCCAGTAGGTGGCTTTTTTTAATTTTTTTTCTTTGTTGCTTTATTTTTTAGTTTTGTTTCTACTTTCAACAAAATACTTACTGTTGCTATTTTTATTTATTTGTTTTCTTTGTTGCATTATTTATTTGATTTTGTTTCTACTTACAAAAAAATACTTATTGTTGCTATTTTTTTTTTCAAGTTTTTTGTTTTGTTTTCTGCATTATTTATTTTCTTTTGTTTTTTGCTTTATTTTTTAATTCTTTCTGGTAAAACCAATTACAAACTTTCTGTTAGTGCAAGTAGTATTCAAATTTGAATAGTTTAAATTTGAAATTATTTGTTTTCTTTGTTGCTTTATTTATTTTATTTTGTTTCTACTTACAATGAAATACTTATTGTTGCTATTTTTTATTTTTTTGCAAGTTTTTTTTGTTTTCTGCATTATTTATTTTCTTTTGTTTTTTGTTTTTTGTTTTAATTCTTTCTGGTAAAACCAATTACAAACTTTCTGTTAGTGCAAATTTGAATAGTACAAACGGACAATGGTATCATACTCGTTTGTTACAAAGTTGGCATGGTATCATCATAATAGTTGCGGAAAAAACTCTTCACTTTTTCTTCGCTTGTGTCATTTGCTTATTGCGCCGTAACCATGGATAATCTTCATCGTTTATCAGGATGCTTAGGTCAGCCTTGACTTTGAAGGGAGGAATTTCATGAAACTTTTCATAATCTTCAGACATGTCTGTCTTGCCCTCCACTCCCAGGATGTCCCTTTTTCCTGAAAGAACTATGTAGCGCTTTGGCTCATCGTATGATGTATTCGCTTCCTTATCTTTTCTTTTTCTCGGTCTGGTAGACATGTCCTTCACATAGATAACCTGTGCCACATCATTGGATAGGACGAACGGTTCGTCAGTGTATCCAAGATTTTTCAGATCCACTGTTGTCATTCCGTACTGCGGGTCAACCTGTACCCCGCCTCCTGACAGATTGACCCATTTACACTTAAACAAAGGGACCTTAAAATCATGTCCGTAGTCAAGTTCCCATATGTCCACTATGTAACCATAATATGTGTCCTTTCCCCTCTCGGTTGTTGCATCAAAGCGGACACCGCTGTTTTGGTTGGTGCTCTTTTGATCTTGGACAATCGTGTAAAATGTATTCCCATTTATCTCGTATCCTTTGTAAATCAATACAGTCGAAGATGGTCCCCTGGACAACAAGTACAACTCATCACAAACAGTGTTTTCACCTCTGAGAGGTGTTTCCAACCAACTGCTGAAAGTCCTGATGTGTTCACGTGTAATCCAGTCGTCGCACTGCTCCGGGTGTTTGGAGCGCAGACTGTTCTTGTGTTCATCGACATACGGGGTCACCAATGTAGAGTTCTGTAGAACTGTGTAGTGTGCTTGAGACCAAGAATATCCGTCCCTGCATATTATTGAGTCCCTTCCAAGCGTGCCTTTTCCAGTCAGTCTCCCCTCGTACCGCGATTTAGGGAGACCTATCTTATTAAGGCCAGGAATGAAGTCAACACAAAACCCGATGACACCCTCTGTTTGATGGCCCATGGAGATGCTTCCTTCTGGCCTTGCGCGGTTACGGACATATTTCTTTAGGACTCCCATGAACCTCTCAAAGGGGAACATATTGTGTAGAAATATGGCCCCCAGAATGACAATCTCATCGACTAGATGAACTAGGACGTGTGTCATGATATTGAAGAAGGATGGTGGGAACACAAGCTCGAAACTGACAAGACATTGCGCCACATCACTCCTTAGCCTTGGTACGATTTCTGGATCGATCACCTTCTGAGAGATTGCATTGAGGAATGCACATAGCTTCACAATGGCTAATCGGACGTTTTCCGGTAGAAGCCCCCTCAATGCAACCGGAAGCAGTTGCGTCATAATCACATGGCAGTCATGAGACTTTAGGTTCTGGAACTTTTTTTCTGCCATATTTATTATTCCCTTTATATTCGACGAGAAGCCAGTCGGGACCTTCATACTGAGAAGGCATTCAAAGAAGATTTCTTTCTCTTCTTTCGTAAGAGCATAGCTGGCAGGACCTTCATACTGCTTCGGAGGGATGCCGTCTTTTTCGTGCAAACGTTGCAGGTCCTCCCGTGCCTCAGCTGTATCTTTTGTCTTTCCATACACGCCCAAGAAGCCTAGCAGGTTCATGCAAAGGTTCTTCATCACGTGCATCACGTCGATTGAAGAGCGGACCTCTAGGTCTTTCCAGTAGGGTAGGTGCCAAAATATAGATTTCTTCTTCCACATGGGTGCGTGTCCCTCATCGTCATTCGGAACAGCTAGTGCGCCGGGGCCCTTTCCAAAGATTACGTGTAAATCATTGACCATAGCAAGTACGTGATCACAGGTACGCATGGCGGGCTTCTTCCGGTGATCTGCCTCGCCTTTGAAATGCTTGCCTTTCTTTCGACATTGATGGTTGGTCGGAAGAAATCGATGATGGCCCAGGTACACATTCTTCCTGCACTTGTCCAGGTATATACTTTCAGTGTCATCTAAATAGTGCGTGCATGCGTGGTATCCTTTGTTTGTCTGTCCTGAAAGGTTACTGAGAGCGGGCCAATCGTTGATGGTCACGAACAGCAACGCCTTTAGGTCAAATTCCTCCTGTTTGTGCTCATCCCACGCACGTACACCGTTTCCATTCCACAGCTGTAAAAGTTCTTCAACTAATGGCCTTAGGTACACATCAATGTCGTTGTCGGGTTGCTTAGGGCCTTGGATGAGAACTGGCATCATAATGAACTTCCGCTTCATGCACATCCAAGGAGGAAGGTTATACATACATAGAGTCACGGGCCAGGTGCTGTGATTGCTGCTCTGCTCCCCGAAAGGATTAATGCCATCCGCGCTTAAAGCAAACCATACGTTCCTTGCGTCCTTTGCAAACTCCTCCCAGTACTTTCTCTCGATTTTTCTCCATTGCGACTCGTCAGCGGGTGCTCTCAACTTCCCGTCTTTCTTACGGTCCTCACTGTGCCATCGCATCAACTTGGCATGCTCTCTGTTTCTAAACAAACGTTTCAACCGTGGTACTATAGGAGCATACCACATCACCTTCGCAGGAACCCTCTTCCTAGCGGGCTCGCCATCAACATCACCAGGGTCATCTCGTCTGATCTTATACCGCAATGCACCGCATACCGGGCATGCGTTCAGATCGTTGTATGCACCGCGGTAGAGGATGCAGTCATTAGGGCATGCATGTATCTTCTGCACCTCCAATCCTAGAGGGCATACGACCTTCTTTGCTGCGTATGTACTGTCGGGCAATTCGTTATCCTTCGGAAGCTTCTTCTTCAATATTTTCAGTAGCTTCTCAAATCCTTTGTCAGCCACAGCATTCTCTGCCTTCCACTGCAGCAATTCCAGTACGGTACCGAGCTTTGTGTTGCCATCTTCGCAATTGGGGTACAACCCTTTTTTGTGATCCTCTAACATGCGATCGAACTTCAGCTTCTCCTTTTGACTTTCCCATTGTGTCCTTGCATCGACAATGACCCGGCGAAGATCATCATTTGGGTCCTCTTGATCTTCAGCAGCTTCACCCGTTGCAGCATCATTGGGCACATCGTCTGGTTCCTCTTGATCTTCACCAGCTCCCCCCATTGCAGCATCACCGTATTCAGGGGGCACATAGTTGTCATCGTACTCTTCTTCTTCGCCGTCTTCCATCATAACCCCTATTTCTCCATGCCTCGTCCAAACATTATAGTGTGGCATGAAACCCTTGTAAAGCAGGTGGGAGTGAAGGATTTTCCGGTTAGAGTAAGACATCGTATTCACACATTTAGTGCATGGACAACACATAAAACCATTCTGCTTGTTTGCCTCAGCCGCATTTAGACAAATATCTATCTAAAGCAATAATAAAAGTAAGAAAAGCATGGACATAACAAGAGGCTCACCACAGTGGTGCCGGTGACGAGATCGGCGGTGGCGATCGACGGCGGCGAAGACGGGGACGGGACGTGACGGACCGCTAAACCTAGACAAATCTCGGAGAAAATAGAGCTTCGAGAGGAGAAAAGCTTAACTAGTGTGGCTCGGGCATTCCACCGAACACGTTGTGTGCATAGGAGGTGAGCTAGAGCACCACTAACTCCTCTCCCCCTCGGCCAAAAAAAAAACAGAGCAGTGAGCTCTGCTCTTGAGTGAGGGGGTTTATATAGGTAACTCACTGGTCCCGGTTGGTGCTACAAACCGGGACTAAAGGGGTGCCTTTGGTCCCGGTTCATAAAACCAACCGGGACCAATAGTGGTGGGCCAGGAGCAAGAGCCATTGGTCCCAGTTATTAGCTCCAACCGGGACCAATAGGTCCAGACGAACCGGGACCAATGGCCCACGTGGCCCGGCCGCCCCCCTGGGCTAACGAACCGGGTCCAGTACCCCCGTTGGTCCCGGTTCTAGATTGAACCGGGGCTAATGGGCTGGACCAATGCCCTGTTTTCTACTAGTGCTGTACAAAGGTCCAAGGAGATAGATCGCATTTGATTTCTCGTTTTTCATAGATCTCAACTTGAGGACATCCATACCGGGACAACATAGAAAATAGATGATGGACTCCTCTTTAATGCATAAGCATGTTCTCTTAAGAGATTGAGGATCAACGTCCAAGCTAAAACTTCCACCATGGTACATGGCTTTGGTTGGCGGCCCAATGTTTTTCTCTAACAATATGCATAGTCATTCAACCCACGGCAAATCACCCTTACTTCAGACAAGACGAACATGCATAGCAACTCACATGATATTCAACAAAAGTGTGACAGTTGATGGCGTCCCCAGAAACATGGTTACCGCTCAGCAAGCAACTCATAAGAAATAAGATACATGGGCAACATATTCTTTACCACAATAGTTTTTAGGCTACTTTCCCATGAGCTATGTATTGCATGGTTAGTTTGCTTAGTACAGGTGGAGGTTAGCAAAAGACTGGGAGCGACCAACTAAGAGAGCAATGATGGTCATAATCATGCAGAGCGACAAAGCAATATTGAATCAGGCATGGAAGTTATATCGCTACTCAGAAATAAAAGATCATCAAGGCTTGACAGACTTTCTTTACAGTCTTAAATATGCGTGAGCATACGCCAAGTCAATCAAAATAAATTCTTGAAGGAAGATATTACTAAACCATACCATATCATAGGCAAACAAACCAAGTTGGTACTCCAATAACACATTGTGAACCCCCCAGCTAATTGAGATTAACCATAAGAAAACCTGAACTACTAAGCACCATCATGCAAGTAGCATCTTTATCATAGACACATTAACCAATGCAACGGAAGCAAACTCTCTTAATAAGGTGAGCATGGTAAATAAAGAGAGTTCAAGCAACCAACTAAACAAAAGCTCTTTGAAAAGATAAGCATGAATACTGAGAGCAGAGCACGATAGTAGCTATTAAAAGACAAAGAACACACACATCATAGATAGACATGAAAATTCTATGTTATGTTCTAGGTAGAAGTGGAGCGTGTTTCTCTCCCACATAAAGTAATGCTGAGTTCCGACTCGTTATGAAAAACTAAAAAGAAAACTAAAAGCAAGACGCTCCAAGCATAACACATAACACATGAAGTGATTAAAATATAGTGGAACGAAAGACGAACTGATAATGTTGATGGAGAAGGGGATGCACGGGGGCATCCCCAAGCTTAGATGCTTGAGTCTCCTTGAATATTTCTTGGGGGTGCACGGGGGCATCCCCAAGCTTGAGCGCTTGACACTCCTAAATCTTTTTTATCATCTTCCCTCGCACACTTGAAAACTCCCTTCATACATAACTCATCATAATCTGATTAGCGAGGTTAGTACCCTTAATAAAATAATTATACCTTGCTGGAAATAAGGATATTCTTGAAGTTCTACTGTTTCTCAAGATTGCCAAAAGGTTTTTGCAAAGAAAAAGCAAGTTCTTGATTTGCAAAGTGAAGGAAAGGCAAAACAGGACAGAATCTGTGAAAAACAGAACAGCAGGTAGTAATTGATCTGTTCGGGATACTTCTGCAACTCAAATCAAAAAACTCAGAACAGACGCACGAAAGACAATTATATAGAGAACGCTGTCGAAAAAATTCAGGCCAAAAAGATGATCTGGTGATTTTATACGAATTTTTCTATCCAAGGACAGAATCTGTTTTCTGGACAGCACCTCACAACTTTTGAACTTTCTAGCAATCGGAGGCTATACTTGGCACAAATATGAAAAGCAAAGATACAATGATGATGCTACAGTAGTAAACAACATCAAGACACAACAAAAGCAAAAAAAATATTCATGTGGGCTGCCTCCCAAAAGCGCTTTCTTTTATGCCTTTAAGCTAGGCATAATGCATAGATCAAGTTTTATCAAGAGTAAAAGAATAACTAGCCCGTACAACGAACTCAAAAGGTAACTTGATCTTATTACGAGGGAAGTGTTCCATCCCTTTTTGAGAGGAAACTGAAACTTAATATTACCCTCTTTCATGTCAATGACAGCACCAACGGTGCGTAAAAAGGGACGTCCCAAAATAATCGGACATGAAGGATCACATTCAATATCCATAATAGTGAAATCAACGGGCACATAATTATCATTGACAATAATAAGAACATCGTCGATCCTCCCCAAAGGTTTCTTTATGGAAGAATCAACGAGACGAACACCAAAAGAACAAGAATCATAAGGTTTCAATTTAAGCATATCATATATTCTTTTGGGCATAACAGAGGTACTAGCACCAACATCACATAATGCATAACAAGAGAAGTCATTCAAATTAATTTTTATCATAGGATCCCAACCATCTTCTAGCTTTCTAGGTATGGAGGCTTCTACTCTAAGTTTCTCCTCCCTAGCTTTGATGAGAGCATTAGTGATATGCTTTGTGAAGGCAAGGTTAAGCGTGCTAGTGCGGGGATCTCTAGACATCTTGTGAAGGAAATCAATAACTTCGGTAAGAGTGCAATTATCAAAATCAAGGTCACGAGCATCAAGTAAAGTGGTAGTGGTGTCCTTAAGGTTCACTTGTTTGGTAGCTTCTAAAGTCATAGCATCACCATTAATAGGTCCATTGGGACCAGGAGTACATTGGGTGCTAAGAGTGTGAACATCCTCAATAACTTGGATAGTAGCAACAGTGTGGTGGGTAGGAAGGCTCTCAATTCTTTCTTCTTCCTCCCTTTCTCTAGCCCATCTCTCTTTAAGCTTAGCCATCATCCTAATATTTTCATTAATTTGTACTTGAGTAGCATTAATAGGGATGACTTCCCTCTCCTTAAGAGGAGAAGTTTCAATTTTTAGCAGTTTTACCTCATTGGCTAAGTGGTCTACCTTAAAAGAAAGATCATATAGTTTATGTAGTTTCTCTTCTACATTCTTATTAAAGGCTTTTTGGGTAGTAATGAAATCTCTAAGCATGGTCTCTAGTTCAGTATTGGAGTTCTTGGTACTAGGATAAGCATTGTTGTTCCCATAAGAGTTAGAGGGGAACGGTCTAGGATTGCTACCAAAATTACTCCTATAAGCATTGTTGTTAAAATTGTTTCTAGAGATAAAATTCACATCTACTTTTCTTGAGCAATCAAAGAATTTAAAGGAACATCACGAGGATCAACAGTAGATTGCTTCGAAAGTAGAGACATGATCAAGTCAACTTTTTCATTAAGGGAGGAAATCTCCTCGACAGAGTTTACCTTCCTACCTGTTGGAGCGCGTTCGGTGTGCCATTGGGAATAGTTGGTCATCATCTCATCGAGAAGCTTTGTGGCAGCACCAAGTGTAGTTGACATAAAAGTTCCTCCCGCGGCCGAATCTAACAAGTTCCGCGAGGTAAAGTTCAAGCCTGCATAAAAAGTTTGGATAACCATCCAAGTAGTCAAACCGTGAGTAGGGTAGTTCTTGATAAGAGATTTCATACGTTCCCAAGCTTGGGCAATGTGTTCATTATCCAATTGTTTAAAATTCATGATGTTACTTCTAAGTTGGATAATTTTAGCAGGTGGATAGTATTTTCCGATAAAAGCATCTTTGCACTTGTCCCATGAATCTATGCTATTTCTAGGCAAAGACTGAAACCAAATTTTAGCTCCTCCTCTCAAGGAGAAAGGAAAAAGCTTAAGCTTAACAATATTACCATCTATTTCTTGGTACTTTTGCATATCACATAGTTCAACAAAGTTGTTCAAGTGTAAAGCAGCATCATCTCCAGCACCGGAGAATTGTTCTTTCATGACTAAGTTCAGTAAAGCAGGTTTAATTTCATATGAAGGTGCTGAAGTGGCAGGTGTAGTGATAGGTGTTCTGATAAAGTCATCGTTGTTGTGACTAGTGAAGTCACACAACTTGGTGTTCTCGGTGGAACCCATAGTAGCAAGCAAGCAAGATAACTATTTTTGTGATTTTCGATAAAAAGGTAATGAAAGCAAAAACTGAAAGGTAAACTAACAAGACTAAAAAGCAAAGGTGAAAGATAGCATGCAACTCCCCTATCCTGAAGAGTGGAGTCCCCGGCAACGGCGCCAGAAAATACTCCTTGATGGGCCTGGAACCCCTCGTTGGTTACCCCAAGTGGAAGGTGTAAGATGCAGTAAGTAGAAGTGTTTTCCCTTAGCAAAGATACCAATGATCGAATCCCCAGAGACTCCTAGGTTCAACAAGTAGGTGTCAACCGCTAACGGCGCAATTAGCAATCAACGTGGACCTGCACACAGATACAAATAACTTTGCTCCCAACGAGTACAGAGAGGTTGTCAATCCCTCCGGCCTTGTAGTTCACAAAGGGTTAAAAGCAATGATAGTAGTGATAGATAGTGTTTTTGCAATAGTAAGTAATAACAAAAAGTAAAATAGCGGATGTGATCAATGATGGTAATAAGGACCGGAGTCTCATGATGTTCACTAGTGATGTCTCTCTCCCAAAAGACGATAAAACAGCTATGTGAGGTAAACAAATTACAGCTGGGCAATTGACAGGACCACGAACGCAAACCAATGCTGACTACATTGCAAGAAAGGTTGAGGTTCAAAGCATGGGCTGTACGCCAAAGTAAGTAGACCGAAATCCATCAATATCTATTACTAATCATCCACCTTGAGATATCTATCCAGAACATCTCGCTGGTATTAAGTTGCGAGTCCCACCCATAGTGTAAACTCAATGCAACAGACAACTGCATTAAAAGAACTTTGCGTAAATTAAACAATCCTTGCACCCGCGGGCACAAGCACCGTTGTTTTCCCCCATGTGGCAACATCACATCCCCAAGACTCATGTTTCTGTCACTCAAGCTAGTCATTGAGGGGCATGAACCCACAATCGAGCATAACGTTCCCTCTTGGAGTCACTACCTACTACTCGGCCAAAGCAATAAATAACAACGGAGAACATGCAAGAATTACTTATGAACGAAAATATAAAAGAGGTGAATCAAATATATTACTCAAGATCAATCTGAACATAATCTCATAATCCATCGGATCCCAGCAAACTCAACATAGCAACAGCATAAGGATTACATAGGTGCCTCGATCATGTAGGGCAGCTACTGAGGACTAATTACTGAAGAACAAGAACGGGAGGAGAACATCACATAGCTACTGGTCATGGATTCATGGTCCAAGGGAGACTACTCACGAGTCATCCGGGAGGCGTCCATGGTGGTGGAGAAGCTCCCGGTGGTGATCCTCCCCTCCGGCAGGGTGCCGGGAAGAGTTCTCCTGGTGCTCCCGATCTTGGAAGCGGCGGCGGTGGCGGAACAGAGATGGGATCACGAAAAGAAGTTCTTTTCTGAGGGTTTTGGAGGGTCCTTTAAATATATGCCAAAGTAGGGCATCGGGGGAGCCTCGGGGGGCCCAGGCACCCCCTCGGCGCGGCCCAGGTGGGGGGGGGGGGCGACGCCAGGGCGCCTGGAGCCCTGGTGGCCCCCCCCAGGCTGCCCTTCGGACGCAGTGTTGTTTCCGGATCGCTGATTTTTTATATATTTTTTCTGGATTTTTCTTGGGCAGTTCTCGAAACGTGAAAACCTGAAATACAAAAACAGCCGAAAACTGAAACTGGCACTAGGGTGCACTGGATTAGTAAGTTAGTCCAAATATGATCAAAAGTGTATGGAAGTGTATGAATATCATAGCAATATCACCCAAAAGTGGCATGGAGCAAGCATAAATTATAGATACGTTTTGGACGTATCAGCTGGGGCCAGGTGGCTACGCGGTGGGAATGCCTAAGTGGGATAAGTTTGAGAAAGGGATGGAGGATGCAGGTGTCACTCCGGTTACTAGGAGCTGACCCCCCAGGTGCAGGACTTGGTTCTATGCGCATGGGGGGTGTTGGACCCGAAGACAGACAAAGTTTCGTTGAAGGCATGTCTGAAAGGAGCCGACGAGGAGCTACTTGTTGCAATAGAAGAGGCTCGAACGGGGGTGTTCCAGCCCAACAGAGAGAACGACGAGCTTACGCGTGCCACGGGAAATCCTGAACACCCGGGAAGAACACGAGGCATGGGCGCTATGCCATGGTTTGAGGGGTTTTCGGACTGGAACGCCGATTACAGAACCAGTGTGAGAAGGAAGATTGCGGAGGAGAAGCAGAGGAAGCTGGACATTGAACGCCTTCAAGGCCTAGAATCAAAGCACGCGGACTTGGAAGACAAATTCCAGCGGCAGCAGGAGCAGATCGACTCACTTAGCCAGCAAAGGGGGTCTCAGCAGCTGCAACAGCTAGCGGATGATCCAACATTGCATACCACCGGCCCATCCATGCCAAGAAGCAGCGTGGGTTCCGCCCCAGGCGACGCAATGTTGGATAGATACCCCGTGGATGACATCATTGAGAACACTAACTGCGAGCTACACTTCTATATGAAGAACATATCCATGAAGGTGGCGGACGCCCTTGCTTTTACAAATCCCCCCAAGGCAACCTTACATTCAACCCAATTCTAGCAGGCTATGCTCGTGTCATGGTTGATGAGGTGGTGGACCAATATTGGGGGCTAGAGCTTGACATTCCTGGAGGTGACGACGAGCACACACTCGGAGAGGCCAAACATCGTATCATCCTATGGAGAAAGGATTGCATCATCTTTCGAAGGCCACCAACACCGCGTCAGCCGACTCCTCGTCGAAGTCCGCCATCGAGTCAGCAGACTCCCGCACCTGCAAGTCCACCGACGTGTCAGGCCACTCCTCCTCCTCCAAGTCCGGCAAAGCGTCAGGCCACTCCTCCTCCAAGTCCGACACAGCGTCAGACGTCCACTCCTCCTCCAAGTCCGGCACAACTTCAGGCCACTCCTCCTCCAAGTCCGACACAGCTTCAGGCCACTCCTCCTCGTCCAACTCAGCCCCGTCAGCCGTCTCCGCTGCCTCAGCAATCACGCAAGAAACACCCCGCAGCTATGGTTCGTAGCGGTATGGGTTGAGGCAGTACAGGAAGTACAGGCAGAGGCAAGCGAACTAAATATGGTCCATGCCTCACTGATCCTCCTCAGAGGGCTTACGACAGGACGGAGGAGCAAACCAATGCCATAGTGCGGGCAGAAGTGGACGACCATTTTGGACCGAAACCGCCACCGCCGCCAAGGGAGAAAGTGCCTGAGGAAAAGATTGACCACTTTGTTCGTGTGGCTCAACCACCAGCTCCCGAGCCTGTTGACAACGACTATGAGCGCCAGATAGGGAAGTTAAATCGAGCACGTCTACAGAAGGAGGCGAGCTCGAGCTCGAGCAAACAACAAGGAGTTGTCACAAAATGCGGGAAAACCGTTACCCGGCTGGGAGAACAGGCGGCGCAATCGATCCCCTCGCTTATTGTGCCAACAACACGTGAGAGTACGCGCGCCCAATATTATTGTGGGCAAAGAGTTTACGTTCCTGGGGACGGCAATGTGGTAATAACCGAGGAGCATATAAAGCAGGCTGAAATGCTCAACATCACTGTTGGACAACTCCTCGAGATCGAGCCCATGCCTGTGCTTACAGAGGAGGAAATAAAACGGAAATATGTCCGGGGCGAACCTTTGGTCAAGCCAGACGAGGTCAAGAAACTCCCAACGAGAATGTATGAATTGCATCAATGGTACATGGCCATTACCAAGAGTTCCAATCGAGTGTCCCTCATGGTGAAAGTCAATGAAGATCATTACTACCATGAGAACGATGTGTCCGTTGTGTATACTGAACTGTTTCAGTTATACAATCAAGACGCACTCGACAAATCTATCGTCAGTTGCTATTGTCTGTAAGTGATTTCTTTCTGTAATTTAAGTCTCAAGCTAGCTGTAGTGATACCTTTGATCAATCATTACCTGTAATTATCCTCACTATATTCTTTTCTGTGGTATTATGCAGGATGAAGATGTATGACATGAAAAAAGCTGGACGCTATGGCATTGGGTTCATTGACCCAAACACCGTTAATGAATACACATGGAACCTAGGTGAATATTATAAAAAGCATGTAGAGGATAGCATGCTACAGTTCTTGAAGTGCCTCAAATACAATGATGATATACTACTTCCTTACAACGTCCAGTGAGTCACACTCTCTTGTACTACAAATTCTCTGTTTTTTCCTACTAGCTAGCTACATGTTTTTGCTTACATATATCCGCTTAATTAAAACATCCAAACGTGTGTGCATGAAGATTTCACTGGATCTTGTGTACCATTAAAGTTGACGCCGGAACAGTTGAAGTACTCGACTCACTACTTAAAAAACAAAGTGACTACACCATCTTGAAAGGGATAGTCAACAGGTAATTTCAATCATTATTAACTATATATCTCGGCTTATTTAGTTCGTCATTTCCTGATATGAACTATTTACTAACCCATTTATTCATTTTATTTGTCGGCGGGCAGGGCTTGGGCAAGGTTCATCAGCGTCACTCCAGGCGAATGGAAACAAAGCCTGAAATGGTTTCGACCCAAGGTAAGTAATTAAGTAGTACTAGCTAGCTAGCTAGCTGCCATTATCTCTTTAATTATCATGCTTGATTAATTATTATCTGATCAAGTTCCATTCTCGTAAAGGCCCTGAAGCAGGCGCAGGGGACTGATGTGTGTGCATACTGCGTTTGCGAGAACATTCGCATGATGACGTCCGAAAGGAGCAGATCTCAAAGACAGGAATGGGTACGTTTGTCAGAACACTATTCACAATTTTTACACCATTATCGATATCTAGTCACACAACTAATAAACATGCATATTGATCACCTTCTTAAAAGTTCAAAGAGGTGCGGGACAAGCTCCTAGAAACGGAGCGCGTACAAGCACTTCAAGTGGAAATAGCGGGATTTTTGCTCGACCAGGTCATAGATCCGAAGGGAGAATACCATTACCCGCTACCGCCCCCATGAACCACTTCCAATTGTCATCGTGCTCCGAAGGCACCAATTAGGCTAATGCCACTGGCTCCGAAGGCAATGTCAGGACCGGTCCTTCAGTAAAATAATTACCGGAAGGCCGACCTTTTTATTAAACCAGCGAGGGATATTATTACCTATTGGCAGACAAATCCTTGGCACAGAATTCCAGTACACTTAATATTATACAAGGTTGAGCTGTGGTTGCTCAACAATTTTATTACAAGCGCGCCAATATAATACATAGAGGCGGATATGACACAAGGCAGGGTGGCATACTACTAACTCGTAATAAAAGGTGGTGGAATATGTCACAGTGAAGTGGGTGATGTGACTCCAAAATATTACAGCTCATCGAGTATCGGAGTGAGACCCGATGAATTTATTTGGTGGTAGGCGGAAGCGGTTATAAAACAGTGATCAACTCTAGGATCGCAAGGGACTGACTGGGACTCCACTAAGCGTCGGACTCGCTATCGAATTCTTCATTCATGAGATCGCCTTCGTCCACATCTGGCCAAATCAACAAGCTAGGTGACTACTTTGAATGTACTCGCAAGACAGTTCGGACTTAAGATATAATAAATGCCAACATGATGCATATGATTATTCCAGCAAAAATGCGATCGGAATAAAATATTAATGTGCTGTATGCAATGATGGAAGTCGGGCGGTAATCCTCCCGAAATCCAAAAAAAAAATGGAAGGAGTCTAAACGAGTGTCTGAGTGACGCCTCGTAAGAAAAATAGTAAATGATAGCAGGCCACAGTCGGGCGTCTGAGCGACACCGCAAAAAGGGCTTATAGCAAAAATAAATAACAAGAATGCCTCAGTCGGACGTCTGAGCGACATCGCATAAAGGGCTGATAAATAAAAGGAATGCCACAGTCGGACGTCTGAGCGACATCACACAAAGGGCTTATAAATAAAGGAATGCCACAGTCGGACGTCTGAGCGACATCACATAAAGGGCTTATAAATAAAAGAATTCCACAG
>LR738713.1:858403613-858444942 GCA_902687465.1 Secale cereale | reverse complement strand
ACAGTCGGACGTCTGAGCGACATCACATAAAGGGCTTATAAATAAAAGAATGCCACAGTCGGACGTCTGGGCGATATCACATAAAGGGCTGATAAAAAGAATGCCACAGTCGGACGTCTGAGCGACATCACATAAAGGGCTTATAAATAACAATCGTAAAATGAAGAAATACTTCTGAAAGTAAATCAATACAGGGATAGTTGGTGAGTTCATCTACCAAATGAACTTGACGAAAACACTACTCTGGTTACCAACAAGAATATACTAGAGACGGTCACCGGGTTGACATGAAGATTGACCCTAGGCCATAGACATGGCTACTGAAGGAATTTAACTCTGCAGATCTTGTACCATTAGTTCATAGCCGACAGACTCTACTAGCCATGGGGACTAGTTCCGTCTACAGTGTTTTAGTAGGAACCCAGCTAACCAGTACACACCTATTTAACATCCTGTCGTCCGGAATCACCCGCGACGACATTCACGAAAAACTTTAAGACGGGGAGGCTACAACCTCGAATAGCATGGGATCAAATTTATATATGCGCGCTCTAAGGGGTGCCCCCCTCTCGGTCCCAACCGGAAACACCCATGCCCCCTGACCGGATGACGGGCTTTAATCCAGTGCCATGGAACCCTCATCCCGGCCCCTTCTACTTGGTGTGTACTCGGGAAGTGGTTTACAACTGACTAGACCGTAATCCCAATGGACGGCCTATGATAGTACCGAAAAAGGAGACGAACGAGATCATGACATGATCTCCGTTGATACTGAGTTAACCAACTACTGGCATGCTCCAACAATACCAGCATTCCACTCATCATATCACCATATGATCGAGGTGGTTCAAACATTATCCTTCGGGGCTCACCCGAAGCTTATTAGCATGAAAAATAACCATACACTTATGCCCATATGGTCATGCTTATGAGACGAACTACTCGAGCAAACATGCAACACACTCATCATATCAAAGGTTCAAACATGCTTGCCTGGTTCTGAGAAGTCGGAGCCTAACTCGGTGTGGTTCGCGTCTCCGTCACGGCCTCCAGTATCTATGTATTCAAACAAATAAATACTAACATAAATGCCGCGCGTGCAAATAAAGTTGCTCCAAAATTTCCACATAAATATGACAAAAAACTAGGCAGAAAACTAAAGAGGACAGAAAAAGAATCAACTCAAAATCATCTTTAGTTTAAAAGATATTAGAGTTTCTGTCCAGGGACTCATCTGTAATGAAACAAAAACAGGGGCTAGAACAGAAAACAACAAAGCAAATCGGTACGCAGTAAGTCAACCGCAGAGGGGAAACGTACTTTGCCCGAATGCGCTTACAGAAAACGGTTCGGAGGGGAGAGGTGTGAGGCTGACAAGGGGCCCCACGCGTTAGGTTTGAAATCTGAAGCAGAGTCGCGCCGGCACCGGTGCTGCGGTGATCGCCGGCGTTGATCCACGGCGAGTTAGGGGAGGGGAGTGATACGTACGGCTTCTCGGTGATCTTCCGCGTCGAACGGGGGTGGAGTTGAGTGTCGACGAGCCCCACGTCGATGGCGACCCTGTCTCCGGCGGACGGCGGCTCGGGTGGTCGTGGGCCTCGTCGGAGAGGGTTCCTGGGATCAAATTAAGGTGGGGGTTAGGTCTAGGTGGGTGCCAGGGTGCTACGCTCAAGTCCACGGCGGCGGAGAAGCTCTCACCGGAGTGAACGATGCTGGAGCCCGAGGCGGAGGGAGTTGCCCGGAGTTGGGGAAGAAGGGCCCCTCGAGGCTCTTCCAGAGGCTGGGCGTGGTCTAGGGAGGCAGTGAAGGTGTGCGGGCTCGAGAACGAGCTCGGGGGTGCCTTATATAACCGGCCCGAGGTGGTTGCCGTGAATGGATAAGTCCGGCGAGTCTATTACGGTGGTGCAGTGGTTGGACGGCGGAGTTAGGGGCTTGAGCATCGTCCAGGGGGTGTAGTGGTTCCATTCCCGCACCTAACTTAGCAGGGGAGAGGGAGTTACGGGCTGTCCTCGACGGAACGGCCGCGCGGCACGTCGGCGGCAGAAGTCGCGCTCTGCGCGCGCCAGGCCACGGCGATGGTGCGGCGGGTGTGTGCTGGCACTGGAGGTGGACACGCGGAGCGCTGGGGTGGTTTGGGCGGAGCCAAACGGCGTTGAGTCGCGGGGTGACTTTTGTCAGCCGCCACGGGCGGTGCTGTTGCCGCGGATGTCGCCGACGTGGTCGGGCCAGAGCGCCATCGACGCCCAGAAGCGGCCAAGCGAGCGTGCGGCGCACTGGATAAGAAGAAGGTGTAGTGCAGCGTCGGGCCAAGGAGGCACTGGCGAGATTTGTCGCTGCGCTTGATGAAACTGACGAACTGTCTGTCGACAGTTTCAGTTAACAACTTCTGAACTTGACAGTACAGTGTATGCTAAGTGTTTGATGAAATGTTTCTGGCATCTGTGAAATATTTCTGGTGCTGATATTTGGTGGTGTGGCCTCTTGATGCATCTAGAGGCTGCCTGATTTTTCATAGGATTTTTGGAAGAAGATAAATATGAATTTCACCAAATTTTGCAAATCTGGTGCAAACTTGCAGCTAGTGAAATTTGAAAATTTTGTATTATGGACCAGTGAAACAAGATGGATCTATGTTGTGGGTACTAAGGACAATCTAGGAGAGTTGGTTTGGAATCAAATATCTGGATGGAAAGGGTGGCTCCTTTGTAAATCACCAAGGTCCACTATAAAAGACAGAAATAGTTTTGGAGTGAAATAAATAGAGAAAAAAAATCCCAATAAGGTCAAAACTTACTGCAATTCATGAGAGACTTGTCCTAAGGTGTGAAGAGGGCTTTGGAGATAAATATTTCTGTTGGGGTCATGGCAAGATGAAGGTTGGGGGGGGGGGAGATAAGTCCAAGACCAAATTTGAAAGAGAAAACTCAAGTAGGGGAGAAAACAAACAACCTCTTTGAAACTCAACTTGGGCTTGAGCCAACCCAAGAGAAGATCTTCAAGGCCAAAAACCAAGCATGAGAAATCTCCAAAAACCTTGGCCAGAAAGAATTTAGAAGAGGTTCAAGAAAAGATAAATAACCCTCTTCCAAAAGGACAAAATTTTGGAAGAAAACCAACTCAAAAATTTGGGGTGTTACAACACCTACCCCCTTGGGAAAAATCTCATCCCCGAGATTTCAGCTGATCCTCAAATAGGTGTGGGTGTTCTGTCCGAAGGAAATCTTCCCTTTCCCACGTTGCCTCATCCTCTGTGTGATTACTCCAGTGAACCTTGAGGAATTTAATTGACTTCTGACGGGTTCTCCTTTGAGACTCCTCCAAAATCTTTACTGGGTGTTCTCGGTAGGTGAGATCTGGTTGTACATCAAGGTTTTCATGTGACACATGTTTCTCTGGGTTGCTTACTGATGGCTTCTCGCCCCTCGTTGGTTACCCCAAGTGGAAGGTTGAGATGTAGCGTAGCGGCAAATTTCCCTTGGCAAAGATACCAAGGATCGAATCCCGTGAGACTCCGAGGGTCGACAAGTAGGTGTCAACGGCGCCAGAAACTTAGCGGTTGACGGGACCTGCACACAGATACAGATAACTTTGCTCCCAACGAGTACAGAGAGGTTGTCAATCCCTCCGGCCTTGTTGTTTACAAAGGATCAAACACAAGAGATAATAATGATAGCTATGACTGCAACTAGGAAATAAAAATAGGAAGTAAATAGAAGGTGTGATCAGCGGTGGTAATATGGACCGCGGTCCCATTATGTTCACTAGTGATGTCTCTCTCCCAAAAGACGATAAAACAGCAAAGCAAGGTAAACAAATTACAGCTGGGCAATTGACATGATTATATGCGCAAACCAATGCTAACTATGCTGCAAAGAAAGTTAGAGGCTCAAAAGCATGGGCGGTACGCCAAGGCAAGTAGGCCGAAATCCATCTACATCTACTACTAATCATCCACCTTGAGATATCTATCCAGAACATCTCGCTGGTATTAAGTTGCGAATCCCACCCAAAGTGTAAACTCAAAGCAACAGACAACTGCATTAAAAGAACTTTGCGTAAAGTAAACAATCCTTGCACCCGCAAGTACAAGCACCGTTGTTTTCTCCCTTGTGGCAACAACACATCCCCTAGACTCATGTTTCTGTCACTCAAGCTAGTCATCAGGGGGCATGAACCCACAATCAAGCATAACGCTCCCTCTTGGAGTTACTACCTACTACTTGGCCAAAGAAATAAACAGCAACGGAGAACATGCAAGAATTACTCAAGAACAAAGATATAAAAGAGGTGAATCAAATATATTACTCAAACACAATCTGAACATAGTCTCATAATCCGTCAGATCCCAGCAAACTCAGCAAAGCAACAGCAGATAGATTACATATGTGCCTCGATCATGTAGGGCAGCTCACGGGGTCTAAACCATGAAGAGCAAAGAGGGGAGGAGAACATCACATAGCTACTGATCATGGACCCATGGTCCAAGGTGGACTACTCACAACTCATCCGGGAAGCGTCCATGGTGGTGGAGAAGCTCCCGGTGGTGGTTCTCCCCTCCGGCAGGGAGCCGGGAAGAGTTCTCCTGATGCTCCCGATCTTGGAAGCGCTGCGGCGGTGGAACAGAGGCGAGATCGCGAAAAAGGGTTCTGTCCTCGAGGGTTTCGGGACGAGAGGGATATATATGCGAAGAGGGGCAGCGAGAGGCGGAGCAGGGGCCCCTAGGGCCCCCTGGCGCGGCCAGGGGTGGGGCCGCGCCAGCTGGCCGCCTGGGCCTCCCCTGGCTCCCCTCTGGTCCATCTTTGGTTCTTCGCGAAGCTTCCTGTACGCTGATTTTTCCTATATTTTTCCTATAATTTTTGGAGCACTTTTAATATGGGGGAAACCTGAAATAGAAAAACAGCAGAAAATAGGAACTGGCACTGTGGTGCACTGAGTTAATAGGTTAGTCCAAATATGATCAAAAGTGCATGGAAGTGCATCAGTATCATAGCAATATCACACAAAAGAAGCATGGAGCAAGCAGAAATTATAGATACGTTTTGGACGTATCAACATCCCCAAGCTTAATTCCTGCTCGTCCTCGAGTAGGTAAATGATAACAAGCATAATTTCTGTGGTGAAATGCTATCAACCATATAAGAACTTTTAAGTAAAGCAATCAAGGCATGTAATTCAATTCAAGTCATAACAAGCAAGAGTCTATATTAGCATTGTAACAAGCAACATAAGAACATAAAGGTGCAAGAGCTCTCGCTGTCCGTGACTCGAATGTCTCCAAATGGTGTTTGCGTGCAAGAAAGGGAATAGGGATATACGAGAGAGTAAAACATAGTTTTTGTATTGTTGAGAACTTAATCTACTAAAGTTTCACACTTGGTCTTCTTTGGAATCTTATCTTGACTCATCCCCAGACCACTAGCCAGGTACAAGTCAAAATGATCCACTCCCTTTCGATATTTTGAGCACTCATGCAATGAATGAGCGTAAGCAAGAAAGTTGACACTTAGGATGGCAAAGAGAGAAAAATGATGAAGGGGGAAGACAAAAAAGGTGTGAAAGGCTCACATCAATGAGGACAATCATAGGCGAGAGAAAGCCAAATGATAGATATGTTGTGACGAGTAGGGATTGCCATGCAACGGATGCACATATGAGCTAAGGTAAGCTCTCCAATGGAACTAGTGGGGGTGCATCCAACTTGCTCGCTCAAGAAGACCTAGAGCTCTTTTGAGGAGGCTCATCATTGGAATATACAAGCCAAGTTCTATAGTGTGAAGGTCCCCACATAGCTATATGCATGAATGATAATCTCTATGGAGTACAAGGTATAAGATGGAGTACGAGTGTGGATCTCTCAAAAGGAATAGTAGTGTGCCCCCTTCTCTCTTTTTATTTCTTTTTCTCTTTTTTCTATTTTTTTATTTTTTTGTGGCCTCAATGGCTCTTTCTATTTAACTCTCATTTGTCCTCTTTGGGATCTTTTGATTTTGTCCTCTTTGGGATCTTTTCCTCACTTTAGGGGCAACACTCTATATATTACAAGAAGTATAGAAGATCTTTCGCACTTTACAAAAGTACTCAACATAAAGAAGATGAACTATCATGATGTATGCAAATGTATGCCTCTGCCGGTGTAGCAGGATATGCAATGATACTAGCGCGTCATGTAGCAATGATTAGGGCAAGGCCCAACTAGTATGCGGCTCATCGATCAAGCAAAAGCATGTATGACATGAAGATCAAGTCATGAGAAGATGGATGTTGCATGGCAATGTATCTCGGAAAGGCTATGGAAATGCCTTGATAGGTAGGTATGGTGGCTGTTTTGAGGAAGGATATAATGAGGCTTATGATGACAGAGCGTATCGTGCCAAGGATTTGGATGCACCGGCGAAGTATGCGCCAACTCTCGAGGTGAGAAAGGGCAATGCACGGTACCGAAGAGGCTAGAAAAATATGGCTAGGTGGAAGTGTCAACTTTCGAATACTCACATTAGTCCGAAGAACTCATGCACTTATTATCGGTAACTCTCAATCTAATTAGGAGGTTCACAAAGAGACAAGTACCCCGAGGAGGAGTGTATGGGGGTTTGGTTATCCTTGCGCATCCTCGACTCATGGTACGTGAGTGTACTCTAATATTCGATCCCTCCAAAGATTAGTGATCCATCTAGTAGCTAAAGTTCTCAACTATTTTGTAGGTTTTCGAAAATAAACACGGATTGCCCAAAATACGACATCTATCACTAATAGGCTAAAGCTCTTGACACCAAAAGTTCAGACATTACTCATGGCAATACCTCAAAACTATTGCAAGTTACTACTAAAATTAAATAGCAACCTCAATTACCTACTTTAAGTTAAGACACACAACTCTGTGCAACAGGCAAACTCTCTTAACAAGATAAACATGAAAACTCAAGAGAGTTCAGCAACCAACTAAACAAAAGCTCTTTAAAAAGAAAAGCATGAAAACTAAGAGCTAAACATGACATCAGCTATGGAAAGACAAAGAACACACACAGCAAAGATAAGCATGAAAATCCTATGTTGCGTTCTAGGTTGAAGTGGAGCGTCTTTCTCTCCCACACAAAGAAAACTGGGTTCTAACTTGTTATGAACAGCAAGCAAAGCTAAAGAAAACAAAAAAAGGAAACTAAGAGCAAGACGCTCCAAGCATAGCACATAACGCATGAAGTGATAAAATTATAGTGGAACGAAAGACAAACTGATAATTGTTGATGGAGAAGGGGATGCATGGGGGCATCCCCAAGCTTAGACGCTTGAGTCTTCTTGAATATTTCTTGGGGGTGCACGGGGGCATCCCCAAGCTTGAGCGTTTGACCCTCCTGAATCTTCTTTTATCATCTTCCCTCGCACACTTGAAAACTCCCTTCATACATAACTCATCATAATCTGATTAGCGAGGTTAGTGCCCACAATAAAATAATTTTTCCCTACTGGAAATATAGATAATCTTGAAGAGCTACTGTTTCTCAAGATTGCCAAAAGGTTTTTGCAAAGAAAAAGCAAGCTCAAGGTTTGCAAAACGAAGAAAAGGCAAAACAGGACAGAATCTGTGAAAAACAGACCAGCAGGTAGTAAATAATTTTTTCGGGGCACTTCTACAACTCAAATCAAAAAACTCAGAACAGACGCTCGAAAGCCAATTGTATAGAGCACGCTGTCAAAAAAATTCAGATCAAAAAGATGATCTCGTGATTTTATCCGATTTTTTCTGTCCAAGGACAGAATCTGTTTTCTGGACAGCACGTCACAACTTTTGAACTTTCTTGCAATCGGAGGCTAAACTTGGCACAAAGCTGAAAAGAAAAGATACAATGATGATGCTACTGTAGTAAAAAACATCAAGACACAACAAAAGCAAAATAAAACCTAATTCGTTGTGGGCTGCCTCCCAAAAGCGCTTTCTTTTATGCCTTTAAGCTAGGCATGATGCAAAAAGAGAAGATCAAGTTTTATCAAGAGTAAGAGAATAGCTAGCCCGTGTAACGGACTCAAAAGGCAACTTAATCTTCTTTCTAGGAAAGTGTTCCATCCGTTTCTTGAGAGGGAATTGGAATTTTATATTCCCCTCTTTTATGTCAATGATAGCACCAACGGTGCGAAGAAAAGGACGTCCCAAAATAATTGGACATGAAGGTTCACATTCAATATCCATAATAGTAAAATCAACGGGAACATAATTGTCATTGACAATGATAAGAACATCGTCGATCTTCCCCAAAGGTTTCTTTACGGAAGAATCAACAAGACGAACACCAAAAGAACAAGGATCAAAAGGTTTCAATTCAAACATATCATACATTCTTTTGGGCATAACGGAGGTACTAGCTCCAACATCACATAAAGCATAGCAAGAGAAGTTATTCAACTTAATTTTAATCATAGGATCCCAACTATCTTCTATCTTTCTAGGTATGGAGGCTTCTACCCTAAGCTTCTCCTCCCTAGCTTTGATAAGAGCATTAGTGATATGCTCCGTGAAGGCAAGATTAAGTGTGCTAGTGTGGGGATCTCTAGACATCTTGTGAAGGAAACCAATAACTTCAGAAAGGGTGCAATTATCAAAATCAAGGTCACTACTATCAAGTAAAGTGGTAGTGGTGTCCTTTAGGCTCACTTGTTTAGTAGCTTCTATGGTCATAGGAGTTTCTTCTTCTACGGTTGAGGTCATAGCATTACCATTAATAGGTCCAATGGGACTAGGAGTGCATTGGGTGCTAAGAGTTTGGATATCCTCAACAACTTGAATAGTAGCAACAGTGTGGTGGGTAGGAAGGCTCTTAATTCTATCTTCTTCCTCCTTTTCTCTAGCCCATCTCTTTTTAAGTTTAGCCATCATCCTAATGTTTTCATTAATTTGCACTTGAATAGCATTCATAGGAGTGGTCTTCCTCTCCTCAAGAGGAGAAGTTCTAATTTTAAGCAACTCTACCTCATGGGCTAAATTGTCTACCTTCAAAGAGAGATTATCTAGTTTGTCTAGTTTTTCTTCTACACTCTTATTGAAGGCATTTTGGGTAGTGATGTAGTCTTTAAGCATAATCTCTAGTTCAGAAGTGGAGTTCTTGGTGCTAGGATAAGCATTGTTATTGAAATTGTTTCTAGAGATAAAGTTCACATCTACTTGATCTTGAGCAATCAAAGAATTTAAAGGAACATCATGAGGATCAATAGAAGATTGCTTGGAAAGTAGAGATATGATCAAGTCAACTTTTTCATTTAGGGAGGAAATCTCCTCGACAGAGTTTACCTTCCTACCTGTTGGAGCACGTTCGGTGTGCCATTGGGAATAATTGGTCATCATATCGTCGAGAAGCTTCGTGGCAGCACCAAGTGTAGTTGACATCAAGGTTCCTCCCGCGGCCGAATCTAACAAGTTCCGCGAGGTAAAGTTCAAGCCTGCATAAAAAGTTTGGATTACCATCCAAGTAGTCAAACCATGAGTAGGGCAGTTCTTGACAAGAGATTTCATGCGTTCCCAAGCTTGGGCAACGTGTTCATTATCCAATTGTTCAAAATTCATTATGTTACTCCTTAATTGGATAATTTTAGCAGGGGGATAGTACTTCCCAATAAAGGCATCCTTCCACTTGTCCCAAGAATCTATACTATTCCTAGGCAAGGATTGAAACCAGATTTTAGCTCCTCCTCTCAAGGAGAAAGGAAAAAGCTTAAGCTTAACAATATCACCATCTACTTCTTTGTACTTTTGCATATCACAGAGCTCGACAAAATTATTTAAGTGCAAAGCAGCATCATCTCCAGCACCGGAGAATTGATCTTTCATAACTAGGTTCAGCAGAGCAGGTTTAATCTCATAAGAAGGTGCTGAAGTGGTAGGTCTAGCAATAGGCGTGCAGATAAAGTCATTGTTGTTATGACTAGTGAAGTCACACAACTTGGTGTTCTCGGTGGAACCCATAGCAGCAGCAAGCAAGATAACTATTTTTGTGATTTTTGGTAAGGGACACTAAAGCAAAAACTGAAAGGTAAACTAACAAGACTAAAAAGCAAAGATAAAAGATAGCGTGCAACTCCCCTATCTTGAAGAGTGGAGTCCCCGGCAACGGCGCCAGAAACTTGCTTGATGGCTTCTCGCCCCTCGTTGGTTACCTCAAGTGGAAGGTTGAGATGTAGCATAGCGGCAAATTTCCCTTGGCAAAGGTACCAAGGATCGAATCCCGTGAGACTCCGAGGGTCGACAAGTAGGTGTCAACGGCGCCAGAAACTTAGCGGTTGACGGGACCTGCACACAGATACAGATAACTTTGCTCCCAACGAGTACAGAGAGGTTGTCAATCCCTCCGGCCTTGTTGTTTAGAAAGGATCAAACCCAAGAGATAATAATGATAGCTATGACTGCAACTAGGAATTAAAAACAGGAAGTAAATAGAAGGTGTGATCAGCTGTGGTAATATGGACCGGGGTCCCATGATGTTCACTAGTGATGTCTCTCTCCCAAAAGATGATAAAACAGCAAAGCGAGGTAAACAAATTACAGCTGGGCAATTGACATGATTATGTGCGCAAACCAATGCTAACTATGCTGCAAAGAAAGGTAGAGGCTCAAAAGCATGGGCGGTACGCCAAGGCAAGTAGACCGAAATCCATCTGCATCTACTACTAATCATCCACCTTGAGATATCTATCCAGAACATCTCGCTGGTATTAAGTTGCGAATCCCACCCAAAGTGGAAACTCAAAGCAACAGACAACTGCATTAAAAGAACTTTGCGTAAAGTAAACAATCCTTGCACCCGCAAGTACAAGCACCCTTGTTTTCTCCCTTGTGGCAACAGCACATCCCCTAGACTCATGTTTCTGTCACTCAAGCTAGTCATCAGGGGGCATGAACCCACAATCAAGCATAACGCTCCCTCTTGGAGTTACTACCTACTACTTGGCCAAAGCAATAAACAACAACGGAGAACATGCAAGAATTACTCAAGAACAAAGATATAAAAGAGGTGAATCAAATATATTACTCAAACACAATCTGAACATAGTCTCATAATCCATCAGATCCCAGCAAACTCAGCAAAGCAACAGCAGAAAGATTACATATGTGCCTCGATCATGTAGGGCAGCTCACGAGGTCTAAACCATGTAGAGCAAAGAGGGGAGGAGAACATCACATAGCTACTGATCATGGACCCATGGTCCAAGGTGGACTACTCACGACTCATCCGGGAAGCATCCATGGTGGTGGAGAAGCTCCCGGTGGTGGTTCTCCCCTCCGGCAGGGTGCCGGGAAGAGTTCTCCGGATGCTCCCGATCTTGGAAGCGCTGCGGCGGCGGAACAGAGGCGAGATCGCGAAAAAGGGTTCTGTCCTCGAGGGTTTCGGGACGAGAGGGATATATATGCGAAGGGGGGCAGCTAGAGGCGGAGCAGGGGCCCCAGGCGCCCCCTGGCGCGGCCAGGGGTGGGGCCGTGCCAGGTTGCCGCCTGAGCCTCCCCTGGCTCCCCTCTGGGCCATCTTTGGTTCTTCGCGAAGCTTCCTGTACGCTGATATTTCCTATATTTTTCCTGGAATTTTTGGAGCACTTTTAATATGGGGGAAACCTGAAATAGAAAAACAACAGAAAACAGGATAATTCGTAACAAAAGACAGATTATTCTATCAAGAACTCCGTTCCAGAATATCTTTGCATAACTTTGTACCAAAATGCCCCGGTTACTTCTGGCAAATGATGAAGTCATGGAATTCTTCAATACTTTGACCCCCGACTGCTCGGCGATCCACAACCCTAGACCCCCGACTGCTAGGCAACCTCTCGACCCCTCGACCTTCGGCCTCTCGGTCCCTCGACGACCCTCGACCCCGGCCCCCCTTAATGTCGAAGTTATCGGGGAGGGTGTATATCGACATAGACATATCCGATAAAAAAAAGAGGAAGAAGAAGAAAAAAGGAACCGCTAGAGGAGAAGATCGAAGAAAAAAAAAGAAAAAAAAAGGAGAAGAAGAAAGGAATAGAGGAGAAGAAGAGAAAATTTCTCTTCTTCTCCTCCATTCCTTTCTTCTTCTCCTCTTTTTTTCTTTTTTTTCTTCTTCTTATTTATTTCTCCTCTTCTTCCTCTCCTCTTCTTCTTTCTTTCCTCTTTCTTATTTTCTTCTTTCCTATCCTTCTTTTTCTAAATTGTAACTTTTGCATATATAAAACTTTCTATATATATTTAGCATATATAAACAAAAAACTATATAGCCACATACACATATATATACATCACATACACACATCACATATATACAGCAACTTCCTAAGAAAAAATATATTTATATACACATACATATATATTTAACATATATATTTAGCAAATTCCTAAGAAAAAAAAAATATACACATACATATAAATACAGCAACTATATATACAGCAACTATATATACTGCAATTTATATAAACATAAAAAAATATACACATATATACATATATACACAGCAACTATATATATATATACAGCAATATTAAACATAAAAAAAAGGGAGCCCCTCACATCGCGCGGCGGGGCTGGGCGGCGCGACGGCGGCGGGGCGGGGCGGCGACGAGGCGGCGTCGGGGCACGGCGGCGCGACGGCGGCGGGGCGGGGCGCGCGGCGCGACGGCGACGGGCCGGCCCGGGCGCGGCGACGGCGCGGGGCGGGGCGGAACGGGGTCGCGGGGCGGCGTCGGGGGCGACGGCGACGGCGACGGGGCGACGGGGGCGACGGCGACAGCGACGGGGCGACGGGGGCGGGGAAGGAGAGGGAGGCGTCGGGGGCGGGGAAAAGGAGAGGAAGAAGGAAACTGCCCAAAATTTCGCAAGTCCTGGTTATATAGGAGCTGTATTAGTCCCGGTTGGTGGCTGAAACCGGGACTAATACCCCCCTTTAGTCCCGGTTGCTGCCACCAACCGGGACTAAAGGTCCCTTTTCAGCAGCCCAAAGGGCGGGAAGGAGGGGCCTTTAGTCCCGGTTGGTGGCAGCAACCGGGACTAAAGGCGGGTATTAAACCGGGACTAATGCCACCCTTTAGTCCCGGTTGCTGCCACCAACCGGGACTAAAGGCCTTGCTGCGGTGTGGTGGGAAGTTTAGTCCCACCTCGCTAGTTGAGAGAGGCCTGCACCAGTTTATAAGCCCCGCTGCCTCTCTCCTCTCGAACTCCTCTAAACTGCAGGCTATGGGCCTAAACTGACACTGCTTTGCCTGTGGGCTTGCTGGGCTTACTACGGGCCTGAATCCTGGCCCATGGTTGGGTTTCTAGTCGTATTCAAGCCGTGTGGGCCCAGTAGGTGGCATTTTTTTTATTTTTTTCTTTGTTGCTTTATTTTTTAGTTTTGTTTCTACTTTCAACAAAATACTTACTGTTGCTATTTTTATTTATTTGTTTTCTTTGTTGCTTTATTTATTTGATTTTGTTTCTACTTAAAAAAATACTTATTGTTGCTATTTTTTTTCAAGTTTTTTTGTTTTGTTTTCTGCATTATTTATTTTCTTTTGTTTTTTGCTTTATTTTTTAATTCTTTCTGGTAAAACCAATTACAAACTTTCTGTTAGTGCAAGTAGTATTCAAATTTGAATAGTTTAAATTTGAAATTATTTGTTTTCTTTGTTGCTTTATTTATTTTATTTTGTTTCTACTTACAATGAAATACTTATTGTTGCTATTTTTTATTTTTTTGCAAGTTTTTTTTGTTTTCTGCATTATTTATTTTCTTTTGTTTTTTGTTTTATTTTTTAATTCTTTCTGGTAAAACCAATTACAAACTTTCTGTTAGTGCAAATTTGAATAGTACAAACGGACAATGGTATCATACTCGTTTGTTACAAAGTTGGCATGGTATCATCATAATAGTTGCGGAAAAAACTCTTCACTTTTTCTTCGCTTGTGTCATTTGCTTATTGCGCCGTAACCATGGATAATCTTCATCGTTTATCAGGATGCTTGGGTCAGCCTTGACTTTGAAGGGAGGAATTTCATGAACTTTTCATAATCTTCAGACATGTCTGTCTTGCCCTCCACTCCCAGGATGTCCCTTTTTCCTGAAAGAACTATGTGGCGCTTTGGCTCATCGTATGATGTATTCGCTTCCTTATCTTTTCTTTTTCTCGGTCTGGTAGACATGTCCTTCACATAGATAACATGTGCCACATCATTGGATAGGACGAACGGTTCGTCAGTGTATCCAAGATTTTTCAGATCCACTGTTGTCATTCCGTACTGTGGGTCTACCTGTACCCCGCCTCCTGACAGATTGACCCATTTACACTTAAACAAAGGGACCTTAAAATCATGTCCGTAGTCAAGTTCCCATATGTCCACTATGTAACCATAATATGTGTCCTTTCCCCTCTCGGTTGTTGCATCAAAGCGGACACCGCTGTTTTGGTTGGTGCTCTTTTGATCTTGGACAATCGTGTAAAATATATTCCCATTTATCTCGTATCCTTTGTAAATCAATACAGTCGAAGATGGTCCCCTGGACAACAAGTACAACTCATCACAAACAGTGTTGTCACCTCTGAGACGTGTTTCCAAACAACTGCTGAAAGTCCTGATGAGTTCACGTGTAATCCAGTCGTCGCACTGCTCCGGGTGTTTGGAGCGCAGACTGTTCTTGTGTTCATCGACATACGGGGTCACCAATGTAGAGTTCTGTAGAACTGTGTAGTGTGCTTGAGACCAAGAATATCCGTCCCTGCATATTATTGAGTCCCTTCCAAGCGTGCCTTTTCCAGTTAGTCTCCCCTCGTACCGCGATTTAGGGAGACCTATCTTATTAAGGCCAGGAATGAAGTCAACACAAAACCCGATGACATCCTCTGTTTGATGGCCCATGGAGATGCTTCCTTCTGGCCTTGCGCGGTTACGGACATATTTCTTTAGGACTCCCATGAACCTCTCAAAGGGGAACATATTGTGTAGAAATACGGGCCCCAGAATGACAATCTCGTCGACTAGATGAACTAGGACGTGTGTCATGATATTGAAGAAGGATGGTGGGAACACAAGCTCGAAACTGACAAGACATTGCGCCACATCACTCCTTAGCCTTGGTATGATTTCTGGATCGATCACCTTCTGAGAGATTGCATTGAGGAATGCACATAGCTTCACAATGGCTAATCGGACGTTTTCCGGTAGAAGCCCCCTCAATGCAACCGGAAGCAGTTGCGTCATAATCACATGGCAGTCATGAGACTTTAGGTTCTGGAACTTTTTCTCTGCCATATTTATTATTCTCTTTATATTCGAGGAGAAGCCAGTCGGGACCTTCATACTGAGAAGGCATTCAAAGAAGATTTCTTTCTCTTCTTTCGTAAGAGCATAGCTGGCAGGACCTTCATACTGCTTCGGAGGGATGCCGTCTTTTTCGTGCAAACGTTGCAGGTCCTCCCGTGCCTCAGCTGTATCTTTTGTCTTTCCATACACGCCCAAGAAGCCTAGCAGGTTCACGCAAAGGTTCTTCGTCACGTGCATCACGTCGATTGAAGAGCGGACCTCTAGGTCTTTCCAGTAGGGTAGGTCCCAAAATATAGATTTCTTCTTCCACATGGGTGCGTGTCCCTCATCGTCATTCGGAACAGCTAGTGCGCCGGGGCCCTTTCCAAAGATTACGTGTAAATCATTGACCATAGAAAGTACGTGATCACAGGTACGCATGGCGGGCTTCTTCCGGTGATCTGCCTCGCCTTTGAAATGCTTGCCTTTCTTTCGACATTGATGGTTGGTCGGAAGAAATCGACGATGGCCCAGGTACACATTCTTCCTGCACTTGTCCAGGTATATACTTTCAGTGTCATCTAAACAGTGTGTGCATGCGTGGTATCCTTTGTTTGTCTGTCCTGAAAGGTTACTGAGAGCGGGCCAATCGTTGATGGTCACGAACAGCAACGCCTTTAGGTCAAATTCCTCCTGTTTGTGCTCATCCCACGCACGTACACCGTTTCCATTCCACAGCTGTAAAAGTTCTTCAACTAATGGCCTTAGGTACACATCAATGTCATTGTCGGGTTGCTTAGGGCCTTGGATGAGAACTGGCATCATAATGAACTTCCGCTTCATGCACATCCAAGGAGGAAGGTTATACATACATAGAGTCACGGGCCAGGTGCTGTGATTGCTGCTCTGCTCCCCGAAAGGATTAATGCCATCCGCGCTTAAAGCAAACCATACGTTCCTTGCGTCCTTTGCAAACTCCTCCCAGTACTTTCTCTCGATTTTTCTCCATTGCGACTCGTCAGCGGGTGCTCTCAACTTCCCGTCTTTCTTACGGTCCTCACTGTGCCATCGCATCAACTTGGCATGCTCTCTGTTTCTAAACAAACGTTTCAACCGTGGTACTATAGGAGCATACCACATCACCTTCGCAGGAACCCTCTTCCTGGCGGGCTCGCCATCAACATCACCAGGGTCATCTCGTCTGATCTTATACCGCAATGCACCGCATACCGGGCATGCGTTCAGATCGTTGTATGCACCGCGGTAGAGGATGCAGTCATTAGGGCATGCATGTATCTTCTGCACCTCCAATCCTAGAGGGCATACGACCTTCTTTGCTGCGTATGTACTATCGGGCAATTCGTTATCCTTCGGAAGCTTCTTCTTCAATATTTTCAGTAGCTTCTCAAATCCTTTGTCAGCCACAGCATTCTCTGCCTTCCACTGCAGCAATTCCAGTACGGTACCGAGCTTTGTGTTGCCATCTTCGCAATTGGGGTACAACCCTTTTTTGTGATCCTCTAACATGCGATCGAACTTCAGCTTCTCCTTTTGACTTTCGCATTGTGTCCTTGCATCGACAATGACCCGGCGAAGATCATCATTTGGTTCCTCTTGATCTTCAGCAGCTTCACCCGTTGCAGCATCATTGGGCACATCGTCTGGTTCCTCTTGATCTTCACCAGCTCCCCCCATTGCAGCATCACCGTATTCCGGGGGCACATAGTTGTCATCGTACTCTTCTTCTTCGCCGTCTTCCATCATAACCCCTATTTCTCCGTGCCTCGTCCAAACATTATAGTGTGGCATGAAACCCTTGTAAAGCAGGTGGGAGTGAAGGATTTTCCGGTTAGAGTAAGACATCGTATTCACACATTTAGTGCATGGACAACACATAAAACCATTCTGCTTGTTTGCCTCAGCCGCATTTAGACAAATATCTATCTAAAGCAATAATAAAAGTAAGAAAAGCATGGACATAACAAGAGGCTCACCACAGTGGTGCCGGTGACGAGATCGGCGGTGGCGATCGACGGCGGCGAAGACGGGGACGGGACGTGACGGACCGCTAAATCTAGACAAATCTCGGAGAAAATAGAGCTTCAAGAGGAGAAAAGCTTAACTAGTGTGGCTCGGGCATTCCACCGAACACGTTGTGTGCATAGGAGGTGAGCTAGAGCACCACTAACCCCTCTCCCCCTCGGCCAGAAAAAAAAACAGAGCAGTGAGCTCTGCTCTTGAGTGAGGGGGTTTATATAGGTAACTCACTGGTCCCGGTTGGTGCTACAAACCGGGACTAAAGGGGTGCCTTTGGTCCCGGTTCATAAAACCAACCGGGACCAATAGTGGTGGGCCAGGAGCAAGAGCCATTGGTCCCGGTTTTTAGCTCCAACCGGGACCAATAGGTCCAGACGAACCGGGACCAATGGCCCACGTGGCCCGGCCGGCCCCCTGGGCTAACGAACCGGGTCCAGTACCCCCATTGGTCCCGGTTCTAGATTGAACCGGGGCTAATGGGCTGGACCAATGCCCTGTTTTCTACTAGTGCTGTACAAAGGTCCAAGGAGATAGATCGCATTTGATTTCTCGTTTTTCATAGATCTCAACTTGAGGACATCCATACCGGGACAACATAGAAAATAGATGATGGACTCCTCTTTAATGCATAAGCATGTTCTCATAAGAGATTGAGGATCAACGTCCAAGCTAAAACTTCCACCATGATACATGGCTTTGGTTGGCGGCCCAATGTTCTTCTCTAACAATATGCATAGTCATTCAACCCACGGCAAATCACCCTTACTTCAGACAAGACGAACATGCATAGCAACTCACATGATATTCAACAAAAGTGTGACAGTTGATGGCGTCCCCAGAAACATGGTTACCGCTCAGCAAACAACTCATAAGAAATAAGATACATGGGCAACATATTCTTTACCACAATAGTTTTTAGGCTACTTTCCCATGAGCTATGTATTGCATGGTTAGTTTGCTTAGTACAGGTGGAGGTGAGCAAAAGACTGGGAGCGACCAACTAAGAGAGCAATGACGGTCATAATCATGCAGAGCGACAAAGCAATATTGAATCAGGCATGGAAGTTATATCGCTACTCAGAAATAAAAGATCATCAAGGCTTGACAGACTTTCTTTACAGTCTTAAATATGCGTGAGCATACGCCAAGTCAATCAAAATAAATTCTTGAAGGAAGATATTACTAAACCATACCATATCATAGGCAAACAAACCAAGTTGGTACTCCAATAACACATTGGGAACCCCCCAGCTAATTGAGATTAACCATAAGAAAACCTGAACTACTAAGCACCATCATGGAAGTAGCATCTTTATCATAGACACATTAACCAATGCAACGGAAGCAAACTCTCTTAATAAGGTGAGCATGGTAATTAAAGAGAGTTCAAGCAACCAACTAAACAAAAGCTCTTTGAAAAGATAAGCATGAATACTGAGAGCAGAGCACGATAGTAGCTATTAAAAGACAGAGAACACACACAGCATAGATAGACATGAAAATTCTATGTTATGTTCTAGGTAGAAGTGGAGCGTGTTTCTCTCCCACATAAAGGAATGCTGAGTTCCGACTCGTTATGAAAAACTAAAAAGAAAACTAAAAGCAAGACGCTCCAAGCATAACACATAACACATGAAGTGATTAAAATATAGTGGAACGAAAGACGAACTGATAATGTTGATGGAGAAGGGGATGCACGGGGGCATCCCCAAGCTTAGATGCTTGAGTCTCCTTGAATATTTCTTGGGGGTGCACGGGGGCATCCCCAAGCTTGAGCGCTTGACACTCCTGAATCTTTTTTATCATCTTCCCTCGCACACTTGAAAACTCCCTTCATACATAACTCATCATAATCTGATTAGCGAGGTTAGTACCCTTAATAAAATAATTATACCTTGCTGGAAATAAGGATATTCTTGAAGTTCTACTGTTTCTCAAGATTGCCAAAAGGTTTTTGCAAAGAAAAAGCAAGTTCTTGATTTGCAAAGTGAAGGAAAGGCAAAACAGGACAGAATCTGTGAAAAACAGAACAGCAGGTAGTAATTGATCTGTTCGGGATACTTCTGCAACTCAAATCAAAAAACTCAGAACAGAAGCACGAAAGACAATTATATAGAGAACGCTGTCGATAAAATTCAGACCAAAAAGATGATCTGGTGATTTTATACGAATTTTTCTATCCAAGGACAGAATCTGTTTTCTGGACAGCACCTCACAACTTTTGAACTTTCTAGCAATCGGAGGCTATACTTGGCACAAATATGAAAAGCAAAGATACAATGATGATGCTACAGTAGTAAACAACATCAAGACACAACAAAAGCAAAAAATTTAGTCATGTGGGCTGCCTCCCAAAAGCGCTTTCTTTTATGCCTTTAAGCTAGGCATAATGCATAGATCAAGTTTTATCAAGAGTAAAAGAATAACTAGCCCGTACAACGGACTCAAAAGGTAACTTGATCTTCTTACGAGGGAAGTGTTCTGTCGGTGTACTAAGATAGGGGTACCTTAGTACCCCAACTTGTGCACGGGCAGTAGCAGCTTCCCGCGGCAGGGTTTACCACGTGCTTGCCGGAAACCTTTCTGGTCCCTATGAAGCCATACAAGAACAAAGTATACAAGTCAGAAGATCAAGGCCCCGGCAAGAGGAGCTTGCCGGGAAGGCCGCACCAGGCTCGAGACTATCACTTTAGCACAAGGCCCTGGCAAGTGGAGCTTGCCAGGAAGACCAAGGAATACATATCTCAAGAGACGCCTCGGCGCATCATGCGCCCCGGCAGGACCCGGGGAGCGACAAGCTTCCGGGCCCGGCAAGATCATGGCCCCGGCAAGGTGCTTGCCGGGGAAAACTATGCTGTGTGCCCACGCTCCAGCTCATCTGCCCACGCGTCGCCCTGGGGCCCTTCCAGGGACGCGTGGCGGATGGCTGTGCAGCCTGGGGCATACGGTGGCAAGCCACGGTGACGAGGCTACCGCCGTGGCGAACGGAGACGCATGGACGGGCGCTTTTGGGGTCGACGGCGACGGGCATTTAATGCCCTTGTCCCCCACTGTCAAGGTTAGGTGAAGACCACTGTTCATCCACTGTTCATGCACTATTCACCCACTGTTACAACTACCACCAAATTTACCCTTTTACCCTCCTCTACGTTGACACCTGTCGGTGACCCCTTGAGCTATAAAAGGAGGCCCATGCACAACGTAGAAAGGGTTCGGAATCTAGACAACTCTCTCGCTCGGTGTAGCTAGCATTGTAGCTCTTCAAGCTCCCGAGCTCAAGAACTCAATACAACCTAAGGCAGGAGTAGGGTTTTACGCGTCCGCGCGGCCCGAACCTGGGTAAACTGCCCGCGTGTGCTCCTCGATCTGCTCTCCGTGCTCCCTCCGCTCCCTTACCGCAACGTAGAAGGGGCTCCGGTCCCATAGGTGCTCGTGGGAGGACAGTTTCCCCCGACATCTTTGGCGCGCCAGGTAGGGGCCGTCGAGGTTGTGCGAACCTGATCCGGCGCTCACGCGGGCGCATTCTTCATCAACCTCTCCAGCTTCGTCAACTTCGTCAGCTACAACAACATGCCTCCGAAGAAGAAGGCTTCGGAGGTTGCAGGCCCATCTGCGTCGATCCCACCGCCACCGGACCCAGCGGTTGGTGGAGGAGACGCCGGCGGAAGGGTGGTCGCCGGTGAGGAAACTCACGGCGCCACCAAATCCAAGGACAAGACGGACGACCGGGCGAACTCCAAGGCCTCGGCGTCCGTACACGCCTCACGTCCCTCTCAGGAGGTGCCGGGCCAGTAGCGCCGTGGTACAGGAGGTACCATATGCTTGCTGGGTCAAGGACACACCGGAGGATCGCGGGATGCTCAAGGCCAGTACGCTGGTACGAGCAAGGCACGGTCGCCGGGGCGAGAAACTGCTCCTTCTAACCCTGTTAGAAGTCCGAGCATATCTCGCTCCTCGCACCGCTCGCCACCGCTCCCCTCCTCTCCAGCAGAAGCTCTAGCAAGAGCACAGCTGCTCCTCGACTTCCCTCCAGCGGCAGACAAAGCCGAAGACTGGAGGGCGACGATCCAGAGCCTCATCGCCTTCGCCAACAACGACACGCCGCAGCAGCCGGCGACGTCGCGGCCGCGGCAAGTCGATCAGACGAAGGTTGATGGCGACAAGACCGCCGGGGGTGCAACCACCGTGCGCTCCCCGCCGCGGAAGCAGAAGACGCCACCCCGCCGGATCAACGTCGACGATGACTCCACGGCATCGTCGGATCCGCGGGCTCGTCGGGACCAGCGCCAAGTCCTCGACGACCGGCGACAAGAAGACGCTCGGACGCGCATCGAGCGCCGACGAGAAGCCCGACGACAGTCGGATCAGCGCGCTGGGACCGATGTCGACACGCACGCGCCCGGTGAACCAGGCGACTTGCCGTACGCGGCAGGTTGCCCTGCGTTCACCCGTGAGCTGCGGCGCATCCAGTGGCCCAGCATGAAAAACTTCAAGCCCGACGTACCCGAGAAGTACGACGGGAAGACACACCCCTCGGAGTTCCTCAGCATCTACACCATCGCGGTGCAGGCTGCCGGGGGACGCGACGAGAAGATACTCGCCAACTACTTCCCGCTAGTGCTTAAGCCGAACGTCCATTCTTGGCTTATGGACTTGCCGGAGAACTCCATTTCTTCGTGGGCAGATCTGTGCCACCAGTTTGTTGGCGCCTTCACGGGCGGCCACAAACCCCACGGCCAAGAGAGCGATCTCCACATCCTAGCCCAGAAGGAGGGAGAATCCCTGCGCAAGTACATCCAGAGGTTCAGCCGCGTGCAACACAACATCCCCGATGTCCACCCTGCCGCGGTTATCAGCGCGTTCCACCAGAACGTGCGTAACCGCCGCATGAGGGAAGAGATGGCCATGACCAAGATTCGGGATGTCAGCGAGCTCTACGCTCTGGCTGACAAGTGCGCGCGCACCGAAGAGGGGAGGAGACTCCCCGGAGAGGATACTGGCACAGGAGGAAGCGACAGTGAAGACGCTGCCCAGGCAAAGAAGAGCCGGCGGCGGAACAACAGAAGGAAGAAGAGCAAGGAAGTGCTGGTCGTCGAGCAGTCCGGCAAGGAGGCTCCCGCCAAGAAGGTACAGGCTGGCGGCTCCGGCAAGGAACCTGCCCCTGTAGCGGCAGCCGACAAGCAGGACGGCTCCGACAAGCAATACTGCAAGATCCACCGCACCAAGGGCCACGATCTTCAGAACTGCAAGCGAGTCGAGTACCTCGTAGAACAGCAGAAGGCTGAATACGAGCGTCGCGACAAGGAGAAGGCCCAAGGTGGCGGAGGAGAGCCCAGCAAGAAGCGGCCGTTCAATGGCCGGGGAGGACGCCGCGGCAAGGCCAAGCAGCGGCAAGGTGACAGACCTCCCCGGGGCCGCGACAAGGATGAGGAAGAAGACGACGGCGATGACATGGAAGAAGGAGATAACAGCGAGCAGGAGTTCCAGAAGGCCACAGAAGTGATGTGTGTCGATGGAGGCGCTTCTCTGCACACTTCCCACCGCCAACTCAAGCAGTGGGTGCGGGAAGTGAATGCAGTCGAGCCGCCCATCGAGTCGCGCAGGCTGCTGAAGTGGTCCAGCACGCCCATCATTTTTGACCTTGAGGATCACCCTGACAGCACAACTGCGGTCGGGTGCTTGCCGATGTTGGTCTCGCCAACTATCCGCAACCTCAAGGTCACCAAAATGTTGGTTGACGGCGGGGCCGGCCTGAACTTGATCTCCTCAGCTGTGATCAAGAAACTGCAAATCCCCGACAGCGAGCTCGAAGAAACCGGGTCGTTCCAAGGAATAAACCCGGGGAGGAGCAAGCCGAAGGGGAAGATTACACTGCCCGTGACCTTTGGCGGAGAGCTCAACTTCAGGACGGAGAGGATAACCTTCGACGTTGCCGATATCCCATTGCCATACAATGGGATACTTGGCCGTCCTGCCCTCGCCAAGTTCATGGCAGCTTCCCACTTTGCCTACAATGTACTCAAGATGCCGGGGCCGATAAGCGTCATCTCTGTCCCTGGCGACAAGAAGGACGCGCTTATCTGCGCCGACAAGATCTACCGGGATGCAGCAGCCGCAGCAGAAAGCAACACACTTGCCGCTGAAGCTCCCGGGGGGAAGACCAAGACCAAGTCCGGCAAGAGCTTTGGGGCCCACTCCGGCAAACGCACCTCTTCGGAGTGCTGCGCTGCTGTCGAGGACGCACCATCGAGCTCCACCGGCAAGTGCAAGAAAGGGATGGCCGCTCCACTGGCAACCAAGAAGGTGTCCGCCAAGGAGGACGGCACTGGTGGTACCTTCACCATCAGTGCTACGCTCGACAACAAATAGGAAAGCGCGCTCGTTGCCTTCCTGCGGGCGAATGTCGATGTGTTTGCATGGCAACCATCTGACATCCCCGGCGTTCCCAGGAAGGTAATTGAGCACAAGCTTGCTGTTTATCCTCATGCGCGGCCCGTCAAGCAGAAGGTCAGGAAGCAAGCCGTGGAGCGCCAAGAATTCATCGCCGAAGAGATAAAGAAGTTGGAAGCAGCAGGCCTGGTTAGAGGCGTGATCCATCCTACGTGGTTAGCAAATCCAGTTGTCGTGCGCAAGGCCAATGGGAAGTGGAGACTTTGTATAGACTTCACTGATGTGAATAAAGCATGTCCCAAGGATCCATTTCCCTTGCCGCGTATTGACCAGATTGTTGACTCCACCGCCGGATGCGAGCTGCTTTCCTTCATTGACGCATACTCAGGTTACCACCAGATTTTTATGGCCAAGGAAGATGAAGAGAAGACTGCATTTATTACTCCATGTGGCACATATTGCTTCATACGCATGCCCTTTGGATTGAAGAATGCAGGCTCGACATTTGCAAGGGTGGTGCACACTGCTTTTGAGCCACAGATACACAGAAATGTGGAAGCATACATGGATGATATAGTGGTCAAGAGCAAGAGCAAAGATACGCTGATCCAAGATTTAGAAGAGACTTTTGAGAATCTGCGCAAGGTCCAGCTTAAGTTGAACCCCGAGAAGTGCGTCTTCGGAGTCCCCTCCGGCAAGCTTCTCGGGTTCTTTGTGTCCCAGAGGGGGATTGAAGCCAATCCCGACAAGATAAAAGCCATCGAGCGGATTGAAGCCCCGAGGCGCGTCAAGGACGTAAGGAGGCTTGCGGGTTGTGTGGCTGCCCTCAGCAGGTTCATTTCAAAATCTGCAGAACGCGCCTTGCCTTTCTTTAAAATTTTGAAGAAGGCAGGTCCTATGAAATGGACTCCGGAAGCGGAGGCAGCGCTGCAGGATTTGAAAGGATACCTGTCCTCCACTCCAATACTTGTCGCACCTAGACCACAAGAGAAGTTGCTGCTGTACTTAGCGGCGACCAATCAAGTGGTTAGTGCTGCGTTGGTAGTGGAAAGGGAGGCAGAGGAAGAGCTCACAGCCCCGGCAAGTACTTCCAGCGACAAGCAGGGGGCTTCCCCGACAAGCTCTGGCCCCGACAAGGACAAATCTGCGCAGGAGCAAGGAGAAGTGCGAAAGAAGATGGTGCAGCGCCCAGTGTATTTTGTAAGTTCCCTCTTGCAAGGAGCTAGGTCAAGATACTCTGGGGTGCAGAAGTTGCTGTTCGGCCTCCTCATGGCCTCAAGGAAGCTGCGCCATTACTTCCAAGCACACGAGATAACAGTGGTCACTCGCTTTCCGTTGAAGAGGATATTGCAAAATCCCGAGGCAACAGGCAGGATCGTCGAGTGGGCACTAGAGTTGTCATGCTTTGGTCTTAAGTTTGAGAGTACTTCAACTATACAGAGCAGAGCTTTGGCAGAATTCATAGCAGAATGGACCCCAACGCCAGACGAAGAAGTTCCAGAGACAAGCGTCCCCGTCCAAGAAGCGAGCAGCGAATGGGTGATGTACTTTGATGGTGCTTTCTCGCTGCAAGGCGCCGGTGCCGGCGTGGTACTCATAGCGCCCACCGGAGAGCACCTCAAGTATGTTGTCCAGATGCACTTTCCCAAGGAACAAGCGACAAACAATACTGCTGAGTATGAAGGTCTGCTTGCCGGCCTCAGAATGGCGGCCGAGCTTGGGATCAAGAAGTAGATTGTGCGGTGAGATTCTCAGTTGGTGGTCCGACAAGTGAACAAGAGTTACCAGAGCCCTTTGATGGAAGCTTATGTTGATGAAGTGAGGAAGCTTGAAGAACACTTTGAAGGTCTGCAAATGGAGCACGTCCCAAGAGCTCAGAATGATATTGCAGATGGCTTCTCAAAGTGTGCTGCAATGAAGTTACCTGTGGAACCAGGGACCTTCCTGCTCAAGCTAACTCAGCCATCCGTTACACCATCAGTTGGGCAAAGCAAGAAGAGAAAGTTGATCTCCGGCGACTACTTGCCGGCGGATCTTCCAGAAGCCGCCGCCAAAGTCCCCAAGATCAGCAGCCAAGATGCTCAGGAACAGTTTGCTCCTGCAGATCCAAGGGTCTGTATAGTTGAAGCAAGCGTTCCCGACAAGCCTTGCCCCGGCAGGCTTGCCGGGGGACCATCAGCTCCGGCAGAGCCGCAGGTTCTTGCCGTAGAAGCTGAGGTCCCCGCAGCAGCCCTCATGCCTTTGGTCCTCGTTGTTGAGCCTCAGGCTCCAGCATGGGCACAGCAAATCGTTCGTTTTCTACAAACTGGAGAACTTCCCGACGACCCAGAAGAGATAGAGAAAATAACCAGGCAGTCAAGTATGTACCAGTTCGTTGACAATGAACTGTACAGAGGAAGACTCAATGGTGTCAGGTTGAAGTGCATTTCCAGAGAAGATGGGCAGAAGCTGTTGGCAGAGATACACGGAGGCATATGTGGTCACCACATCGGCGCAAGGGCACTTGCCGGAAAGGCGTTCCGGCAAGGGTTCTTCTGGCCAGAAGCCCTCCAAGATGCAACTGCACAAGTAACCAAGTGTGAAGCGTGCCAGTTCCATGCCAAGCAAATTCACCAGCCAGCTCAAGCTCTCCAGACGATCCCTTTGTCCTGGCCCTTCTCGGTCTGGGGGCTCGACATCCTCGGCCCCTTTCCCCGCGCAGTTGGGGGCTTTGAGTACTTGTACGTAGCAATCGACAAGTTCACAAAGTGGCCAGAAGTGGAACCGGTGAGAAAGGTGACAGCACAGTCAGCAGTCAGGTTCTTCAGGTCAATTGTTTGCCGTTTCGGAATCCCTAACAGGATCATCACCGACAACGGCACACAGTTCACAAGTCGCACCTTCATGCAGTACGTCCAAGACCTTGGCGCCAAGGTCTGCTTCGCTTCTGTTGCTCACCCGAGGAGCAATGGTCAAGCGGAGAGGGCCAATGCTGAAGTGCTGCGCGGACTCAAGACAAGAACCTTCGACAGGCTGCGCAAGTGCGGAAGAAACTGGATAGAGGAGTTGCCGGCGGCTCTTTGGTCAATCAGAACGACACCAAGTCGAGCCACCGGACAGACACCCTTTGCTCTTGTCTATGGAGCAGAGGCAGTTCTCCCCACGGAACTCGTATACGGATCTCCTCGAGTGCTCGCTTATGATGAGCTCGAGCAAGAGCAGCTGCGACAAGATGACGCATTGCTCCTTGAGGAGGAACGTCTCCAGGCTGCTGTACGAGCTGCTCGATACCAGCAAGCCTTGCGTCGCTATCACAGCCGCAAGGTCAAGGCCAGGAGTCTCGAGGAAGGCGACCTTGTTCTTCGGCGTGTTCAGTCCGCCAAGAATTCCAACAAGTTGACGCCGAAGTGGGAAGGCCCTTATCGGGTGAGACAAGTCACAAGGCCCGGCGCTGTCCGCCTTGAGACCGAAGAAGGCTTACCGGTGAGCAACTCCTGGAACATAGAGCATCTTCGCAAGTTTCATCCATAAGGCGCGGTTGCCGTGATTCGCTCCGGCAACCACCTTTTGTACAAGTCTTGCCGCTGTTGCATGTAAACCTTTGTACAAAGCCGGGGGCAGATCCCGTGCATCAGTAAAGTTTTCGTGCTTCGCACTATTTGCCATTTCCATGCTTTTCTTTGTTATTTACATGCATTGTTTGGCACCTTGTGCAACGCACATCCCCGGTAAGCACTAGCAAGCCGTGAGGCTATATACTTGTTTTTCCCTCCTCTTTTTCTTTCCCTCTTAAGCAGAAGGAGTATTCCTCGCGCACAAGTTTGCCGGGGGGGAAGGAGGTGGAGAATGAACCAAGTGCTGTTCAAGAAAGAGAAGCCATGTCGGGGGACAAGCAGTTTATGAAAGCTAAGTTACCAAAGTTTGAGTAATTCAAATTTTTAAATTTTAGTTGTCTTCCTTGAACAAACCACACTTTGTATGGAAAACATGTGCGCGGAGGAACCTACCCGTGGCTAGCCGCGCCCTTACTCTGTTTCGAGCACGCTCAACGGCTTAAGTGAGCTGCGACAAGTGTCGCGCCCTTACTTCGTTTTCGAGTTCGCTCAGCAGTTTAAATGTGCTGCGACTAGCTGCGGCAAGGTTACTTGCCGACAAGGTCTTTTGCCAGCAGGCTGCTAAGAGTCCAGCACTCAGCGCTCGCGGCAAGGGCCCCTTGCCGGCAAGTCCCCTGAAAGCGTAGGGTAGAAAGCATACAAAGTGGAGGACCAAAAGCAAGGGAGATAACACTGCATTGACTGATCAAAATGAGATTGTATTTTACAAAGATAACTTGCAGCAATACTAATAGATTTTTGTTCGTAACATGCCTTGCAGCGGCAAGGGAAACAGAAAGAAAGAAATCTAATCTACGCGGTCGCCGTCACGCCTTGTGATCTTGTTCACCTTGGCGACGATGTGGGCAACCTGCGCCTTCAACGCCTCCTGATCAGCGTCGTCCGGCAAGGTGCGGAGGACGTTGACAAGGTTGATGCCGGGGTTGCGGTAGACGATTTTCATCAAGACACGCTCCAAGGTGCCCATGCATTGCCGACGCGCCTCGTCGGCCAGCTGCACGGGGATCTTCTCCTGCAGCCTCGCAAGCGCCGGCGCGATTCCCCTGAAGAACAGACTTAACTTGGCACTGTGGGGGAGATTCTAGTCCGGGGAGTACCCGAGATGCTCCGCCCTCAGCGCCACCATCTCCTTGTCAATGTTGGCGGCGGAGGTGACCAGATCATCAGTCCATTGCTCCACCGCCCGGCTGAAGTTGTTCGCTGAGACGGCGGCGCTCTCCATCAAGTTCCGCTCCTTGCGGAGCTCGTCCTTCAGCTTCGTCTCGCGGTCCCGGGCGGGTCGAGCGAATCAGTCAAAGTGGAGACCTTCAACTCTAAGTCAGCGATTGAATCTTTGGCGGCAGTGAGCTCGTCGCCTTTCTTGGAGAGACGTACCTGCAAGTCAGAGTTGGTGTGGGCATCTTTCTCCCGCTCCACATTGAGCGCGGTGACTCTGTCCTCGCTCGCCTTCAGGTACCGCTCCAGCTGCTCCACCTTAAGCTCCAGGTCCCTCTTGGCAGTCTCCGCGGCGGCGGCAGCATCCTTTGCCTCCTTCAAGGCCCCGCCGATGGCCTGCTCTCGGGCGGTGAGTTTGTCGTCATGGGCGTCGAGCTCGACCTTCCGCTGGTTGAGCGCCCCCTCCCGCCGAGACAACTCCTCGGCGGCCAGCCGCTGCCGCTCTTCTGCCTCAGCCTTCTCCAGGAGGAAGGCTTGCTGCTCCCCGGCAAGCTCTTCCCGCTCATGCGCCAGGTTGCGGAGGGCTGCCTGGTTGGCGGCGCGGAGCTCCGCGGCGCGCTTATCCAGATCAACTCCAGCCTTGGCGGCAAGAGCCTCCCGAGACTCCAACTTCGCCTGCCTGGCCCGGTACAGGGCCAGGAGCCGGCGAAGTAGCTTCTCCTCTTCGGGCTCGTCACTCCCGCCAAGCGCTTCAACAACCTTCAACCCCGCGGAGGCGAGGACCTCTCCGTCAAAGGTCTCTCCCTCCACGGGGGCTCGAGACGAGGACGCCCAAGGGACTTGTATAAAGATCCCGTTGGGGGCCTCAAGGTAGACACCCGACCGCTCCGTGGAGGCGGAGGGGTCGGCGGCCGGTGTAGCGTCCGACGCTCCTGCGGCCTCCGGGCCAGCAGTGTGGTCGCCGGCCTCTTCCCCAGCCGCGGCATCGGCGGTAGGGGCGGTCTCTTCGGCGGTCGGCTCGTCAGCAGCAGTGGCGTTGCCGCCGTCGCCGCGCACCTCCTCCTCAGCGGTGGTCTCTGTTTCCATCCGCTCCGGTGCAGGAGGATCTAGCAGAAGAAAAAGGAAAGAAAAGATCAAGCAAATATCCAAAAAAAGACAAGTTCAAGAAGGAAAAGCTACAATGATTTACCTTCGCGGACTTCTTCTACGACAGGCTCCCTCGCCGGGGAGTTCTCCCTTGGCGGCGGAGCAGTGGCCCCTGTTGGCGGAGGACCGCCCGTGCCCTCCCTTGGCGGGGTGCTCACCCTTGTCGGGCTGCTCACCCTTGGCGGGGTACTCGCCCTTGGCGGAGTGCCCGTCCTTGGCGGAGCACTCTCCCTCGCCGGGGAGCTCACCCTTGGCGGGGAGGGTGGAGCAAGTAGCTCGTCGGGGGCGACCTCCTGGCGCTCCTGCGGCTGCGGCTCCACTTCTGCACAAGACAAACAAGATATTAGATGAAGATGATCACCTCGAGCCGGCCCATCAAGCAGAAGATCAAAAACCAGACTTACGCTGGGAGCTGCGCTGGGGGCTGCTCCTCGGAGCAGCAGGTTGATCCGGCAAGTTCGCCGCTGGCACGTCTCAGGTCGCCGCGGCGGGCGAGTCGTCTTCAACCTCGACTACAGGGATCTTGGCCCTCTTCGCCATCCGCTGGGCCAGGGTCCTGAAAGCAAAGCAAAACAAGATCAGGATCAACAAGGAAAATCAAGACAGAATCAAAGAAACTACAAGTTGCAAGTACTCACTCTTCTTCCTCGTCGTCGGAGCTGAGGGCGGAGAAGTCGAAATCCGCCTGAGGTGCTCCCGTGCGAGGAGCAGGAGGAGAGGGCTCCCTCGGGCGCTTGGCGGTCTCCGGGGCTGTGGGCTGCGATGACCTAGCCTCCGTCGTCGCCGAGGGCCGAGGAGCAGAAGGGGCAGCCGTTCCGCTTCGGGAGGATCCCCCTCCGCTTGGCGCTGGTGCACGGGGCGCCTCCTTGACGGCTTTGCTCGTCCTGGTGGCGCGCGTTGCACGGCGCGCTGGCTGCTGTCGAGACGCCTGCGGCCTCGTCGCCGTAGCCGCCTTGCGGAGGCGCTTCCTCGTTTGTTGCGTAGGACTTGCCGGAGGCGGGGAGTTCTCTGAAGACGAGGAGGCATCGTCGTCAAGTCCCAGAGATCCACCGGAGTCTTCATCAGCCTCGACGTCCTCCTCCTCCTCCCCGGCGGGCCCGCTGGACCCTGCACCATGCCCGGCGGCCTCGCTCCCTCCGGCAACCTCGCTCCCTCCGGCAACCTCGCTCCCTCCGGCAACCTCGCTCCCTCCGGTGACCTCGCTCGTCCCGTCAAACTTCAGGGTAGGCACCCCGGCGAACTCGTCGGGCGGAAGCTTGAGCAGCCTGAGGATTTCAGCCTCCTCTGCTTGGCTCACCGCGTCCGCGGCCTGTGCCTCATCCACAGTGTATCCAAACTCTCCCGCCGCTGCGGCTGCAGCGGCCTCTTCCATCCTGGAAGCAATGTAAGCTATGTCCCGCGCCGTAGTGGCCCGAGTGTGGCCCCTGTTCTCCTCGGTGTTCTTGGGCATCTCAACCAAGTTGTCGAAGAAGCTCAGCACGGTGTCCGGCGGAGGCTCGATCCAGGTGGGGACGACGCCATGGGAGTCACACGCCGGCATCATCGCGCGCAAGGAATCTCGGGCGGTGCTGTTGCACAGCGGCACCACTCCCCGGGAAGGTCTGAACCACTCCGGGTGGGCCGGGTCATGCTTGAAGAGCTCTCGGACCATCCCCTTCAGCTCCAAGGCAGTGAAATTGAAGTTTAATCCAGGGCGCAGCCTCATGATATCCGCCGCATTGCCAAATTCCCAGGCGGGCCTTTTCCTTTCTTGTAAAGGGGCGATGCGGCGGCGGAGGAAATCTGTCCCAACCTCTCCGATGGTCAGATTGGCTACCCGGAGACGGATAATCCTGACGAGGGCAATACTGAGCTTGTTGTCCTCCGGGGCCAATTCGCTCTAATTCCTGCCGCGCACTATAGCTGTTGTGCGCGGCGCAGTGAAGGGCTCCGGCTTGTCCTCCACCACCCAACACCAATCTGCTCGCCACTCCTCCCACTTGCCGCGGAGTTCTCTCTTCAGGTATGAATCCTTCTTGTTCAGCCGGAAGATCCAGGAGATGCCGCCGGAAAGGGGAGCGCCAGCCTCTACTCTAGGCATAAAGAAATGGCGGAAAAGGGCTACATTTGGATGAATCCCAACATAGTTTTCGCACAGATGTGCGAAAACGGCCATCGTAAGGATGGCGTTGGGGGTGAAATCTAGGAGGTGGAGGCCATATGTGTTCATGATATCGCAAAAGAACTCCGAGAATGGAGGGCACAATCCACAATGGAAGAAAGCAGCGACGAAGAAGTACCCGCCGGGGAACATATCTTTGGCGACGGCGGGGAAGGCTCTGGTGCGGGGATGAGCTTTGGTCTCCCCCGACCAGAACAGATAATATTTGTTCCGCAGCTCCTTCGCGCCAAGCCTTGGCGCGAAGACCACGTTTCTCTTCCGCAGAGCGGCCAGCTTCGCCGCCTGCTCGGACTTCTCCTTCTTGGCCTTGTCGTTCTTGGCCTTGTCGCTCTTGGCCTTGTCGCTCTTCGGAGCCATGGCGGGAGCGGTGAGGAAAGAGGCGAGGAGCTCGACGGCGCCGCGGATGCGGAAGACAGCGGAGGAGGGGCGGGGGCAAGAAGCAGCGGAGGTTTTCTGGAGAATGAAGACGCAATGAAGACGAAGGAGGGGAACTGCCCCTGCTTCCTCTGCTTTTAAGGGGGAAGTGGGGGACGCTCCGCATTTCCCATTAAACAACAGGCCACGATCTCTCCCACGACGCCGCAATCGACGCGTGCCGTTAGGGAGGGATGCGGCGGATACGGAAGGGGATACGGCTTGCCGTGGGCCGCGCGTGCCCGTGCACTGTTTTGGGCCTGGCCCAACAGCGCTCGGCACCGTGTGTGGCCCAGGCCCGGGGGCTCCTGTCGGTGTACTAAGATAGGGGTACCTTAGTACCCCAACTTGTGCACGGGCAGTAGCAGCTTCCCGCGGCAGGGTTTACCACGTGCTTGCCGGAAACCTTTCTGGTCCCTATGAAGCCATACAAGAACAAAGTATACAAGTCAGAAGATCAAGGCCCCGGCAAGAGGAGCTTGCCGGGAAGGCCGCACCAGGCTCGAGACTATCACTTTAGCACAAGGCCCTGACAAGTGGAGCTTGCCAGGAAGACCAAGGAATAAATATCTCAAGAGACGCCTCGGCGCATCATGCGCCCCGGCAGGACCCGGGGAGCGACAAGCTTCCGGGCCCGGCAAGATCATGGCCCCGGCAAGGTGCTTGCCGGGGAAAACTATGCTGTGTGCCCACGCTCCAGCTCATCTGCCCACGCGTCGCCCTGGGGCCCTTCCAGGGACGCGTGGCGGATGGTTGTGCAGCCTGGGGCACACGGTGGCAAGCAACGGTGACGAGGCTACCGCCGTGGCGAACGGAGACGCATGGACGGGCGCTTTTGGGGTCGACGGCGACGGGCATTTAATGCCCTTGTCCCCCACTGTCAAGGTTAGGTGAAGACCACTGTTCATCCACTGTTCATGCACTATTCACGCACTGTTACAACTACCACCAAATTTACCCTTTTACCCTCCTCTACGTTGACACCTGTCGGTGACCCCTTGAGCTATAAAAGGAGGCCCATGCACAACGTAGAAAGGGTTCGGAATCTAGACAACTCTCTCGCTCGGTGTAGCTAGCATTGTAGCTCTTCAAGCTCCCGAGCTCAAGAACTCAATACAACCTAAGGCAGGAGTAGGGTTTTACGCGTCCGCGTGGCCCGAACCTGGGTAAACTGCCCGCGTGTGCTCCTCGATCTGCTCTCCGTGCTCCCTCCGCTCCCTTACCGCAACGTAGAAGGGGCTCCGGTCCCATAGGTGCTCGTGGGAGGACAGTTTCCCCCGACATGTTCCATCCCTTTCTTGAGAGGAAACTGAAACTTAATATTACCCTCTTTCATGTCAATGACAGCACCAACGGTGCGTAAAAAGGGACGTCCCAAAATAATCGGACATGAAGGATCACATTCAATATCCATAATAGTGAAATCAACGGGCACATAATTATCATTGACAATAATAAGAACATCGTCGATCCTCCCCAAAGGTTTCTTTATGGAAGAATCAACGAGACGAACACCAAAAGAACAAGAATCATAAGGTTTCAATTTAAGCATATCATATATTCTTTTGGGCATAACAGAGGTACTAGCACCAACATCACATAATGCATAACAAGAGAAGTCATTCAAATTAATTTTTATCATAGGATCCCAACCATCTTCTAGCTTTCTAGGTATGGAGGCTTCTACTCTAAGTTTCTCCTCCCTAGCTTTGATGAGAGCATTAGTGATATGCTTTGTGAAGGCAAGGTTAAGCGTGCTAGTGCGGGGATCTCTAGACATCTTGTGAAGGAAATCAATAACTTCGGTAAGAGTGCAATTATCAAAATCAAGGTCACGAGCATCAAGTAAAGTGGTAGTGGTGTCCTTAAGGTTCACTTGTTTGGTAGCTTCTAAAGTCATAGCATCACCATTAATAGGTCCATTGGGACCAAGAGTACATTGGGTGCTAAGAGTGTGAACATCCTCAATAACTTGGATAGTAGCAACAGTGTGGTGGGTAGGAAGGCTCTCAATTCTTTCTTCTTCCTCCCTTTCTCTAGCCCATCTCTCTTTAAGCTTAGCCATCATCCTAATATTTTCATTAATTTGTACTTTAGTAGCATTAATAGGGATGACTTCCCTCTCCTTAAGAGGAGAAGTTTCAATTTTTAGCAGTTTTACCTCATTGGCTAAGTGGTCTACCTTAAAAGAAAGATCATCTAGTTTATGTAGTTTCTCTTCTACATTCTTATTAAAGGCTTTTTGGGTAGTAATGAAATCTCTAAGCATGGTCTCTAGTTCAGTATTGGAGTTCTTGGTACTAGGATAAGCATTGTTGTTCCCATAAGAGTTAGAGGGGAACGGTCTAGGATTGCTACCAAAATTACTCCTATAAGCATTGTTGTTAAAATTGTTTCTAGAGATAAAATTCACATCTACTTGTTCTTGAGCAATCAAAGAATTTAAAGGAACATCACGAGGATCAACAGTAGATTGCTTCGAAAGTAGAGACATGATCAAGTCAACTTTTTCATTAAGGGAGGAAATCTCCTCGACAGAGTTTACCTTCCTACCTGTTGGAGCGCGTTCGGTGTGCCATTGGGAATAGTTGGTCATCATCTCATCGAGAAGCTTCGTGGCAGCACCAAGTGTAGTTGACATAAAAGTTCCTCCCGTGGCCGAATCTAACAAGTTCCGCGAGGTAAAGTTCAAGCCTGCATAAAAAGTTTGGATAACCATCCAAGTAGTCAAACCGTGAGTAGGGCAGTTCTTGATAAGAGATTTCATACGTTCCCAAGCTTGGGCAACGTGTTCATTATCCAATTGTTTAAAATTCATGATGTTACTTCTAAGTTGGATAATTTTAGCAGGTGGATAGTATTTTCCGATAAAAGCATCTTTGCACTTGTCCCATGAATCTATGCTATTTCTAGGCAAAGACTGAAACCAAATTTTAGCTCCTCCTCTCAAGGAGAAAGGAAAAAGCTTAAGCTTAACAATATTACCATCTATTTCTTGGTACTTTTGCATATCACATAGTTCAACAAAGTTGTTCAAGTGTAAAGCAGCATCATCTCCAGCACCGGAGAATTGTTCTTTCATGACTAAGTTCAGTAAAGCAGGTTTAATTTCATATGAAGGTGCTGAAGTGGCAGGTGTAGTGATAGGTGTGCTGATAAAGTCATCGTTGTTGTGACTAGTGAAGTCACACAACTTGGTGTTCTCGGTGGAACCCATAGTAGCAAGCAAGCAAGATAACTATTTTTGTGATTTTCGATAAAAAGGTAATGAAAGCAAAAACTGAAAGGTAAACTAACAAGACTAAAAAGCAAAGGTGAAAGATAGCATGCAACTCCCCTATCCTGAAGAGTGGAGTCCCCGGCAACGGCGCCAGAAAATACTCCTTGATGGGCCTGGAACCCCTCGTTGGTTACCCCAAGTGGAAGGTGTAAGATGCAGTAAGTAGAAGTGTTTTCCCTTAGCAAAGATACCAAGGATCGAATCCCCAGAGACTCCTAGGTTCAACAAGTAGGTGTCAACTGCTAACGGCGCAATTAGCAATCAACGTGGACCTACACACAGATACAAATAACTTTGCTCCCAACGAGTACAGAGAGGTTGTCAATCCCTCCGGCCTTGTAGTTCACAAAGGGTTAAAAGCAATGATAGTAGTGATAGATAGTGTTTTTGCAATAGTAAGTAATAACGAAAAGTAAAATAGCGGATGTGATCAATGATGGTAATAAGGACCGGAGTCTCATGATGTTCACTAGTGATGTCTCTCTCCCAAAAGACGATAAAACAGCTATGTGAGGTAAACAAATTACAGCTGGGCAATTGACAGGACCACGAACGCAAACCAATGCTGACTACATTGCAAGAAAGGTTGAGGTTCAAAGCATGGGCGGTATGCCAAAGTAAGTAGACCGAAATCCATCAATATCTACTACTAATCATCCACCTTGAGATATCTATCCAGAACATCTCGCTAGTATTAAGTTGCGAGTCCCACCCATAGTGTAAACTCAATGCAACAGACAACTGCATTAAAAGAACTTTGCGTAAAGTAAACAATCCTTGCACCCGCGGGCACAAGCACCGTTGTTTTCCCCCTTGTGGCAACATCACATCCCCTAGACTCATGTTTCTGTCACTCAAGCTAGTCATCGAGGGGCATGAACCCACAATCGAGCATAACATTCCCTCTTGGAGTCACTACCTACTACTCGGCCAAAGCAATAAATAACAACGGAGAACATGCAAGAATTACTTATGAACTAAAATATAAAAGAGGTGAATCAAATATATTACTCAAGATCAATCTGAACATAATCTCATAATCCATCGGATCCCAGTAAACTCAACATAGCAACAGCATAAGGATTACATAGGTGCCTCGATCATGTAGGGCAGCTAACGAGGACTAATTAGTGAAGCACAAGAACGGGAGGAGAACATCACATAGCTACTGGTCATGGATTCATGGTCCAAGGGAGACTACTCACGAGTCATCCGGGAGGCGTCCATGGTGGTGGAGAAGCTCCCGGTGGTGATCCTCCCCTCCGGCAGGGTGCCGGGAAGAGTTCTCCTGGTGCTCCCGATCTTGGAAGCGGCGGCGGCGGCGGAACAGAGATGGGATCGCGAAAAGAAGTTCTTTTCTGAGGGTTTCGGAGGGTCCTTTAAATATATGCCAAAGTAGGGCATCGGGGGAGCCTCGGGGGGGCCAGGCGCCCCCCCGGCGCGGCCCAGGGGGGGGGGGCGCCGCCAGGGCGCCTGGAGCCCTGGTGCCCCCCCCAGGCTGCCCTTCGGACGCAGTGTTGTTTCCGGATCGCTGATTTTTTATATAATTTTTCTGGATTTTTCTTGGGCAGTTCTCGAAACATGAAAACCTGAAATACAAAAACAGCCGAAAACAGAAACTGGCACTAGGGTGCACTGGATTAGTAAGTTAGTCCAAATATGATCAAAAGTGTATGGAAGTGTATGAATATCATAGCAATATCACCCAAAAGTGGCATGGAGCAAGCAGAAATTATAGATACGTTTTGGACGTATCAGCTGGGGCCAGGTGGCTACGCGGTGGGAATGCCTAAGTGGGATAAGTTTGAGAAAGGGATGGAGGATGCAGGTGTCACTCCGGTTACTAGGAGCTGACCCCCCAGGTGCAGGACTTGGTTCTATGCGCATGGGGGGAGTTGGACCCGAAGACAGACAAAGTTTCGTTGAAGGCATGTCTGAAAGGAGCCGACGAGGAGCTACTTGTTGCAATAGAAGAGGCTCGAACGGGGGTGTTCCAGCCCAACAGAGAGAACGACGAGCTTACGCGTGCCACGGGAAATCCTGAACACCCGGGAAGAACACGAGGCATGGGCGCTATGCCATGGTTTGAGGGGTTTTCGGACTGGAACGCCGATTACAGAACCCGTGTGAGAAGGAAGATTGCGGAGGAGAAGCAGAGGAAGCTGGACATTGAACGCCTTCAAGGCCTAGAATCAAAGCACGCGGACTAGGAAGACAAATTCCAGCGGCAGCAGGAGCAGATCGAATCACTTAGCCAGCAAAGGGGGTCTCAGCAGCTGCAACAGCTAGCGGATGATCCAACATTGCATACCACCGGCCCATCCATGCCGAGAAGCAGCGTGGGTTCCGCCCCGGGCGACGCAATGTTGGATAGATACCCCGTGGATGACATCATTGAGAACACTAACTGCGAGCTACACTTCTATATGAAGAACATATCCATGAAGGTGGCGGACGCCCTTGCTTTTACAAATCTCCCCAAGGCAACCTTACATTCAACCCGATTCTAGCAGGCTATGCTCGTGTCATGGTTGATGAGGTGGTGGACCAATATTGGGGGCTAGAGCTTGACATTCCTGGAGGTGACGACGAGCACACACTCGGAGAGGCCAAACATTGTATCATCCTATGGAGAAAGGATTGCATCATCTTTCGAAGGCCACCAACACCGCATCAGCCGACTCCTCGTCGAAGTCCGCCATCGAGTCAGCAGACTCCCGCACCTGCAAGTCCACCGACGTGTCAGGCCACTCCTCCTCCTCCAAGTCCGGCAAAGCGTCAGGCCACTCCTCCTCCAAGTCCGACACAGCGTCAGACGTCCACTCCTCCTCCAAGTCCGGCACAACTTCAGGCCACTCCTCCTCCAAGTCCGACACAACTTCAGGCCACTCCTCCTCGTCCAACTCAGCCCCGTCAGCCGTCTCCGCTGCCTCAGCAATCACGGAAGAAACACCCCGCAGCTATGGTTCGTAGCGCTATGGGTCGAGGCAGTACAGGAAGTACAGGCAGAGGCAAGCGAACTAAATATGGTCCATGCCTCACTGATCCTCCTCAGAGGGCTTACGACAGGACGGAGGAGCAAACCAATGCCATAGTGCGGGCAGAAGTGGACGACCATTTTGGACCGAAACCGCCACCGCCGCCAAGGGAGAAAGTGCCTGAGGAAAAGATTGACCACTTTGTTCGTGTGGCTCAACCACCAGCTCCCGAGCCTGTTGACAACGACTATGAGCGCCAGATAGGGAAGTTAAATCGAGCACGTCTACAAAAGGAGGCGAGCTCGAGCTCGAGCAAACAACAAGGAGTTGTCACAAAATGCGGGAAAACCGTTACCCGGCTGGGAGAACAGGCGGCGCAATCGATCCCCTCGCTTATTGTGCCAACAACACGTGAGAGTACGCACGCCCAATATTATTGTGGGCAAAGAGTTTACGTTCCTGGGGACGGCAATGTGGTAATAACCGAGGAGCATATAAAGCAGGCTGAAATGCTCACCATCACTGTTGGACAACTCCTCGAGATCGAGCACATGCATGTGCTTACAGAGGAGGAAATAAAACGGAAATATGTCCGGGGCGAACCTTTGGTCAAGCCAGACGAGGTCAAGAAGCTCCCAACGAGAATGTATGAATTGCATCAATGGTACATGGCCATTACCAAGAGTTCCAATCGAGTGTCCCTCATGGTGAAAGTCAATGAAGATCATTACTACCATGAGAACGATGTGTCCGTTGTGTATACTGAACTGTTTCAGTTATACAATCAAGACGCACTCGACAAATCTATCGTCAGTTGCTATTGTCTGTAAGTGATTTCTTTCTGTAATTTAAGTCTCAAGCTAGCTGTAGTGATCCCTTTGATCAATCATTACCTGTAATTATCCTCACTATATTCTTTTCTGTGGTATTATGCAGGATGAAGATGTATGACATGAAAAACGCTGGACGCTATGGCATTGGGTTCATTGACCCAAACACCGTTAATGAATACACATGGAACCTAGGTGAATATTATAAAAAGCATGTAGAGGATAGCATGCTACAGTTCTTGAAGTGCCTCAAATACAATGATGATATACTACTTCCTTACAACTTCCAGTGAGTCACACTCTCTTGTACTACAAATTCTCTGTTTTTTCCTACTAGCTAGCTACATGTTTTTGCTTACATATATCCGCTTAATTAAAACATCCAAACGTGTGTGCATGCAGATTTCACTGGATCTTGTGTACCATTAAAGTTGACGCCGGAACAGTTGAAGTACTCGACTCACTACTTAAAAAACAAAGTGACTACACCATCTTGAAAGGGATAGTCAACAGGTAATTTCAATCATTATTAACTATATATCTCGGCCTATTTAGTTCGTCATTTCCTGATATGAACTATTTAATAACCCATTTATTCATTTTATTTGTCGGCGGGCAGGGCTTGGGCAAGGTTCATCAGCGTCACTCCAGGCGAATGGAAACAAAGCCTGAAATGGTTTCGACCCAAGGTAAGTAATTAAGTAGTACTAGCTAGCTAGCTAGCTGCCATTATCTCTTTAATTATCATGCTTGATTAATTATTATCTGATCAAGTTCCATTTTCGTAAAGGCCCTGAAGCAGGCGCAGGGGACTGATGTGTGTGCATACTGCGTTTGCGAGAACATTCGCATGATGACGTCCGAAAGGAGCAGATCTCAAAGACAGGAATGCGTACGTTTGTCAGAACACTATTCACAATTTTTACACCATTATCGATATCTAGTCACACAACTAATAAACATGCATATTGATCACCTTCTTAACAGTTCAAAGAGGTGCGGGACAAGCTCCTAGAAACGAAGCGCGTACAAGCACTTCAAGTGGAAATAGCGGGATTTTTGCTCGACCAGGCCATAGATCCGAAGGGAGAATACCATTACCCGCTACCGCCCCCATGAACCACTTCCAATTGTCATCGTGCTCCGAAGGCACCAATTAGGCTAATGCCACTGGCTCCGAAGGCAATGTCAGGACCGGTCCTTCAGTAAAATAATTACCAGAAAGGCCGACCTTTTTATTAAACCAGCGAGGGATATTATTACCTATTGGCAGACAAATCCTTGGCACAGAATTCCAGTACACTGAATATTATACAAGGTTGAGCTGTGGTTGCTCAACAATTTTATTACAAGCGCGCCAATATAATACATAGAGGCGGATATGACACAAGGCAGGGTGGCATACTACTAACTCGTAATAAAAGGTGGTGGAATATGTCACAGTGAAGTGGGTGATGTGACTCCAAAATATTACAGCTCATCGAGTATCGGAGTGAGACCCGATGAATTTATTTGGTGGTAGGCGGAAGCGGTTATGAAACAGTGATCAACTCTAGGATCGCAAGGGACTGACTGGGACTCCACTAAGCGTCGGACTCGCTATCGAATTCTTCATCCATGAGATCGTCTTCGTCCACATCTGGCCAAATCAACAAGCCAGGTGAGTACTTTGAATGTACTCGCAAGACAGTTCGGACTTAAGATATAATAAATGCCAACATGATGCATATGATTATTCCAGCAAAAATGCGATCGGAATAAAATATTAATGTGCTGTATGCAATGATGGAAGTCGGACGGTAATCCTCCCGAAATCCAAAAGATAAATGGAAGGAGTCTAAACGAGTGTCTGAGTGACGCCTCGTAAGAAAAATAGTAAATGATAGCAGGCCACAGTCGGGCGTCTGAGCGACACCGCAAAAAGGGCTTATAGCAAAAATAAATAACAAGAATGCCTCAGTCGGACGTCTGAGCGACATCGCATAAACGGCTGATAAATAAAAGGAATGCCACAGTCGGACGTCTGAGCGACATCAAACAAAGGGCTTATAAATAAAGGAATGCCACAGTCGGACGTCTGAGCGACAGCACATAAAGGGCTTATAAATAAAAGAATTC
>LR738713.1:858385910-858403593 GCA_902687465.1 Secale cereale | reverse complement strand
ACAGTCGGACGTCTGAGCGACATCACATAAAGGGCTTATAAATAAAAGAATGCCACAGTCGGACGTCTGGGCGATATCACATAAAGGGCTGATAAAAAGAATGCCACAGTCGGACGTCTGAGCGACATCACATAAAGGGCTTATAAATAACAATCGTAAAATGAAGAAATACTTCTGAAAGTAAATCAATACAGGGATAGTTGGTGAGTTCATCTACCAAATGAACTTGACGAAAACACTACTCTGGTTACCAACAAGAATATACTAGAGACGGTCACCGGGTTGACATGAAGATTGACCCTAGGCCATAGACATGGCTACTGAAGGAATTTAACTCTGCAGAGCTTGTACCATTAGTTCATAGCCGACAGACTCTACTAGCCATGGGGACTAGTTCCGTCTACAGTGTTTTAGTAGGAACCCAGCTAACCAGTACACACCTATTTAACATCCTGTCGTCCGGAATCACCCGCGACGACATTCACGAAAAACTTTAAGACGGGGAGGCTACAACCTCGAATAGCATGGGATCAAATTTATATATGCGCGCTCTAAGGGGTGCCCCCCTCTCGGTCCCAACCGGAAACACCCATGCCCCCTGACCGGATGACGGGCTTTAATCCAGTGCCATGGAACCCTCATCCCGGCCCCTCTACTTGGTGTGTACTCGGGAAGTGGTTTACAACTGACTAGACCGTAATCCCAACGGACGGCCTATGATAGTACCGAAAAAGGAGACGAACGAGATCATGACATGATCTCCGTTGATACTGAGTTAACCAACTACTGGCATGCTCCAACAATACCAGCATTCCACTCATCATATCACCATATGATCGAGGTGGTTCAAACATTATCCTTCGGGGCTCACCCGAAGCTTATTAGCATGAAAAATAACCATACACTTATGCCCATAAGGTCATGCTTATGAGACGAACTACTCGAGCAAACATGCAACACACTCATCATATCAAAGGTTCAAACATGCTTGCCTGGTTCTGAGAAGTCGGAGCCTAACTCGGTGTGGTTCGCGTCTCCGTCACGGCCTCCAGTATCTATGTATTCAAACAAATAAATACTAACATAAATACCGCGCGTGCAAATAAACTTGCTCCAAAAATTTCCACATAAATATGACAAAAAAACTAGGCAGAAAACTAAAGAGGACAGAAAAAGAATCAACTCAAAATCATCTTTAGTTTAAAAGATATTAGAGTTTCTGTCCAGGGACTCGTCTGTAATGAAACAAAAAAGTTCCAGGGGCTAGAACAGAAAACAACAAAGCAAATCGGTACGCAGTAAGTCAACCGCAGAGGGGAAACGTACTTTGCCCGAATGCGCTTACAGAAAACGGTTCGGAGGGGAGAGGTGTGAGGCTGACAAGGGGCCCCACGCGTTAGGTTTGAAAACTGAAGCAGAGTCGCGCCGGCGCCGGTGCTGCGGTGATCGCCGGCGTTGATCCACGGCGAGTTAGGGGAGGGGAGTGATACGTACGGCTTCTCGGTGATCTTCCGCGTCGAACGGTGGTGGAGTTGAGTGTCGGCGAGCCCCACGTCGACGGCGACCCTGTCTCCGGCGGACGGCGGCTCGGGTGGTCGTGGGCCTCGTCGGAGAGGGTTCCTGGGATCAAATTAAGGTGGGGGTTAGGTCTAGGTGGGTGCCAGGGTGCTACGCTCAAGTCCACGGCGGCGGAGAAGCTCTCACCGGAGTGAACGATGCTGGAGCCCGAGGCGGAGGGAGTTGGCCGGAGTTGGGGAAGAAGGACCCCTCGAGGCTCTTCCAGAGGCTGGGCGTGGTCTAGGGAGGCAGTGAAGGTGTGCGGGCTCGAGAACGAGCTCGGGGGTGCCTTATATAACCGGCCCGAGGTGGTTGCCGTGAATGGATAAGTCCGGCGAGTCTATTACGGTGCTGCAGTGGTTGGACGGCGGAGTTAGGGGCTTGAGCATCGTCCAGGGGGTGTAGTGGTTCCATTCCCGCACCTAACTTAGCAGGGGAGAGGGAGTTACGGGCTGTCCTCGACGGAACGGCCGCGCGGCACGTCGGTGGCAGAAGTCGCGCTCTGCGCGCGCCAGGCCACGGCGACGGTGCGGCGGGTGTGTGCTGGCACTGGAGGTGGACACGCGGAGCGCTGGGGTGGTTTGGGCGGCGCCAAACGGCGTTGAGTCGCGGGGTGACTTTTGTCAGCCGCCACGGGCGGTGCTGTTGCCGCGGATGTCGCCGGCGTGGTCGGGCCAGAGCGCCATCGACGCCCAGAAGCGGCCAAGCGAGCGTGCGGCGCACTGGATAAGAAGAAGGTGCAGTGCAGCATCGGGCCAAGGAGGCACTGGCGAGATTTGTCGCTGCGCTTGATGAAACTGACGAACTGTCTGTCGACAGTTTCAGTTAACAACTTCTGAACTTGACAGTACAGTGTATGCTAAGTGTTTGATGAAATGTTTCTGGCATCTGTGAAATATTTCTGGTGCTGATATTTGGTGGAGTGGCCTCTTGATGCATCTAGAGGCTGCCCGATTTTTCATAGGATTTTTGGAAGAAGATAAATATGAATTTCACCAAATTTTGCAAATCTGGTCCAAACTTGCAGCTAGTGAAATTTGAAAATTTTGAACTATGGACCAGTGAAACAAGATGGATCTATGTTGTGGGTACTAAGGACAATCTAGGAGAGTTGGTTTGGAATCAAATATCTGGATGGAAAGGGTGGCTCCTTTGTAAATCACCAAGGTCCACTATAAAAGACAGAAATAGTTTTGGAGTGAAATAAATAGAGAAAAAAATCCCAATAAGGTCAAAACTTACTGCAATTCATGAGAGACTTGTCCTAAGGTGTGAAGAGGGCTTTGGAGATAAATATTTCTGTTGGGGTCATGGCAAGATGAAGGTTGGGGGGGGGGGAGATAAGTCCAAGACCAAATTTGAAAGAGAAAACTCAAGTAGGGGAGAAAACAAACAACCTCTTTGAAACTCAACTTGGGCTTGAGCCAACCCAAGAGAAGATCTTCAAGGCCAAAAACCAAGCATGAGAAATCTCCAAAAACCTTGGCCAGAAAGAATTTAGAAGAGGTTCAAGAAAAGATAAATAACCCTCTTCCAAAAGGACAAAATTTTGGAAAAAAACCAACTCAAAAATTTGGGGTGTTACAACACCTACCCCCTTGGGAAAAATCTCATCCCCGAGATTTCAGCTGATCCTCAAATAGGTGTGGGTGTTCTGTCCGAAGGAAATCTTCCCTTTCCCACGTTGCCTCATCCTCTGTGTGATTACTCCATTGAACCTTGAGGAATTTAATTGACTTCTGACGGGTTCTCCTTTCAGACTCCTCCAAAATCTTTACTGGGTGTTCTCGGTAGGTGAGATCTGGTTGTACATCAAGGTTTTCATGTGACACATGTTTCTCTGGGTTGCTTACTGATGGCTTCTCGCCCCTCGTTGGTTACCCCAAGTGGAAGGTTGAGATGTAGCGTAGCGGCAAATTTCCCTTGGCAAAGATACCAAGGATCGAATCCCGTGAGACTCCGAGGGTCGACAAGTAGGTGTCAACGGCGCCAGAAACTTAGCGGTTGACGGGACCTGCACACAGATACAGATAACTTTGCTCCCAACGAGTACAGAGAGGTTGTCAATCCCTCCGGCCTTGTTGTTTACAAAGGATCAAACACAAGAGATAATAATGATAGCTATGACTGCAACTAGGAAATAAAAATAGGAAGTAAATAGAAGGTGTGATCAGCGGTGGTAATATGGACCGCGGTCCCATTATGTTCACTAGTGATGTCTCTCTCCCAAAAGACGATAAAACAGCAAAGCAAGGTAAACAAATTACAGCTGGGCAATTGACATGATTATGTGCGCAAACCAATGCTAACTATGCTGCAAAGAAAGTTAGAGGCTCAAAAGCATGGGCGGTACGCCAAGGCAAGTAGGCCGAAATCCATCTACATCTAGTACTAATCATCCACCTTGAGATATCTATCCAGAACATCTCGCTGGTATTAAGTTGCGAATCCCACCCAAAGTGTAAACTCAAAGCAACAGACAACTGCATTAAAAGAACTTTGCGTAAAGTAAACAATCCTTGCACCCGCAAGTACAAGCACCGTTGTTTTCTCCCTTGTGGCAACAACACATCCCCTAGACTCATGTTTCTGTCACTCAAGCTAGTCATCAGGGGGCATGAACCCACAATCAAGCATAACGTTCCCTCTGGGAGTTACTACCTACTACTTGGCCAAAGAAATAAACAGCAACGGAGAACATGCAAGAATTACTCAAGAACAAAGATATAAAAGAGGTGAATCAAATATATTACTCAAACACAATCTGAACATAGTCTCATAATCCGTCAGATCCCAGCAAACTCAGCAAAGCAACAGCAGAAAGATTACATATGTGCCTCGATCATGTAGGGCAGCTCACGGGGTCTAAACCATGAAGAGCAAAGAGGGGAGGAGAACATCACATAGCTACTGATCATGGACCCATGGTCCAAGGTGGACTACTCACAACTCATCCGGGAAGCGTCCATGGTGGTGTAGAAGCTCCCGGTGGTGGTTCTCCCCTCCGGCAGGGAGCCGGGAAGAGTTCTCCTGATGCTCCCGATCTTGGAAGCGCTGTGGCGGTGGAACAGAGGCGAGATCGCGAAAAAGGGTTCTGTCCTCGAGGGTTTCGGGACGAGAGGGATATATATGCGAAGAGGGGCAGCGAGAGGCGGAGCAGGGGCCGCGCCAGCTGGCCAGGGGTGGGGCCGCGCCAGCTGGCCTCCTGGGCCTCCCCTGGCTCCCCTCTGGCCCATCTTTGGTTCTTCGCGAAGCTTCCTGTACGCTGATTTTTCCTATATTTTTCCTATAATTTTTGGAGCACTTTTAATATGGGGGAAACCTGAAATAGAAAAACAGCAGAAAACAGGAACTGGCACTGTGGTGCACTGAGTTAATAGGTTAGTCCAAATATGATCAAAAGTGCATGGAAGTGCATCAGTATCATAGCAATATCACACAAAAGAAGCATGGAGCAAGCAGAAATTATAGATACGTTTTGGACGTATCAACATCCCCAAGCTTAATTCCTGCTCGTCCTCGAGTAGGTAAATGATAACAAGCATAATTTCTGTGGTGAAATTCTATCAACCATATAAGAACTTTTAAGTAAAGCAATCAAGGCATGTAATTCAATTCAAGTCATAACAAGCAAGAGTCTATATTAGCATTGTAACAAGCAACATAAGAACATAAAGGTGCAAGAGCTCTCGCTGGCCGTGACTCGAATGTCTCCAAATGGTGTTTGCGTGCAAGAAAGGGGATAGGGATATACGAGAGAGTAAAACATAGTTTTTGTATTGTTGAGAACTTAATCTACTAAAGTTTCACACTTGGTCTTCTTTGGAATCTTATCTTGACTCATTCCCAGACCACTAGCCAGGTACAAGTCAAAATGATCCACTCCCTTTCGATATTTTGAGCACTCATGCAATGAATGAGCGTAAGCAAGAAAGTTGACACTTAGGATGGCAAAGAGAGAAAAATGATGAAGGGGGAAGACAAAAAAGGTGTGAAAGGCTCACATCAATGAGGACAATCATAGGCGAGAGAAAGCCAAAGGATAGATATGTTGTGACGAGTAGGGATTGCCATGCAACGGATGCACATATGAGCTAAGGTAAGCTCTCCAATGGAACTAGTGGGGGTGCATCCAACTTGCTCGCTCAAGAAGACCTAGAGCTCTTTTGAGGAGGCTCATCATTGGAATATACAAGCCAAGTTCTATAGTGTGAAGGTCCCCACATAGCTATATGCATGAATGATAATCTCTATGGAGTACAAGGTATAAGATGGAGTACGAGTGTGGATCTCTCAAAAGGAATAGTAGTGTGCCCCCTTCTCTCTTTTTATTTCTTTTTCTCTTTTTTCTATTTTTTTATTTTTTTTGTGGCCTCAATGGCTCTTTCTATTTAACTCTCATTTGTCCTCTTTGGGATCTTTTGATTTTGTCCTCTTTGGGATCTTTTCCTCACTTTAGGGTCAACACTCTATATATTACAAGAAGTATAGAAGATCTTTCGCACTTTACAAAAGTACTCAACATAAAGAAGATGAAACTATCATGATGTATGCAAATGTATGCCTCTGCCGGTGTAGCAGGATATGCAATGATACTAGCGCGTCATGTAGCAATGATTAGGGCAAGGCCCAACTAGCATGCGGCTCATCGATCAAGCAAAAGCATGTATGACATGAAGATCAAGTCATGAGAAGATGGATGTTGCATGGCAATGTATCTCGGAAAGGCTATGGAAATGCCTTGATAGGTAAGTATGGTGGCTGTTTTGAGGAAGGATATAATGAGGCTTATGATGACAGAGCGTATCGTGCCAAGGATTTGGATGCACCGGCGAAGTATGCCCCAACACTCGAGGTGAGAAAGGGCAATGCACGGTACCGAAGAGGCTAGAAAAATATGGCTAGGTGGAAGTGTCAACTTTCGAATACTCACATTAGTCCGAAGAACTCATGCACTTATTATCGGTAACTCTCAATCTAATTAGGAGGTTCACAAAGAGACAAGTACCCCGAGGAGGAGTGTATGGGGGTTTGGTTATCCTTGCGCATCCTCGACTCATGGTACGTGAGTGTACTCTAATATTCGATCCCTCCAAAGATTAGTGATCCATCTAGTAGCTAAAGTTCTCAACTATTTTGTAGGTTTTCGAAAATAAACACGGATTGCCCAAAATACGACATCTATCACTAATAGGCTAAAGCTCTTGACACCAAAAGTTCAGACATTACTCATGGCAATACCTCAAAACTATTGCAAGTTACTACTAAAATTAAATAGCAACCTCAATTACCTACTTTAAGTTAAGACACACAACTCAGTGCAACAGGCAAACTCTCTTAACAAGATAAACATGAAAACTCAAGAGAGTTCAGCAACCAACTAAACAAAAGCTATTTAAAAAGAAAAGCATGAAAACTAAGAGCTAAACATGACATCAGCTATGGAAAGACAAAGAACACACACAGCAAAGATAAGCATGAAAATCCTATGTTGTGTTCTAGGTCGAAGTGGAGCGTCTTTCTCTCCCACACAAAGAAAACTGGGTTCTAACTTGTTATGAACAGCAAGCAAAGCTAAAGAAAACAAAAAAAGGAAACTAAGAGCAAGACGCTCCAAGCATAGCACATAACGCATGAAGTGATAAAATTATAGTGGAACGAAAGACGAACTGATAATTGTTGATGGAGAAGGGGATGCATGGGGGCATCCCCAAGCTTAGACGCTTGAGTCTTCTTGAATATTTCTTGGGGGTGCACGGGGGCATCCCCAAGCTTGAGCGTTTGACCCTCCTGAATCTTCTTTTATCATCTTCCCTCGCACACTTGAAAACTCCCTTCATACATAACTCATCATAATCTGATTAGCGAGGTTAGTGCCCACAATAAAATAATTTTTCCCTACTGGAAATATAGATAATCTTGAAGAGCTACTGTTTCTCAAGATTGCCAAAAGGTTTTTGCAAAGAAAAAGCAAGCTCAAGGTTTGCAAAACGAAGAAAAGGCAAAACAGGACAGAATCTGTGAAAAACAGACCAGCAGGTAGTAAATAATTTTTTCGGGGCACTTCTACAACTCAAATCAAAAAACTCAGAACAGACGCTCGAAAGCCAATTGTATAGAGCACGCTGTCAAAAAAATTCAGATCAAAAAGATGATCTCGTGATTTTATCCGATTTTTTCTGTCCAAGGACAGAATCTGTTTTCTAGACAGCACGTCACAACTTTTGAACTTTCTTGCAATCGGAGGCTAAACTTGGCACAAAGCTGAAAAGAAAAGATACAATGATGATGCTACTGTAGTAAAAAACATCAAGACACAACAAAAGCAAAATAAAACCTAATTCGTTGTGGGCTGCCTCCCAAAAGCGCTTTCTTTTATGCCTTTAAGCTAGGCATGATGCAAAAAGAGAAGATCAAGTTTTATCAAGAGTAAGAGAATAGCTAGCCCGTGTAACGGACTCAAAAGGCAACTTAATCTTCTTTCTAGGAAAGCGTTCCATCCGTTTCTTGAGAGGGAATTGGAATTTTATATTCCCCTCTTTTATGTCAATGATAGCACCAACGGTGCGAAGAAAAGGACGTCCCAAAATAATTGGACATGAAGGTTCACATTCAATATCCATAATAGTAAAATCAACGGGAACATAATTGTCATTGACAATGATAAGAACATCGTCGATCTTCCCCAAAGGTTTCTTTACGGAAGAATCAACAAGACGAACACCAAAAGAACAAGGATCAAAAGGTTTCAATTCAAACATATCATACATTCTTTTGGGCATAACGGAGGTACTAGCTCCAACATCACATAAAGCATAGCAAGAGAAGTTATTCAACTTAATTTTAATCATAGGATCCCAACTATCTTCTAGCTTTCTAGGTATGGAGGCTTCTACCCTAAGCTGCTCCTCCCTAGCTTTGATAAGAGCATTAGTGATATGCTCCGTGAAGGCAAGATTAAGTGTGCTAGTGTGGGGATCTCTAGACATCTTGTGAAGGAAACCAATAACTTCAGAAAGGGTGCAATTATCAAAATCAAGGTCACTACTATCAAGTAAAGTGGTAGTGGTGTCCTTTAGGCTCACTTGTTTGGTAGCTTCTATGGTCATAGGAGTTTCTTCTTCTACGGTTGAGGTCATAGCATTACCATTAATAGGTCCAATGGGACTAGGAGTGTATATGGTGCTAAGAGTTTGGATATCCTCAACAACTTGAATAGTAGCAACAGTGTGGTGGGTAGTAAGGCTCTTAATTCTATCTTCTTCCTCCTTTTCTCTAGCCCATCTCTTTTTAAGTTTAGCCATCATCCTAATGTTTTCATTAATTTGCACTTGAATAGAATTCATAGGAGTGGTCTTCCTCTCCTCAAGAGGAGAAGTTCTAATTTTAAGCAACTCTACCTCATGGGCTAAATTGTCAACCTTCGAAGAGAGATTATCTAGTTTGTCTAGTTTTTCTTCTACACTCTTATTGAAGGCATTTTGGGTAGTGATGTAGTCTTTAAGCATAATCTCTAGTTCAGAAGTGGAGTTCTTGGTGCTAGGATAAGCATTGTTATTGAAATTGTTTCTAGAGATAAAGTTCACATCTACTTGATCTTGAGCAATCAAAGAATTTAAAGGAACATCATGAGGATCAATAGAAGATTGCTTGGAAAGTAGAGATATGATCGAGTCAACTTTTTCATATAGGGAGGAAATCTCCTCGACAGAGTTTACCTTCCTACCTGTTGGAGCACGTTCGGTGTGCCATTGGGAATAATTGGTCATCATCTCGTCGAGAAGCTTCGTGGCAGCACCAAGTGTAGTTGACATCAAGGTTCCTCCCGCGGCCGAATCTAACAAGTTCCGCGAGGTAAAGTTCAAGCCTGCATAAAAAGTTTGGATAACCATCCAAGTAGTCAAACCATGAGTAGGGCAGTTCTTGACAAGAGATTTCATGCGTTCCCAAGCTTGGGCAACGTGTTCATTATCCAATTGTTCAAAATTCATTATGTTACTCCTTAATTGGATAATTTTAGCAGGGGGATAGTACTTCCCAATAAAGGCATCCTTCCACTTGTCCCAAGAATCTATACTATTCCTAGGCAAGGATTGAAACCAGATTTTAGCTCCTCCTCTCAAGGAGAAAGGAAAAAGCTTAAGCTTAACAATATCACCATCTACTTCTTTGTACTTTTGCATATCACAGAGCTCGACAAAATTATTTAAGTGCAAAGCAGCATCATCTCCAGCACCGGAGAATTGATCTTTCATAACTAGGTTCAGCAGAGCAGGTTTAATCTCATAAGAAGGTGCTGAAGTGGTAGGTCTAGCAATAGGCGTGCAGATAAAGTCATTGTTGTTATGACTAGTGAAGTCACACAACTTGGTGTTCTCGGTGGAACCCATAGCAGCAGCAAGCAAGATAACTATTTTTGTGATTTTTGGTAAGGGACACTAAAGCAAAAACTGAAACGTAAACTAACAAGACTAAAAAGCAAAGATAAAAGATAGCGTGCAACTCCCCTATCTTGAAGAGTGGAGTCCCCGGCAACGGCGCCAGAAACTTGCTTGATGGCTTCTCGCCCCTCGTTGGTTACCCCAAGTGGAAGGTTGAGATGTAGCGTAGCGGCAAATTTCCCTTGGCAAAGGTACCAAGGATCGAATCCCGTGAGACTCCGAGGGTCGACAAGTAGGTGTCAACGGCGCCAGAAACTTAGCGGTTGACGGGACCTGCACACAGATACAAATAACTTTGCTCCCAACGAGTACAGAGAGGTTGTCAATCCCTCCGGCCTTGTTGTTTAGAAAGGATCAAACACAAGAGATAATAATGATAGCTATGACTGCAACTAGGAAATAAAAACAGGAAGTAAATAGAAGGTGTGATCAGCGGTGGTAATATGGACCGGGGTCCCATGATGTTCACTAGTGATGTCTCTCTCCCAAAAGACGATAAAACAGCAAAGCGAGGTAAACAAATTACAGCTGGGCAATTGACAGGATTATGTGCGCAAACCAATGCTAACTATGCTGCAAAGAAAGGTAGAGGCTCAAAAGCATGGGCGGTATGCCAAGGCAAGTAGACCGAAATCCATCTGCATCTACTACTAATCATCCACCTTGAGATATCTATCCAGAACATCTCGCTGGTATTAAGTTGCGAATCCCACCCAAAGTGGAAACTCAAAGCAACAGACAACTGCATTAAAAGAACTTTGCGTAAAGTAAACAATCCTTGCACCCGCAAGTACAAGCACCCTTGTTTTCTCCCTTGTGGCAACAGCACATCCCCTAGACTCATGTTTCTGTCACTCAAGCTAGTCATCAGGGGGCATGAACCCACAATCAAGCATAACGCTCCCTCTTGGAGTTACTACCTACTACTTGGCCAAAGCAATAAACAACAACGGAGAACATGCAAGAATTACTCAAGAACAAAGATATAAAAGAGGTGAATCAAATATATTACTCAAACACAATCTGAACATAGTCTCATAATCCATCAGATCCCAGCAAACTCAGCAAAGCAACAGCAGAAAGATTACATATGTGCCTCGATCATGTAGGGCAGCTCACGAGGTCTAAACCATGTAGAGCAAAGAGGGGAGGAGAACATCACATAGCTACTGATCATGGACCCATGGTCCAAGGTGGACTACTCACGACTCATCCGGGAAGCATCCATGGTGGTGGAGAAGCTCCCGGTGGTGGTTCTCCCCTCCGGCAGGGTGCCGGGAAGAGTTCTCCTGATGTCCCGATCTTGGAAGCGCTGCGGCGGCGGAACAGAGGCGAGATCGCGAAAAAGGGTTCTGTCCTCGAGGGTTTCGGGACGAGAGGGATATATATGCGAAGGGGGGCAGCTAGAGGCGGAGCAGGGGCCCCAGGCGCCCCCTGGCGCGGCCAGGGGTGGGGCCGTGCCAGGTGGCCGCCTGAGTCTCCCCTGGCTCCCCTCTGGCCCATCTTTGGTTCTTCGCGAAGCTTCCTGTACGCTGAATTTTCCTATATTTTTCCTGGAATTTTTGGAGCACTTTTAATATGGGGGAAACCTGAAATAGAAAATCAGCAGAAAACAGGAACTGACACTGTGGTGCACTGAGTTAATAGGTTAGTCCAAATATGATCAAAAGAGCATGGAAGTGCATCAATATCATAGCAATATCACACAAAAGAAGCATGGAGCAAGCAGAAATTATAGATATGTTTTGGACGTATCACTTGGTAACTATTGTTATATGCAAACTCGGCATATGGTAGGCTTTCCTCCCAACTGGTCCCATATGTGAGGACACATGCCCTTAGCATGTCTTCGAGTATTTGATTTACTCGTTCCGTTTGTCCTCCCGTCTGGGGGTGATAAGCTGTACTGAATGTTAGTTGCGTTCCGAGGGCTTGCTGCAACTGGTCCCAAAATTTGGAGACGAACTGAGTGCCTCTGTCAGATATTATAGTCTTGGGGACCCCATGTAGGCATACTATACGGGCGATGTAAAGCTTGGCGAGCTTTTGGGTTGTGTGGGTTGTCTTGACGGGTATGTAATGTGCCACCTTGGTCAGTCTATCCGTGATGACCCATATGGCATCATTACCGTGTTGTGACCGTGGTAGTCCAACAATAAAGTCCATTCCAATATCGTCCCATTTCCATTCTGGTATCTTGTTTGGCTGTAATAGCCCTGCGGGTTTTTGGTGCTCGGCTTTAATACGTTGACATGAATCGCAGCATGCAATAAATGTGGCTATATCCCTCTTCATGCCGTGCCACCAAAATCTTTCCTGATTGTCCTTGTACATTCTTGTACCTCCAGGGTGGATTGAGTATGGAGCGGTGTGGCTTTCTGCTAGAATTTGCTGTTTAAGGTCGCTGCTATTCGGTACGCAAAGTCTGTCTCCGAACCATAATATTCCTTCACTGTCTATGGTGAATTCTGAGGCCTTGCCCTGACTTACTTTTCTTTTTATCCCTTCGATGCTGGGGTGTCCAAGCTGAGCCTTCTTTATTTGCTCTATTAGCGTAGGCTGTATTTCTAGCTTGGATACTTCGCCTTCCGTGACCATCATTAGGTTGAGTCTGGCGAATTCTTGCTAAAATTCGGGTCTCAGGTTCTGTATGCTGCCGCTGTTCGGGCTGGGGTTACGGCTAAGATCATCTGCTAGCACAATTGCTTTTCCTGGGTGATAGTGGATACCAACGTCGTAATCTTTTACCAGTTCCAGCCAGCGTCGTTGTCGTAAATTGATCTCTGGTTGTGTGAAAATATATCTGAGGCTCTTATGGTCCGTATATATTTCACAGCGATTTCCAAGCAAAAAGTGCCTCCACTCCTTGAGTGCATGAATGACTGCTGCCAACTCCAAATCGTGAGTAGGATAATTTTCTCCATGTTTTCGCAGTTGCCGGGAAGCATAGGCGACTACTTTGCCTTCTTGAATTAGTACGCATCCGAGGCCTTTCCGGGATGCGTCGCAATATACTTCAAAACTCTTGTGTATGTCTGGTACAATTAATACTGGGGCTGTTGTTAACTTCTTTTTGAGTTCTTGGAAGCTTTTCTCACATCCTTCGGTCCACATGAATTTCTTATCCTTCTTGAGTAGCTATGTCATTGGTTTGGCTATGGTGGAAAATCCTTCAATAAACCTTCTGTAATATCCGGCCATACCGAGGAAACTGCGTATATCCGTTACACTGGCTGGCAACTTCCAGCCAAGTACAGCCTTGACTTTATCTGGGTCCACAGTAACTCCTTCTTGTGTTAATACGTGTCCTAGGAAACCCACTTGTCTCAACAAAAATTCACATTTGCTGAATTTGGCGTAAAGTTGGTGTTTCCTTAATTCTCCCAGTACAATGCGGAGGTGTTCAGCATGTTCTTCTGGTGTCTTTGAATATACCAAGATATCATCAATAAATACCACCACAAATTTGTCCATGAATTTCATAAATACTTTGTTCATGAGGTGGACGAAATATGCGGGGGCGTTGGCCAGTCCAAACGGCATTACTGTAAATTCATAAAGTCCGTATCTTGAGGTGAATGCTGTCTTCGGGATATCTTCTGTTCGTACTTTCAGTTGATGATAACCTGACCTTAGATCAACCTTTGAGAAAACCTTGGCTTGCGCGAGCTGGTCAAATAAATCATTTATCTGTGGCATCGGATATTTGTTCTTGATTGTGACCATGTTGAGCGCTCGGTAGTCTATACACAACCTCATGGTCCCATCCTTCTTTTTGGCAAACAATACCGGCGAACCCCAAGGTGAGGAGCTGACCCGTATAAATCCTTTGTCTAGCAGTTCCTTTATTTGCTTCTTTAATTCAACCAACTCGGATGGTGCCATTCTGTATGGTTTCTTATATATGGGGGTGGTTCCCGGTGCTAGCTCAATAATGAATTCTATTTCTCTGTCTGGCGGCATGCCTGGTAGTTCCTCGGGAAATACGTCTGGAAATTCACATACAACTGGAACCTTGCTTAACTCAGATGTATCAACTTTGTTTAATTTTGGTTGTCGCGACACCGGTCTTTCCTGAGCTGCGACTCTTATTGTTTTTCCATGATGATGAGTAAGAATCACAGTCCTATTAAAGCAGTCGATAAATCCTTTATTGGTGGTTAGCCAATCCATACCCAGGATAACATCCAGTCCTTTGTTTTCCAACACGATGAGGTTTGCGTGAAACTTTAATCCCTCAATTTCAATGGTCAAACCTTGGCAATAATTCTGAGTGATCTACTTACTTCCGGGGGACTTGATGGTCATTTATTTTCCCAAGGGAAGCATTGAAAAACCATGTTGCAAAGCAAATTTTTTCGAAATGAACGAATGAGAAGCTCCAGAATCAAACAAAACCGTGGTACGTATTGTGTTGACAGGGAACATACCGAGTACGATATCCGGTGCATCCTGTGCTTGCTCCTTGGTCACATGGTTCAGGTGGCCTTTCCTGTGATTGTTATTTGGGTTGAAGTTGTTACGCTTGGGCGCGGAATTGTTTCCGTTGCTGTTTGGCTTCGGTGCTGAGTTTCTTGGCTTAGGGCACTGTTTAGCATAGTGTCCCTCTTCACCACATGTGTAGCAGGTAACACCCGGGCGATAGGTGAAATCCTTGTCTCTTGCATGAAAATTCTTATTTGGGCGGGTGTCATTGGTCGTGGGTCTGTTCGCCCCATTCCTCTGGAAATTCACCTTATTCTTGTTGTTGCGGGGGTGGTTGGTCTGATCCCTTTTTCTCTTGCGAATGTCTTCCAGACTGCGACGTTCATTTTCCAACGTAATGGCTTTGTCTACCAGTGTCTTGAAATCTGGAAAAGTGTGTACGACTAACTGGCATTTTAGTGCTGGTGCCAGTCCGTCCAGGAATTTCTCCATCTTCTTATTTTCCGTCATTCGCTCTTCGTTGGCATAACGTGATAATTGCGCAAACTGACTGTTGTACTCCTGTACTGTCATGCCTCTTTGCTTGAGGTCATCAAATTCTCTTTTCTTGATCTTCATAATACTCTTAGGGATGTGTGCCCCGCGAAAGCCTTCCTTGAAATCTTCCCAGGTGATATTATTTATGTCGGGATGCATAAGCTGGAAATTTTCCCACCATGACGTGGCTGCTCCAGTAAGGTAATGTGGTGCGTACAGCACTTTTTCACGGTCTGAGCATTGTGCCACAATTAATTTTCTTTCAATATCTCGAAGCCAATCATCGGCCTCAAGAGGTTTGTCTGTGTGCGAAAACGTTGTTGGACGTGTCTTCTGAAATTCAGACAATTTTGAGTGCTGTTGGTATGGCTCGCGGTGATTTCCCATGTTAATGACATGGTTCATCATTTCTTGATGTTGTTGTTGACTTTGCTCGTAAAGACGGCACACTTGAGAAAATGCCGTCTCACTGCCCTGCTGACTTGACTGCCCCTGTGTGAAATTGTTGTCTGTCTGTGTGCCATAAATTTTTTCTGGCGGACTTGGCATGGAACGTGTCCAGGGACGAGTCATTTCTTACTCTGGGGTAATAAAGCAGAAAATCTGAGAAGAACCGAGCAGCAAAATAAAACAAGACTTTGCAAAGCGACCAAACACGAGCTCGAAAGAGATTTTTGAAAATAACTGGTTGATTGCGCACGGAGAAGGGCTGCTAGTACATATTTTACATGCAGGTTCTAATTATACATACGTCACTCAGGGTGTGCGTACACATCCTGACATGTTATTAAAACAAGTGCACTCCTCCAAGATCCTACATGATGCGCAAACAGACTACTCCCATCAACCTATTTTACATAACACACAAATATTACAAGCGAGCGCGGTGCGTCGCGGAATAACGCGCTAGTCGGAGATGTTGAAGATTTCCCTCGGCCTGCCGAGGGTAAGGCCCAGTGGTGTCGGAGACTCAACTTCCTCCTCACTAATGGGCTCCGGGCGTGGAGTAAGGGTACGAGGTGTCGAAGCAGGTGCAGCGGGCGGTGCAGCTCGGACTGGAGTAGGAGCAATGACTTGGTCAAACTCCTCAGTGGTAGGCAGACGGCGAGCGGTGGCTAAGATGGAAGGTGCATAGGATGCGGCGAACGAGACAAATGTCATTGGTGGTGAAGTATGGAGTAGCTCCCTCCTGTTGGCGGAGCCACTCTGGGCCAACTCCATACGGGTGGCCACCAGGTCGTCCACCAGATTGTCAAAGGCTGCCTCAAGAGCCTTGAGGTACTCAACCATTGATTCAATGGCTTCGTCACGCTCCCCATTTGCGCATGCAAATGCATAGTGACACGTCTAAGGCACGTGGCATGGGAGGTAACGGTAGCGACGAGTCTTTATCGAAGGAAGAATGTCCCGGAGACGAGCTATCGCCTCACGGGCAGCCATTTGCATGGCATGCCTCTCCGTAGGCATGGCTCTGCCCACAAATCGGAGGCGGCGCGCTTCAGAATGCCCTCCTTTGAAGTGCACCACGGCCTGATGCATAGACACGCTGTCGTTGAGCTTGTGACGGTAGAGTGTAAACTCGGGATGGGTGGATGGCCCGATCGCGACTTTGGTGATGGCGAAGAGGAGATTGACAAACCCCTCAGGAATGTTGGCGAACACCTGTGCATCACAGTCGTTGCTGGCCATCTACAAAAGTAGACAAAAATTCCGAATAGTCAAGTCATAAATTTATGCTGACCAACAGAAAATTGCTACAGATGTAAAAAAGCTGAAAAGCAATTTTTTCGCTAATAACCGATTAGCGAGCGCACCTAGTGGCTTCCTACAGTCAGCCTGGCTCTCGTACCAAGGTTGTCAGGACCGGTCCTTCAGTAAAATAATTACCGGAAGGCCGGCCTTTTTATTAAACCAGCGAGGGATATTATTACCTGCTGGCAGACAAATCCTTGGCACAGAATTCCAGTACACTGAATATTATACAAGGTTGAGCTGGAGTTGCTCAACAATTTTATTACAAGTGCGCCAATATAATACATAGAGGCGGATATGACACAAGGCAGGGTGGCATACTACTAACTCGTAATAAAAGGTGGTGGAATATGTCACAGTGAAGTGGGTGATGTGACTCTAAAATATTACAGCTCATCGAGTATCGGAGTGAGACCCGATGAATTTATTTGGTGGTAGGCGGAAGCGGTTATAAAACAGTGATCAACTCCAGGATCGCAAGGGACTGACTGGGACTCCACTAAACACCGGACTCGCTATCGAATTCTTCATCCATGAGATCGCCTTCGTCCACATCTGGCCAAATCAACAAGCCAGGTGAGTACTTTGAGTGTACTCGCAAGACAGTTCGGACTTAAGATATAATAAATGCCAACATGATGCATATGAGCAAAAATGCGATCGGAATAAAATATTAATGTGCTGTATGCAATGATGGAAGTCGGGCGGTAATCCTCCCGAAATCCAAAGGATAAATGGAAGGAGACTAAACGAGTGTCTGAGTGACACCTCGTAAGAAAAATAGTAAATGATAGCAGGCCACAGTCGGGCGTCTGAGCGACACCGCATAAAGGGCTTATAGCAAAAATAAATAACAAGAATGCCTCAGTCGGACGTCTGAGCGACATCGCATAAAGGGCTGATAAATAAAAGGAATGCCACAGTCGGACGTCTGAGCGACATCACACAAAGGGCTTATAAATAAAGGAATG